>JALGBA010001465.1:0-93460 GCA_023970755.1 Azemiops feae
CCGGCTGCGAGGGGCTCTGCGGGGTCTCCCCTCCCCCTCGTCTGCGCCCCTCCCCCCAGGGTCAGAGAACCCTCCCGCTTTTCCCAGCCCCCCTCCCAGTTCTGCCCCTCCCCCCAAGAGGCGGAATCCCTGGAAGGGGATTTCCGGATGGGACTTTCGCTTTTCTTTTCCCTCCTCTCTGGGCGGTTGCGCCTGGACGTCTGCCCAGCAACAATGACGACACGGGCATAGCTTTTTTCTACTGGTTGAGCTTGGCCAATCACCAGCTTTCGCTCTGCTTTGTTGCGTTGTTGATCGCCCAAAGCGTTGTTTTTCTCTGCCTGCGACTTCAGGAGAGCGGAGCGCAGGTTGAGGATCGCGGCCAGGATGGCTCTGCGCTCTCTGTCTCTGTCGCTCCTGGTGTTGGTGGCGGTCGCTCTGCGGGAGAGCTGCCTCGGTGAGTCCCTTTGGGCGCGTGGGGGGGTGGTGGTGGTGGTTCCGCCCCCTTTTTCTGCTGGTGGGAATCCATCCACGGAATCTCTCTCTCTTTCTCTCTCCCTTCTTCCGCCAAAAGATTATTCCCAGGAAGAGAATTCTGATTCGGTCCTCTTTCTAATCCGTTCCCCCTCCCCCTCTGGCCACGCTCAGAAGGAACCCCAAAGCGTGGAAGGGACTCTGCTGCTGCCTCTTCCCCCCCAACCCCACCCCCAGGAGAGTGCGGACAGAACAAGGGTCGCCCCTCCAGATCTCGGTCAAGTCTACCTGGGCGTCCCCGAGCGCAATTCTTTCCTTTCCCCAAAGTGGAGGTTGTCAGAAAGCGGCGTTTGCACGGGATCAGGTCAATTCATGAAGCTCCTGGCTGCGTTCGCACAACCCCTCCGCCTGGGTCCTCTTTCCTGCCTTTGGCGGGGCTTGGTTGCTCTTTGTGGCTTCTGGTGCTGGGAGGAGCCGGACTTGGTTCCGTGTATTGGCCGAGGCGGAGGCTGGTGCAAATGGAGCGATCGGGATAAGGCTGCCGTGTGAATGCAGCAGGGCAAGAGTGTACAGAGAAGCGCTCCTTGAACGATCTTCCTAAAGATCCCTCCTTCTTGATTGCCACTTTCTCCTCGATCTTGCCCCCCACCCCCCACCCCGTTCCTAAACCCCAGTATCCCCTGGGCTTTTTTTCTAGGACAGGCAGGAGGATTCCTCCTTCCATTTCAGAAGCCACCAACGTGGGGCAGTTTGCACAACTAAAAATATTTAAAATGTATTATTCTTTGTAATTAGAAAGGGGTTGTTGGGGTGTTCCTAGCTGTTTGTTCAGAGAAACTATCAATGAAGTTTCTTAGCATGGGCAAGATGGCAGTAAGGCAGGACATAAAACAAGACAGGACATAAAACAAGACATAGGTCATAAAACAGGACATGAGTCTTAAATGCGTGTATTAGAGAAGAAGCAAAAAGGAAGTGTTCATCTGTCGGTCACATATGAGTGTCAAGCATGAAGCTCTGTTACAAGTAATGTCTCGCTCTCGCTGGTAGCTAAGCACAAATGTGCTGCCGGAAACTTAGATGCTTTGGCAAGACACCTGTGACCTCGATCCATGAGAGGGGGACAAGATATTTAGCTACTTTGGCATAGCAACAGGGGGGCTAACGGGGCTGTAATTCAAGTAACCAATCAATGCTAACAAGTTACATTTCCGTGTTTTGCTGCTTCTAAAAGAGTATATATGTACTTGTTGTTCCATGAGAAGGTGTTCAGAGGTTGTTATGATTTTTGCTCTGAACTTTTGCGCAAATAAAACCAACTTCTTTTGATTCCGGGGTCTGAGTCTTGTGGTTTTCTACAACACTAGGCTAGATCTCTCTTTAACACGCTTCCACCCCCTTATTTCTTCTCCTGCCCTCTGGGGCTTTGGAGAAATAGTGGATCCCCTCTTCTCTGTGACAGCCCCTCAAGTACTGGAACGAAGAGAAATCGGATCGATCTGGGCTAACCCTAATTAACGCTATCTCGCAGGGAAACGCCACTTACCTTGAACAAAAGGAGTCACGTACCTGGATGCAAATGAAATGACGACACCTAACGAATTGATGGCACACGACGATTGTTTAACCATTTAAAAGCCAATCGAACCACTCCCTTGTCCCCTTGCTGTCTCGTGCTGTTGCAATTGGGCACGACCAGGGGTCTTCAAACTTGGCCCTTTTATGACTGGTGGACTTCAACTCCCAGAATTCCTCAGCCAGGCACGGTTCTCCTGACCTTGATGTTATCTCTCTGTTGATGCAGCCCAGGACTGCACCAGCTTTTTTGGCAGCTTCACCTGATCCCCGGCTGCGAGGGGCTCTGCGGGGTCTCCCCTCCCCCTCGTCTGCGCCCCTCCCCCCAGGGTCAGAGAACCCTCCCGCTTTTCCCAGCCCCCCTCCCAGTTCTGCCCCTCCCCCCAAGAGGCGGAATCCCTGGAAGGGGATTTCCGGATGGGACTTTCGCTTTTCTTTTCCCTCCTCTCTGGGCGGTTGCGCCTGGACGTCTGCCCAGCAACAATGACGACACGGGCATAGCTTTTTTCTACTGGTTGAGCTTGGCCAATCACCAGCTTTCGCTCTGCTTTGTTGCGTTGTTGATCGCCCAAAGCGTTGTTTTTCTCTGCCTGCGACTTCAGGAGAGCGGAGCGCAGGTTGAGGATCGCGGCCAGGATGGCTCTGCGCTCTCTGTCTCTGTCGCTCCTGGTGTGGGTGGGGGTCGCCCTGCGGGAGAGCTGCCTCGGTGAGTCCCTTTGGGCGCGTGGGGTGGTGGTGGTTCCGCCCCCTTTTTCTGCTGGTGGGAATCCATCCACGGAATATCTCTCTCTTTCTCCCTTCTTCCGCCAAAAGATTATTCCCAGGAAGAGAATTCTTCTCTTTATAGTCCGATCCCTCTTCCCCTCTGGCCACGCTCAGAAGGGACCCCAAAGCGTGGATGGGACTTTGCTGCCTCTCCACCCTCCCTCCCCCCCCAGGAGAGCCCCTCCAGGAACAGGACAAGGGAGGCCCCTCCAGAGGTCAGTCAAGTCTACCTGGGCGCCCCCGAGCGCAGTTCTTTCCCTTCCCCAAAGTGGAGGTTGTCGGAAAGCGGCGTTTGCAGGGACCAGGTCAGTTCACCAACTTCCTGGCTGCCTTCGCACAACCTCTCCGCCTGGCTCCTCTTTCCTGCCTTTGGCGGGGCTGGGTGGCTCTTTGTGGCTTCTGGTGCTGGGAGGAGCCGGACTTGGTTCCGTGTATTGGCCGAGGCGGAGGCTGGTGCAAATGGAGCGATCGGGATAAGGCTGCCGTGTGAATGCAGCAGGGCAAGAGTGTACAGAGAAGCGCTCCTTGAATGGTCTTCCTAAAGATCCCTCCTTCTTGATTGTCACTTTCTCCTCGATCTTGCCCCCCACCCACCCCCACCCCGTTCCTAAACCCCAGTATCCCCTGGGCTTTTTTTCTAGGACAGGCAGGAGGATTCCTCCTTCCATTTCAGAAGCCACCAACGTGGGGCAGTTTGCACAACTAAAAATATTTAAAATGTATTATTCTTTGTAATTAGAAAGGGGTTGTTGGGGTGTCCCTAGCTGTTTGTTCAGAGAAATTATCAATGAAGTTTCTTAGCATGGGCCAGTTGGCAGGATCAAAAATATTTAAAGTTTACTCTTATTCCTTAGTAATCAGATAGGAGGTCTTGGGGTGTCCCTAGTTATTCCTCAAGAGAAACTATCAAGGCAGCAGCTTTTCAAAAGGCATTTCCAAAACTGTCTTAAGGATCTGAAGGATTAGACAGTCTGGGCTAGAGGCAGGAGGAGAGAAGCCCCTCTGGATGGAGAGCCTGAAATGAAGGGCTTGCTTGGACACAGACAGGCCCAAACTGACCAGCCCTTCCTGACCTGAGGAGGATTCGTGATTGTGAGGATGCCCAACCTGCGTTACATTCACACGTTTCTCCTCTCAGGCAGACTTCAGACTCCCTCACTGCTCAGCCCCACGAGGGGAAGAAGCAGGTTCTGGATCACTGAGAGTCCAATTTTCCCTCCTTAAGTTAGAGAAAAGCTTTGATCCGTTTGGATCCTGAAAACTGGGATTGTGGGGAGGAGCAGGAAGGAGGCTGAGGCTTTTGCCTTGGGACTGGGAAGGGCTGGGAGGCCAGACTGGAGGGAATGGGCAGTGGGACTGTTTATTTATCTGGGCTTTGGAGGTCCTGCCTTTTTCTGTGCAGACCCAGATTGTGCCCAGATAAGTGCTGTGAATGTTCCTGAAAATCTTTGGTGCCCTGAAAGAATTTCCGATCTGAAGATTTTTCAGAGTGGACCCCAACCAGCTTAACTGATTTTCCAGGAGTATCTTATTTTTTTTATTCTTTTAACCCACTTACAGCCTGTTGTTCTCCTGTTCATTGGGTAGCCCTGAAGTCTTTTCCGTGTTTGTATTTTGACAGTTAAAACTAAATAGTGACTTAATGTGATTTTTTTTTATCATTGTTACTAAAATGTGGCCTAGTTTATGTCTTGTGACATAGTTTTATATCTTGTGGTTTCAGGAAGGGCTGAAAAAACTTTGATGCTCCTCAGTCAGGAGTTTGCCTTGTAGTGTAAGGTTATTTCAAGTGTCCTCTGGCATAAAAAAATCTGAGACTCTATATCAGGGGTCTTCAGACTCGGCCCTTTTATGATTCATGGACTTCAAGTCCCAGAATTCCTCAGCCAGATTTCAATTCTGGGGATTGAAATCCAAGAGTCTGAGAAACTCTGATCTAGGCCTTTACATTGAGAGTCACTGATCATGTGGAGAGTTGGGTAGCCACAACCAACAACCTGCCAAGCTTGCTTAGGGGCATTTCTGCCTTTATTTGTGCTGACAAAGTGCAGGATCAGAACCAAAGGAGGACAAGTTTCAGAGCAGCTTCTGCAGAAAGAAGGGTGAAATTCAGAATAAATCTGGTTCAATGCAAGAGCCTGGGGATGACGGTTCCAGAGCCCTAATTGGGTTGTTGAAATGAAGAAATCTTGGGATAACCACAGTGAGATTTTCTGTGGAATGAGGGGGAGCCCCACTGAATCCCGGGTCCAAAGCCGATTCCTGCTCAGATGGCTGAACTCTGGGACAGGAGGAAGAATTTCCCAGCTGGGGGGGGGGGCAAGGAGGAAGATCCAGGGGCTATGTGGCTTTATTGCTGCTTCCTTAACTCCCCCATTTGACTTCCCATATCTCCCAGGTAAGCAGTTTGGGTTTCCCCTAAGGCTCCCATGGCCTCTGGTCTCACCCAGATTCCCCCTTTCCCTCCCCCATTTTATAACCCCCCCTCAAATCTGCACCTATCAACAATCCAAGTTGGCCCTCAGTGAAGTGAGAATGGCCTTTTTTTCTGTTGGGGGGGGCAGGTGGGGTTTCCTGCTGCTTTTGAACTTCTGAGGATAGAGCCACTCTTCTTCCTGTGGGGCCAGTGCTGCCTCCTTGGGGCAGAAACTGAGCAATGCAGAAGTGGGGGTTGATGGGGGCCTTGCTGAAAAGGGGGGCGGCACAATTGGAGGGGAGCACATAAAGTTTGGGGATCCTGCTCTCTCTCTGGCCCTGCTTTCCCTTCTCTTCCTCTTTTTCCCCCAACCTCTGTGCCCTCCAACCCTTCAAGTACTCCAGAACAGGGCTTTTCAACCTTTTCACCGATTGTACCACTTTTAGGATGGCAATATTCGAGTACCACCTAGCAAGGTGTCAAAAACTTGATGACCAAAAAAAAAAACCTGTTCAAAGTTGCAATTGCACTGAAATGACCATTTTTCACACTTATGACCATTGCAGCATGCCCAGGGTCATGTGATTTATATTTGGATGCTTGGCAACTGATTCATATTTATGATGGTCACAGTGTCCCAGGGTCATGTGATCCCCTTTTGCAACCTTTTGACAAGTACAGTCAATGGCAGGGCAGCTGGTGGCCAAGTGCTAAGGCAGGACTTCCCTCCCTCCCTCCTTCCCTGCCTCCCTCTTTCTCATGCCCACCTCCTTCTGAAGGAAGAATTTGAACCCCCCCCCCATATTTTTTTCTCTTCCATATATTCATCAAACAAGGAAAAGCCTCCAGAAACAGAAAAGACAAACTGCTGAGTGAACTAGCTTAAAAAGGCACATTCCCCTTTAAGAATTAGCTATTGGCTAGAAAGGAAAGTAAGGAAGAAAAAAAAATGTAGTAAGTATTGGCTGCCGGCTAAGGCAGCCTCCCCAAATGGCTCCATTCATAAGTAAAGGAATCTACAGGCAAAATCCATTCAGGAGAAAAATACTTCAAAATCCCTTGCAGCAAAACTTACAGCTAACAATAGCAGAGCAATAGAAGCTAACAGGAGACATCAGCCATCAGCCAAATAGAAATTGCCAAACACTCCTTAAGAACACAAAGCCCACATTGCACAAATCCCAGAACTTCAAAGTCACAAAAGCACATAAGAATCCTTCCACTCTCCATCTCCCTCCCTCCCTCCTTCGTGCCTCTGCAGCTCCAGAGGACTCTCTCACTGTAAGTCCTTGCCTGTGCTGGCTCTTTCCCTCCCCCACCACACTTGGCTAGGCAGGGCTGCGTACCACCTGCCACTCGTTAATGTACCACAAGTGGTACGCCTACCACAGGTTGAAAAGCCCTGCTCCAGAAGATGCTCTTTGATCTCTCAGTGGCTCCCTTTTTGTATCTTTTGCTTTTTTTCCTCTCTTCCATCATTTCCCCCTTCATTTCCTCCTTCCACCTCTGCCCCGCCCAGGTCTTCTTTTTTCTTCCTTCCAGACCTGAAAATGGGGCCTGCTGTAGCCCATAGCATCAAGGTCCCCAAGCAGAAGTCCCCTAACTCTGCCCCTCTGGGTCCCTTCCAGGCGCCTCCTCGCACTCCCTGAAGTATTTCTACTCCTCCATCTGGGAGCCCAGTCAGGGGCAGCCCCATTTTTTGTCTCTGGGGTACGTGGATGATCAACTCTTCAATTACTACGACAGCAACAGCCGGAGGTTCCAGCCTCGAGTCTCCTGGATGGAGGGGAAGGAGGACCCCCAGTACTGGGACACATGCACCCAGAGACATCGTGGCGAAGAGGAGTCATTCAGAGATCACCTGGAGATTCTGAGGACTCTCTACAATCATAGCGGTGAGTGATGGGTCAGGCGGCTCCTCCTGCCTCCCCAGGAACCAGACGGGGGAGAAAGGGGATCCTTTCAAAGGGAAAGGTTGCTTCCACACATTTTAAAACGTTTTTTTAAAATATGTTTATTCCTTTTTTAAAATCAGCATAAACTTGTCCTTGTCTCCTTAGCCGAAGTTTTCTGCCGACTGCAATTAATCAAAACATATTTAAAGTTATCATCTATCTGTCTGAATATTGATAGGATATGGATATGGATATAAAGTGAGGTAGAAAGAGACTGAAATCTCTCCCCCCCCCCCATGAAAGTTGGAGGGTCCTGGCCTTGGTGGACCTCCTGCTGTGGGGGAGGAAGGGAATCCCAGGTCTCTCCCCTCCCGGAAAAGAAGCAGGTGGATCCTAAGGAGATCCTGGTGAAAGCAGGTCCTCATCCTTCTGTCTGTTTCCATTCTAGAGAAATGAGGAATCAAGTGCAGATCCACCTGGGGAGACTAGATCTCTTTCCTTCACCCCCTTTTAGGAGGGATGAGTGGGGCCCAAACGCCAGGAGCTTCTTCTCATCCTCCAGTTGGAAGGAGAGGCCAGGAGGCCAAATGGGGTGGGGGCTCTTGGAGGGGGGCAAAGGTTCACAAGAAATCAAAGAAAAAATAAAAAAGTATAAGACTAGAAAACAAGTTGAAGAAAATAAAGAAAGAAAAAGACATAAAGCCTTCCGATATTCTTCACAGCAGTTATAAATATAAATATATTTTAACTTCTCTAAAGCAGCCATTCTCAACCTTTTGACCCAGAAGGAACCCTTGAAATATTTTTCAGGCCTCAGGGAACCCCTGCACATCCAGGCTCAGAGATGCATTAACAGCGTTCTTACACTGATAATAAAAAATGAAACTTGCCTTTTCAATATGATCCCTGCACAAACATTCAGTTCTGTGCCAAACATGAGATGAGAACATACAGATTTCATCTACAACTGAAACAAGATGAGCTTATTTCTTAGCTTTTGATGCTTCTGAAATAAGACAGAGCTTGTTCTCCTGTGTCAGAAGTTGAAAACTGCAGCCAGATTTTCAGTCCCTTCCCGTGAATGGCAGGAGACTTTTCTTGGGTAGAAATCCAGAACCTTTTTTCCCCCCTGGGCAGATCAGGGAATCTCCTCTGGAGGACAGGATCAGACGGCAGCTCACGAGGATCTTCCTCTCCCTCCAAAGGGAAGATCTCAGGCTGAGCAGAAGCTGCAGAGAAAGGATCCCCTCACCCGGTCACTCATGGGTGTGGAAAGGGAGGGAAAGGACTGGTCAGTTTGGTTCAACTGTACTTACAAGTGGGTTTTCCCTCAGATTTGAGAGTTTCTGGCGTCCTTCCTCACTCTCAAGCCCAACCAGAAGTAGAAACATTTCAACATTTCCTTTTGTTTTTTTTGAAACATTCAGTTTCCTTTTAAATCCAAGAATTTGATCCCTTGAAGTCGAAACTTCTCCAGGGCCTTGCAGAGACTGTAAACGTTGGGTGTGCAGATCAGATTGGACCACTTGCTGGTCTTGCTGAGGAAAATATTCCTTTGTGGCCCTTCAAGGCTTCATTCCCACATTGCACGAAACCATGGTTTGTTTCTGGATAGCCCAAACAGGGAGCCAGCCCTTGAGACTTGGTGCTATTTGTGAATGCAGACCATGATTTACGATCACAGGGATCCCTGCAAGCTTCTTTTCAGATGGATCCTCTTTCAGGCCAAGAGATTCTTGGTCCCTCCTTGCAGCCAGATTCAGGCCCCTGTTCCTGCTCTGGGATCTCCCCAAGAAAGCAGCAGAAAGAAAGATGGAGGAGGCTCCATTCCTCCGTTTCCTCTGTGCCTCCATCTTTCCTTGGCCCTCCTTGGGATCCTCCATTGCCTTTTCTGATCCTGTGAGATTGAAAGGGGGATTTGCCAGCTGCCCATTTTCTGGTGAGGTTCAGGGGCTCCATCCTAGGGGAGACGCAAGCCAACCTGTAGGGAGTGGGGAGGTGGGACAATTGGAGGGAAGTGCTGTGGAGGAAATTGGGGTGTCATTGCCTCCCGTCAGTCTCAAAGTCCCTGTAGGGAGGGAGGCCTCTGTGTCTCTGGGGATTCCCCAAACCATCATCTTGTCCCTATTTCAGGCCTTCACACATTGCAGAAGATGATTGTCTGTGAGCTCCGGGGAGACAGGAGCAAAGGAGGGTTTCTGCAGTATGGCTACGAAGGGAGGACCTTCATCACCTTTGACAAGGAGACCCTCACCTGGGTGGCTCCTGAACCCCAAGCCCAGATCATCCAGAGGAAATGGGACGCTATTCCAGGATATAATCAGGGAAGGAAGTTCTACCTGGAGGAAATCTGCATTGAGTGGCTGGAGAAGTACGTGTCCTACGGGAAGGAGATGCTGCTGAGGACAGGTGAGCATCTGGACACAGGCTGGACAGTCTCCTTTATGGCCGGATTTTTTTGGACACATTCAGCCCCTTTGGGTCCCTTGTCTAGAGCCTAGTTGTTCAGCACGGACTCCTCCTCTTCCCTTCCAGCACCTCCCCAGAATATAGGGAGCCCTGTTTAGTTCCCATTGCGAGGCAGCCATTAAATAAACCTACCACTAGGGGGCACCTACCTTTAATAGGACATTATCAGTGCCTCCACTTGGGCAAAAATGGCCAAGGTTGGGGGGGGGGGAGAAATACCCACAGATTCTGTGGATGTTTCTCTTAAACTCAGACAGGTTTCTTATTTTTCATTTTAGTGATTTCTCCAGAAAACAGCCCCTTCCCCTCTTTCAGGAACACTCCCTCACTCCAGAGGGCTTCCTGCTCACAATGTCATATTTCTCCCTCTTTCTTTCCTGTTATTATTCTCCCCTGCCTCACAGGCCCTGCCCCTTCCTCTCTGGGCTCCTTGATCCCTCCAGGATCAGCTGGGTGAGATCAGGCATCATGGGGGAATCCCCCTTCCCACAATTCCCCACAGCCCCTCCCTTCCCTGTGGGGACTGTCTCCGTCTTCCATAGGCATCACCTCTCTCTCTGCCCCCCTTTGAGGGGCAGAATCTCGTTTCCAAATTAACCAGGGTGAGATTCCAAAAGCCCTGAGCCCCTTGCTTTGATTCTCATCCCCCCCACCCCCCGGAAAGTGTTGCCATGTGCTAAATAAAACAAATAATCCTGAAATTGTGGTTGTGTCCCTTGGAAAGAAGCCTAGAACAGCCTCAGATTTGGGGAAGCAGAAGTGGACCCCAAAAGTAGGGAGAAACATCTCTGTTGCTCTTTTTTTGAAAGGGTTCCCCTAAATAGCAGCTCCAGTTTCCCTCCCCTGAAGGGAGCAGCCCAAGATCAGTCAGAATTCAAAGCAGCCAGAGAGGAATTTCCTTGGACCCTCAATTTGTTGCTTGAAGACTCAAAATCAGAAGTCCTTGTAGTTGAGCATTTTCCAGATCTGGAGCATTTCCTAAAACTCTTGGAGACGATGCAGGTGTGGAGTGGGAAGTAGTGAGAGACCTTCCTGCCCCTCCAAGTTTCTCACCCACCTTCCAGGCTCTGGAGGGGCTCAGAGTTAATTCCGGGGGTGCCGTTTCTGCAGAACCCCCAGTTGTGACGGTGACCAGCAAGACAAAGGAGGTGGAGGATGGGATGGAGACGCACGTCTGCCGCCTGGATGGCTTCTACCCCAGGGAGATCGATGCCTCCTGGACGAGGGACGGGGAGGTCTGGCTGCAGGACACCCTCCGTGGCTCCGTGGCCCCCAACGCGGATGGGACCTTCCACTACTGGCTCAGCGTCCGGATTGATCCCCAAGAGAGGGGCCGCTATCGGTGCCACGTGGAGCACGACGGCCTGCAGGAGCCTCTGGATGTGGCCCTGGAGGGTGAGAGGCTGCACGGAGGGAAAGGCTGGGCTCTTCGGCAGGCTGGAGGGTTGTGGGAGGGAAATCTCACCCCCAGCTGTGTCCAGATGTGAGCATACCTGAGCTTTAAGCCATTGGTTTTTCCAGTGTTTGAAGTTGGTGAAGCTGCAGGGACCAGACCATAGAACTGGCTTCAGGGGATGTAAAGGAAGCTACAGAATCCCCTCAAGAGAGCTGGCAGATCCTGATGAAATCCTCTTAGATCCTCTTAGCTTCTGTCCCTCCCCTCTTTCTTTCCCCCAGCAGAAAAGCAGCAGTTATGCTGAGCACCAGAAACAGATTTGCTTTTGTTTAAAATCCTAAAGTTTAAACATCATCTGAAGGCAAATTTTGACTAAAATTGATGAACTGCATCTGACTTCAAGAAATGCAGAGTGGCTGTATTGATCCGTGAGGAGTCAGAAACCAAGAGTTTTTGCCATCAGAGATTAACACGACTTTCCTACTTTAAAGGTCAAAGTGTCACTGTATGTTGCTGCTCTAAGAAAGAAGTTGCACATTATTTTATGATATGATACGGGAATTCCTGAGGCTCGGCATAAAACCCCAGAGAAAAAGCCCTCTTTCAAAGAACTCTTCATATGCTCATAAGTGTCCCTGACATTTTTTACACTGGACTTCCAAAGTTGCAGAATTCAAATTCAAATCTTTTATTGATAATAGCCACCACGATACAAAACATGCTCAACTTTAATTTTAATGCTGATATCTCAGGCAAATTAAAATATTCCTTTTATTTTTGTTGTTGTTTTTAGCAAGCATCAATTCAGAAGTGGCGTGATTGCTATTCAGTGGGAATCCTGAATTATGTGAAAGAGAAATTTAAATTTAAAGATCCCTCAAACCTGATTCCCATAGCAATACCACTTTACAAGGCCTTGGTAAGGCCACACTTGTAATACTGCATCCAGTTTTGATCACCACGATGTAAAAAAGAGGTTGAGACTCTAGAAAGAGTGCAGAGAAGAGCAACAAAGATGATCAGGGGACTGGAGGCTAAAACATATAAAGAACAATTGGTGAAATTGGGTATGGCTAGTTTAATGAAGAGAAGGACTGGGGGTGATGTGATAGCAGTCTTCCAATATCTCAGGAGCTGCCACAAAGAAGAGGGAGTCAACCTATTTTCCTAAGCATCTGAAGGCAGGACAAGAAGCAATAGATGGAAACTACACAAGGAAAGAAGCAAACTAAAACTAAGGAGAAATTTCGTGACAGTGAGAACAGTAAATCAAATGGAATGGCTTGCCTTCAGAAGTTGTGGGTGCTCCATCACTGGAGGCATTTAAGAAGGCACTGGACAATCATTTATCTGAAATGGTATATGGTTTCCTGCTTGAGCAGGGGGTTGGGACTGGCAGACCTCCAAGGTCCCTTCCAACTCTGTTATTCTGTTATTCCATTTCTGCCATTTGTGGGACTGTCCAGAAGTTGGATGTCACCGTATTCCATTTTTCATGCTGAAGTTCTGGAAGCCATTTCTGGACTTGCCAAAGAAATGAAAGCGTACACTTTAAAAAAAGGCTAGGTGATATGAACTCTTTTACTTTAAATAGTAAAATGCAAAAACTCAAACTGAAGCAAAAATATAGTGTTCAGAGCTGTCCAATTCCACTCAAGAGTCATGGCATGACATATTTAATGGAGCAGCCTTTAAAAAGAACAAAAATATTTTTGTTTACAGCAGTGGCCAAAATTGTGGAAACCTTTTGGGAAAAGTGTATTTTTGAGGTAGCTAATAACACCACTTTTTTTTGTAGTAGTACCATAAAATAACAATAACAATAACAATAACAATAATAATAATAATAATAATAATAATAATAATAATAATAATAATAATAATAATAATAATAATAATAATAATAATAATAATGTTGGAAGGGACCTTGGAGGTCATCTAGTCCAACCCCCTGCTCAGGCAGGAAACCCTATACATCAATGCAAAGATAATTTAATCAAGAATGTAATGCAACAAAGTTTGTTCAATTATCTGTACTGTGTTCTATGAAAGGTTCTAGCCAAATAACCAGAAAAAGGAAGCACAACTTGCTTAGGTTGATATCAGGTAGCTTTCCTTCATCTGATTGTAGCCAATGAGCATGAGTGTTTAGAGAGCCAATCAGGTGTCATCTTGTTTTGGCAATGAGCCAATCAGATCACAGTAGGATTCAGTTATTGATGTCATGTATTGAAGCTGAGAGGAGGACATTGGTCAGTGTGTTATGTGATGGCTATCAAGTTGGTTGAGGTTTTTTGTGTTCTTTCATTTAGTGAGCTTGTAAAACGTAATAAAATTAAAGTAATGGTGCAAAGAGTTGACTGGTCGCCCAGAAAGCGATGTAAAATAGTATTATTAAGTGAACAAGGCTACAGTTATAAAGAAATTAGAAGAAAAATTGGTGGAAACTTAACCAAAGGTGGCATTTCTACTGTACACTTTTCCCAAAAGGTTTCCACAATTTTGGCCACTACTGTATATTATTGTGTTAGTGAAGTTTTGTTTTGTAAGCTGCTGAGAGTCACAAGGTTGGCAAATTGCTGCTTTTGAGTTGGAAAGCTAAAGATGAATTCAGTTGCCTTCATGCTGAGCTGTTGTGAGAAGAAGGCAGCGTCATGAGGACACGTCCTCAATGGTTAGCAAGGCGTCTTCATGCTACAGTTAGAGGGACACAAAAATGACCCCATAGAGTTTTTAATTTGGGGAGTTTCCAGCTTTCGCTGCTTTAGGTCTCTCCCCTAATTGGGATGATTGTTTGGGGATCTCCTCCTTCAATTTTCTGCTCTTCCTCCCAATTCAGAACCAAAATCCAACCTGGGGCTCATCATCGGCTGCGTTGTGGCTGGCCTTGTCTTGGTGTGTGCGATTGTTGGGATCTTGGCTTTTATTTACATTCTCAGTAAGTATTCTTTTTTGGGTTCTTGGGGGAAGATAGGAACACCTCTCCCAAGTCTCTCTCTTTGGGGAGCTTCTTCCGGGCTTCCTTCTGTCCTGTTTTCCCAGCCCTCTTGGGGACCATCTGAGATCTTGGCCTCTTGCTGGGACTCGAGTCTTGACTTGGCTGAGTCTGAGATTCAGACAGTCCTTGCAGTCCCGTCTTCTTCTGAGCTGGGAAGAGGCATCCCAGTTCCGTCCCTTTCAAAGACTTTGGTCGAAGAGCAGCAGAGAAGGATTTCCATGAAAATCTTCCTCCCCTCTCAGCTGCTGCTGCTGCTTCCCCCAATTCCCCTCCTTCCATCTCAGAGGCAGCAGGTCTCCCTTGGGGCAAATCAGGAGATACTTTTGTATTTTTAAAATCTTTCTGTCTTTATTAATGGGACAAGATGACTGTGAAATATCTCCTGGGTTTCTTCCTCACAGAGAGGGAGAGATTGGATGATTCTTTTGAGCTTTCACTGATTTTTATCCTTGCAGAGAGACGTCAAGATGACTACAGAGCAGCACCAAGTGAGTGAATTGTCCTTTTTACAAGTAATCTCCAATTAGAGCAAGGACTAGAGGCACCGTCACTTGAAGGGTGTGTGTGTGTGTGTGTGTGTGTGTGTGTGTGCTATCTTCCTCTTCATCCTAAGAACCAGGCTGGGGAAGATGGGCTCCCTTTTCATCCCAGCCAGGCTGTTCTTGGAAGTGGGGTCCTCAAGGAGAAACGTCTGGGACAAGAAACCCTCAAGAAGAAGAGATGACCCAGCTGGTGGAAGGTCCCTCTGACTGAGAAGCTGCTCTGTTTCCCAAGTAGGCGGAAAGGAAAGGTTTGGTGAAATGAGAGTCAGAAGCTGCATAAAATTAGGGATCAAAAGGGGGGCATTTTGAGAGAAAAGGAGCTTTGGAGGATGCCAACTGGATCTCTTCTTGGTCTCCCATCATAAGGCTCTCTAAATACGAACTGATTGGAAAAAGAAACTTCGGATCCATCTGTATCATTTTAGGTCAGCTGTGCCTTCTAGCTATGTTTGATATACTTATACATTTGAAGAATTCTTTCCTATTCCTTTAAGCCAAAGCGGTTTGGTTCAAACTCTCTCCATGTATTTGTGTGTCTTTGATTGTGTGCAAGAGAGAAAGAGAGGGAGGGAGCTGGAGTCAGGAACAGCTGAGCTTCTCCACCTATAGGCCAAGAGAGAGAGAGACCTTCTCGCCCTCTTTTTCTTTCCTTCTTTTCCAGGAAGTGAGGAAGGATCCAACAGTTCAGACCAGGGTAAGTCGGAGGGAGCTGCTGCTGCTGCTGCTGCTGCATGAGCCATTCTGCCCCTTTGCAAGTCTTTGGGCAGATGGGGGGGACAAAAAGAGGGAAAGCCCCCCCCCCTTTTTTTTAAAGGCCCTCCTAATTCATCCTCCCTCTGTGTCCAGTTCTAGTGAAATAATTAGAATAATTAGATCAAGTTTGGTTTAGTGGTGGGGGCACCAAGTGAGACGAACTGGGAGACGGTGAGCTCTAGTCCCGCCTTAAGCATGAAAGCCGGCTGGGTGTCACAAAATTCACTTTCCTTGCACTGGTTTGTTCTGCAGAGGAGAAGGGAAACTCTCCCTGTTGGATTCAGGCAGGGATTCAGGTAGGAAGTCCAGAGTCTGCATGGTGGAGCCTGGAGGAAATTCTTTGTGCAGAAACAGGGAAACCACCGGCAATGCCATGATCCCCAGTGGTTAGAAACTCTTCTGGTGGCAGAGCTGAGACCTGGCTGACTCTAGAAGGGGGGGGGTGTTCCTCTTAGAGGTTTACCCAGCTGGGTTTAGGGTTTGACCCCAACCGAGACCCCAGGGCAGGGCAGGTGGGGTGGGGTGGCAGTGGTCCTCTGAGAATCCCTTTGGGCACTCGGGGGCCTTGATCCCAAAGTTTCTGGTTGTTACTCCCTGTTTCTGAATCTGGGATCACGGGATCAGTTGGGCTTGTTGCTGCTGTACCAGCCTCCCTGTTGCGTGGCCACCCCCCTCCCTCAACTGCAGGAGGCAATCACTGGGTTGGCAGGGAGTTCCCCAGGCTTCTGGTCCTGGGAGACGTCAATCTGCCCTCCCCGGGTTTGGCCTCAGAAGGGGCCCAGGAGTTCATGGCTGCCATGGGCCTCTCCCAGACTGTCTTGGGCCTGGCTCAGGACAGACGTCACACACTGGATATGATCTTGTCAGAGCAATGGCAACATGATCTGGTGGGGGAATCTGGTTTTTATTGTTTTAAATGTTCTACCTGGCTTTTCGGGGACGACAGAGAATGAGGTGGCTGGATGGAGTCACTGAAGCAGGAGGCGTGAGCTTAAATGGACTCCAGAAGATGGTAGAGGACAGGAAGACCTGGAGGAACGTTGTCCATGGGGTCGCGATGGGTCGGACACGACTTCGCAACTAACAACAACAACAACATGGCTTTTCATTGAATTTTACTGTATGCTGTCTAGAGTCCCCTGGGCGAGATGGGTGACATAGAAGTTTAATAATAAATGAATAAAAAGCCTGGTCTCCTCTGAGCATTTCATGAAGCTGCAGAGGTTTAATGATGAAGAGAGAGATTTGTCGCCCTCAGAGGATCTAGGCTCAATCTGTGTCTTTCTCTCCAATGCAGGGAGCAACCAGGTCATTTAGCAGCTCCCTCCCAGGTGAGTGGTCCCCATGGAGGGTGCATGGGGGGAGAGGGAGGGAAGGAGGGAGGGAGAGGAGGGCTTTGAGGCCCAAAGACCAACTCATGGTGAAGATACTTTGGGAAATCCCTCTTCTCTCTCCTGTTCATCTCAAACACTGCAAGGGAAGGAATTTGGGGGAGAGGCAGTGGGGCTCTGGGGAGGGGTCTGCCTGCCCCCAAACTCTCATCCTGCAAGGCCAGACTGTGGCCAGACCCTTCTCAGGTCTTGGGTCAGGAGGCTCAGAGACCTGCAAAGAGGAGATTTGTCAAGGAATCACGTGTGTATATATATATATATAACATTTATCATTAAAGCAGGCAAGATAGTCAGGAATACAGGAGCATCATGAGGTAAATCACAAACAGCATACAGAGCACACACAAGAAAAAGGCGGGGAAAAAGGTAAACTCCGCCTTTATCCCCACATCAACCAATCACATTGTGGATTGCCTTATACAGGAGCTGGCACTCTCCAGTGTGTCCTGGCCCATTGTGCAATTTCACTGTTCCAGCTACTGAATTTAATATCCCTACAAGACTGGAGGGTCTCCACTGCAGTCATGAATGGAGAAGGGGATTCTCTCCCCTCCTTGATCCCATCTGGGAATCCCTCCCTCCAGATGCTGAAGGAAGACCTGGATTCTCTGGAGGCCATGAACCCATTTGCATTTGTCTCTTGAGGGCAACATAAATTAAAATTTGATTTGCATATTTGAGGGGAGGCATCCATACATGTGGGGCGAGTTCACCCACCTCAGGAGCCACTCCCAGCCCTGCCCCTCCCCTCTTGCAACTGAAAATCCCACCCGGCTGGACGGGGTGATTCCTCCTCTGGGCTCCCTCTCAGACTGACCCTGCCTCCTTTTTCCCTCCTCTTTGCAGCAGGAGTGGACACTCCCAGGATAAGGAAAGAAGAGGGGATCGGCCTTCTTCTGAATTAGACCAAACTCCAAACTCTTAAGAAGACTCCTTCAGGTCCTTCTAGGATGCTAGAACCAGGATGAATTTTGGGTCTTTCATCATTGCTTTTTTAATCGAATCAGTAAACTTTTGTAGTATGATTGATGAACAGAGGTGAAAAGAAAATCTTATGTGTTTACAATTGTGGAATCAAAAGGGTTCAAATTGGATTTAGTAGATATTATTTTGTTTATTTGTATCCTACTGAAGGTATCAAAGATATCCAACACACCTTCCTCCTCCTATTTTCCCCACAACAACAACCCTGTGAGGTGGGTTGGACTGAAAAAGAGTGACTGGCCCAAAGTCACCCAGCTGGCTTTCACGGCTAAGGAGGTACTTGAACTCATAGTTGCTTTCTAGCCTGGTGCCTTAACCACTAGACCAAACTGCCTTGTATAGCTTGTAATAGCTTTGCAATAGAGCTTATGGAATGGAACAGAACAGAATAGAATATAGTTGGAAGGGACCTTGGAGATCTTCTAGTCCAACCCCCTGCTCAGGCAGGAGAACCTATACCATTTCAGACAAGTGACTGTCCAGTCTCTTCTTAAAAACCTCCAGTGATGGAGCACCCAGAATTTCTGAAGGCAAGCTGTTCCACTGGTTAATTGTCCTCACCGTTAAGAAGTTTCTCCTTAATTCCAGGTTGCTTCTCTCTTTGGTCAGTTTCCAACCATTGTTTCTTCTCTTGCCCTCTGGTGCTTTGGAGAATAGTTTGACGCCCTCTTCTTTGTGGCAGCCCCTCAAATACTGGAATACTGCTAACATGTCACCCCTATTTCTTATTTTCTTTAGACTAGCCAAACCCAAGTCCTGCAGCCCTTCTTCATATGTTTTAGTCTCCAGGCCATGTATCATCTTAGTTGCTCTTCTCTGAACTTTTTCCAAGGTCTCCATCTTTTTTGTAGTAGGGTGACCAAAATTGGTTACAGTATTCCAGGTGTGGTCTTACTAGGGTTTTATAAAGCGGTACTAATACTTCACGTGATCTTGATTCTATGCCTCTGTTTATACAACCCAGGACTGTATTAGCTTTTTTGGCTGCTGCTGCACACTGCTGGCTCATAGTCAAGTGATCGTTCACTAGGACTCCAAGGTCCCTCTCACAGTTACTGTTTTTGAGCCAGGTCTCACCCAATCTGTACTTTTGATTTTTCCTGCCTAAATGTAAAACTTTGCTTTTCTCCACGTTAAAAATCATTTTGTTGGATAGGGCCCATTGTTCAAGTTTGTCAAGATATTTTTGGATCCTGAGCTTGTCTTCTGGGGTGTTGGCTATTCCTGCCAGTTTAGTGTCATCTGCAAATTTGATTGTGTTCCCCTTCTATTCCCTCATCTAAGTCAGGGCTTTTCAACCTTTTTACCGATTGTACCACTTTTAGGATATGGCAATATTCGAGTACCACCTAGCAAGGTGTCAAAAACTTGGTGACAAAAAAAAACCTGTTCAAACTTGCAATTGCACTGAAATGACTTATGACCATTTTTTCACACTTATGACCATTGCAGCAACAGGGTCATGTGATTTATATTTGGATGCTTGGCAACTGATTCATATTTATGATGGTCACAGTGTCCCAGGGTCATGTGATCCCCTTCTGCAACCTTTTGACAAGCAAAGTCAAAGGCAGAGCTGCCGGTGGCCAAGTGCTAAGGCGGGATTTCCTTCCTTCCCTGCCTCCCTTCCCTGCCTCCCTTTTTCTCATTCCCATCTCCTTCTGAAGGAAGAATTTGAACCCCCCCCCCATATTTTCCCTCTTCCATATATTGATCAAACAAGGAAAGGCCTCCAGAGACAGAAAAGACAAGCTGCTGAGTGAACTAGCTTAAAAAAGCACTTCCCCTTTAAGAATTAGCTACTGGCTAGAAAGGAAAGTAAGGAGCCCAGCCGGCACTCGGCTAAGGCAGCCTCCCCAAATGGCTCCATTCATAAGTAAAATCTGCAGCTCCAGAGGACTCTCTCACTGTAAGTCTTTGCCTTTGCTGGCTCTTTCCCTTCCCCACTACACTTGGATAGGCAGGGCTGCGTACCACCTGCCACTCATTAATGTACCACAAGTGGTACGCGTACCACAGGTTGAAAAGCCCTGGTATAGGTGTTCTCTTACCATTTTCTTGTTTATTTTAATTTTTGTTTCTAGTTTGTCTTTTGCAGTAGTTTTTTTGGTATGTTGGGTTATAATTTCTTTTTGTGTGAAGACTGATGCAAAGAATGAGTTAAGCAGCTCTGCTTTCTCCCTACGGCCTGTTACTTCCTTGCCATCTTCTCTCTTTAGTGGACCTACACTTTCCTTGACTTTTTTCTTCTTATTAATACGTTGAAAGAAACTTTTTTTAAAATTGTCCTTGATTTCTGTTGCAAGTCTTCGTTCATTCTGAGCCTTTGCTTTCCTGACTTCATCTCTGCATGTTCTGGCTGTCTGCTGATAATCAGCCTTAGTTATGTGTCCCTCTTTCCATTTTTTGTACTTGTCCTTTTTGTCTTTCAGTTTGTCAGAGAGAGTTTTGTGCAGCCATGCTGGTTTCTTCTTGAATTTCTTGTTTTTCTTTTTCAGTGGTATTGTGCTGGACTGGGCTTTTATGATCATATTTTTCAGAGTTTCCCACACTTCTTGTGTTGTTTTCCCCTTTAGGATTTTCGTCCATGGAATCTTTCCTACGTTCTCTCTGAGTTTGTTAAAATCAGCTCTTTTGTTTCTATGGCTAGTGTTTGCATTATATTGAATTTCAGCATGAAGTGGTCACTTTCACTTAAGGTTCTGGCAACTTCAACTCCCTCTATCACTTCTTCTCGATTAGTAAGAATTAGGTCCAGTATAGCTTTACTTCTAGTTCCCTCCTCCATCTTTTGGATGATAAAATTGTCCGCTAGGTTGATTCAAGAATCTGTTTGATCTCCTACTCACTGCAGAGTTTGTCTCCCAGTTGATATCTGGATAGTTGAAATCTCCCATTACTACTGTGGTATACTTCCTATATACATTAGTTAACTGGTTGGCAAAGAGTTCATCTATTTCTTCTGATTGGTTGGCTGGCCTGTAATATACACCTATGACAATGTCACTTCCCCCCCCCCTTTTATATTGACCCATTTGTAATAGAGCTTTGTAATAGAGCTTGTAGCAGCTGTATTGTTATTTCTGATGACCTTTAATGGGCTTCTGTTGATTAAGAGGTTTTGGAGAAGCGTTCATAGCGAATGGGGGGGGGAGGGTGAAGAGTTGCTGGTTTTACTTTAAGGGAGAGTGATAAGTTGTTAATCTTCATCATACTTACTTGGATTGAAAGTGGAGGTTTCTTTATCTGTCTTGTATTTCTCTTTGTATAAGTTGTATAATAGATAGTATGTATAATGTGTAATAGAATCTCAACAAAATTATTTCTTTTTAAAAAGTGTGCTTTCTGAGATTTATTCCATTAAAATAGTTAATGTATTTGTATTTTTTTAAAATTAAGAATTGCACTAGGTTGACCAAATATTTGATCATCCAGAGTTTGACAAATAATTAATATATCAAGTATAGCATTCAAACACTTAATTTTTCCAGATTGCCATTTATGGATTTTCATGCTTTAGAAAAATAGAACATGAGATCGATTGTACAGCACATATATTGTAAGTTTGTTAAAACTGTTTGCTGAAATAAATGGTTTTGTTTTCTTCTATATCTGCGTTGCTGCCTGTTTTGGGAGGTTGAAAATAGGAGGGATTTTACCCTCCGGGCTACTCAGAGAGACCAATTTCACTTTTGACTAAAGAAGAGAGTAGAATATGGTTCAAGCCCTGAAGAAATCATTGCAGTTTACTCACACTTTGTTCATCATGGGAAGTGTAAAAGCAGGAGTATCAATTCATTATTGACTAAATTTGGCCATTATAATAACAATGATCATAACTGTACACAGCATTCCAAGGGTGGCCTCACTTGTGCAGTGTAAACTGACATTATGGCTTCTCCTGACCTTGATGTTATCCCTCTGTTGATGCAGCCCAGGAGTGCATTGGCTTTTTTGGCAGCTCCACCTGATCCCCGGCTGGGAGGGGCTGTGCGGGATCCTCCCTCCCCCTCCCCTGCGCCCTTCCCCCCAGGCCAGGGGTAGGTAACCTTGGCTCTTTTATGACTCGTGGACTTCAACTCCCAGAATTCCTGAGCCAGCCATGCTGAGGGGAAAGGGAGAGGTTTCGAAGCTGAGCCATGCTGGCTCAGGAATTCTGGGAGTTGAAGTCCACCAGTCATAAAAGAGCCAAGGTTGCCTACCCCTGCCCCAGGCCAAGAGGATCCTCCTGCTTTTCCCACCCTCCGCAGTTCTGCCCCTCCCCTATGAGACGGATTTCCTGATGGAACTTTCGTTTCCTTTCCCCCGCCCCTCTCGTCGCTTCCGCCTGGACATCTGCCTAGCAACGATTGACGACATGGGGATACCTTTTTCCTACTGGTTGAGATTGGCCAATCACCAGCTTTCGCTCTGGGTTGTTGCGCTGTTGATCACCCGGAGCGCTTCTTTCTCTGCCTGCGACTTCTGGAGAGCGGATCACAGTTTGAGGATCGCGGCCAGAATGGCTCTGCGCTCTTTGTCCCTCCTGGTGCTGGTGGTTGTTGCCCTGCGGGAGAGCTGCCTCGGTGAGTCCCTTTGGTGGCGTCGGGGCTTCGCCCCCTTTTTCTGCTGGCGGGAATCTCTCCCCCCCCCCAAAAAAAAATTCTTAGAAAGAGAGTTCAGGTTCGGTTCTCTTTCTCGTCCGCTCCCCCTCTGGCCACTCAGAAGGGACCTCAAAGCGTGGATGGGACTCTGCTGCCTCACCCCCCCCCCAGGAGAGCCCCTCTGGGAACAGGACAAGGGAGGCCCCTCCAGATGTCAGTCAAGTCTACCTGGGCGCCCCCAAGCGCAGTTCTTTCTCTCCCTCAAAAGTGGAGGATGTCGAAAAGCGGCGTTTGCACGTGACCAGGTCAGTTCACCAACTTCCTGGCTGTCTTCATACAACCCTTCGCCTGGGTCGCCTTTTCTGCCTTTGGCGGGGCTTTGGTGCTCTTTCTGGCTTCTGGTGCTGGGAGGACCCGGCTCGTTTCTTGACTGGGTTTCAAGTATTGCAAGATGCGGAGCTTGTTGGAATCCAGCGATCGGGTTAAGACTGCCCTGTGAATGCAGCAGGAGAAGAGTCTGAACTAAAGAAACAATCCTTGAATGACCTTCATCAAGATCCGTCTTTCTTCATTTTCACTGCTCCCCCATTCCCCCCCCACCTCCGTCCTAAACCCTAGTATCGTCAGAGCTCTTTTCTAGGACAGGCAGGAATTTGCTGCCCAAAATTTCAGGAGTGCTCAACATGAGATAGTTTGTAGAATCCAAAATATTTAAAATATACTATTATTCCTTAGTAATCAGATAGGGGTCTGTGGCTGTTCCTAGTTGTTTACTCAGAGAAACTATCAGGACAGCAGCTTTTCAAAAGGCATAGAAATAATTGGCCGGATCTTAAGGATTTAATAGGCTGGGTTGGAGGCAGAAGGAGAAGAAAAGCAACTCTGGATGGTGACCTTGAAATGAACAGCTTCCCTGGACACAGACACTCTCTTAATTGACATGCGTTCCTGAACTGAGAAGGATTCATGATTGTGGAGGACCCCCAACCTGCGTTACATTCACACGTTTCTCCTCTCAGGCAGACTTCAGACTCCCTCACTGCTCAGCCCCACGAGGGGAAGAAGCGGGGTCTGGATCACGGAGGGTCCGATCCTCCCTCCTTCTGTCGGAGAAAAGCTCTGATTCATTTGGATTCTGAAATCTCCCCAGAGGAGGAAGTGGATCTGGGGCTCCCTCTCCCCAAAAGCTCTGAGAAGCCACTAGGATTGTGGGGAGGAGCAGGAAGAAGGAGGCCGAGGCCTTTGCCTTGGGACTGGGAAGGACTGGGAAACCATACTGGAGGGACTGGGCAGTGGGACTGTTTCTTTCTCTGGGCTGTGCAGGTCCTGCCTTTTTCTGTGCAGACCCAGATTATGCCCAAATAAGTCCTGTGAATGATCCTGAAAATAATCTTTATAAACTTTGGTGCCCTGGAAGAATTTCTGATCTGAAGATCTTTCAGAATGGACACCAAGAACTGGCTTTGGTGATTTTCCACTTTAACCCATTTCCCAGGAGCGTTTTATTTTTTTCTTTTGATTATTTTAACCCACTTACAAGCTGTTGTTTTTCTGTTCACTGGGCAGCCTTAGAGTCTCTTCCGTGTTTGTATTTTGACAATTAAAACTAAACAGTGACTTAATGTGATTTTTTTTGTATTGTTAGTAAAATTTGGCATAGTTTATGTCTTGCAAATTTAGCCTATACTCCAAGGAAGAGCTGAAAAAATCTGCGATGCTCCTCGGTCAAGATTTTGCATGATAGAGACTGAAATAATTTTGTAGGTTTATCTTTGGTTCACCAGAGGGGCTTTAAAGGTGTCAGGACCCTCCACACAGATGATGAGTTTAGGGAGAGGACCCCAGCTGAGCACGCCCCCAACATGGTTGGTCTTAGCAGGAACTCCCAAGAAGCCTCAGGGGGTGGGGCCAGGGTGGAGAGGTCACATGGGTTTCTTGGGGTGAGGGAAATTCTGGGAGTTGAAGTCCCCACTGAAATCTAATTGGCTGAGTTTGAGAAACTCTGAGTTAAGCCTTTACATTGAGAGTCGCTGATGTTGTGAAGATTGGATAGCTCAGATCACACACACACACCCTCCCAAGTTGGCTGAAGGGGCATTTTTGCCTTTTTTTTTTTTGTGCTGACAAAGTGCAGGATCAGCATCAAAAGAGGACAAGTTTCAGAGAAGGTGAAGGAAGTGCTTGAGATTCAGAATAAATCTGGTTCCTTTCTGGCACCTGAGAATTGTAGTTTTAGACCCTAATTGGGTTGCTGCAATGAAAAAAATCTCAGGATAATCAGATTTTTCTGTGGAATAGCAATAGCAATAGACTTATATGCCGCTTTGGAGCCCTCCCTAAGCGGTTTACAGAGTCTGCATATTGCCCCAAACAATCTGGATCCTCATTTTTACCGACCTTGGAAAGATGGAAAGCTGAGCCAAACTTGAACCGGTCAGAATCGAACTCCTGGCTGTGGGCAGAGTCAGCCTGCAATGCTGCATTCTAACCACTGTGCCACCACAGCTCAAGGTATGAGGGCGAGTCCCACTGAATCCTGGGTTCAAAGCTAATTCATATTCAGATGCCTGAACTCTGGGATAGGAGGGGGAATTTCCCAGCTGGGGGGGGCTGAGAAGGAAGATCCGGGGGCTATGTGGCTTCATTGCTGCTTCCTTCATTCCCCCCTTTGCCTCCCCATATCTCCCAGGTAAGCAGTTTGGGTTTCCCCTAAGGGTCCCATTGCTTCTGGTCTCACCCGAATTCCTCCTTTCCCTTCCCCATTTTATAAAATCCCCCCCTCAAATCTGCACCTAGTAACAATCCATGTTGGCCCTCAGTGATGTGAGAATGTTTTTTTTCCCTGTTGGGGGGGCAGATGGGGTTCCCTGCTGCTTTTGAGCTTCTGAGGATGGAGCCCCCCTGTCATGCCTCCGTCGGAGCCTGACTCCGAGGAAGAGATGGAGTTCTCTGTTGAGGCCCAGGAGGGGGTGTCTGTGGCTTTGGAGGACTGTAGGGAGGAGCAGGCTGAGGCAGGCCAGGGCCCCTCAGGTTTGGAACAGGTAAGGCAGAGTTCAGGCGAGGAGCAAGGCCCCTCCCCACCTGATCCTAGAGCAAGGAGAGCAGAGAGGAGGAGAGAACAACGGAGGCAGGCTCACTTGCTCAAGTCCCGCCCCACTCCACAAGGCACACTTGGGGATTAGTATTTAAGGAGACGCTGTGGGGTGAGGCATTTGCCGGGAACAAACGTGGGATCTTGAGATTGTCGTGACTTGTGCTCTTGTAACCTGGACGCTTTGTATTCCGGACCAGTTTGTTTCCTGCTTCCCGATCACAGCTTACATTCCTGATCTCTCCTTGCAGTCAGCAGTTTGCAGTTCGCAGACAAGCCGAGAGTAAAAGGACTTTTTATGTTTTCTTGTTATCTGTCTTGTCTTGAGAATATTGTAAACTTTCCTGGCTATCTTGGTTGAACTCTTGCCAGCATATGGGGGAGCTTTTGGGTGAACATTGGCAGTGATTCCAGGACTGTTGTGTTTGCCAGCCAACTGCTTTGCCTCCGTTCGGGGCCCTGGGTCATCACACCCCCTTTTTCTGTGAGGTGCATGCAGCCTCTGAGTGATCCAAAAGGGGGGGGGTTGAGGGAGGCCTTGCTGGAAGCGGGGAGGGCACAATTAGCGGGGCACATAAAGTTTGGGGATCTGACTTTCTCTCTGGCCCTGCTTTCCCTTCCCTTCCTCTCTCTCCCCCAACCTCTCTGCCCTCCATCCTTTTTGTCTCTTGGTGGCTCCCTCTTTCCACGCTCTGCTTTTTCTTTTTCTTCTATCTTCTCTCCCTTCATTTTTCCCTTCCTCCTTTGCCCCACCCCCCAGGTCTCTTCTTCCTTCCTTCTTCCTTCCAGACCTGAAAATGGGGCCTGCTGTGCCCCACAGCATCAGGGTCTCCCAGTAGAAGCCCCCTAACCAGTGGTGGGATTCTAATACCCGAATAACTGTTTCTCTGTGTGGACGCCACTTCTGGAACTCTGTTCTTGGCCTGGGCCTCTGAGGCCCAGAACGGACTTCTGGAAATGGCGTCCACATATTTCCAGTGGGGCGTTCTGGGTCTGGGAGGCCTCCCTGGCTCAGAACGGACTTCCGGATGTGGCATCCACGCACTTCTGGTGGGCTGTTCTGCCTCCAGGGCTCAGAATGGACTTCCGGAAGCAGTGTCCACATACTCCCGGTGGTCCGTTCTGGGCCTGGAAGGCCTCCCCCAGGCCTCTGTGGCTCAGAATGGACTTCCGGAAGGTGGCATCTACGCACTCCCGGCGGTCTGTTCTGGGCCTGGAAGGCCTCCCCCGGGCCTCTGATGCTCAAAACGGACTTCCGGAAGTGGCATCCACACACCTCGGGTGGTCCGTTCTGGGCCTTGCGAAAAAGGGCTAGGGCTTTAGCCGGTTCACCGAAGTCAACAAAAAATTAGCTACCGGTTCTGCCGAACCCATGCGAGCCAGCTGAATCCCACCACTGCCCCTAATTCTGCCCCTCTGGGTCCCTTCCAGGCGCCTCCTCGCACTCCCTGAAGTATTTCTACACTTCCATCTCAGAGCCCAGTCAGGGTCTGCCCCAGTTTGTCTCTGTGGGGTACGTGGACGGTCAGGTCTTTGTTCACTACGACAGCAACAGCCGGAGGATGAAGCCTCGAGTCTCCTGGATGGAGAAGGTGGAGAAAAAAGACCCCCAGTACTGGGACAGAGAGATCTGGATATCACGTGGCCATGAGGATTCATTCAGAGAAGGCCTGGAGACTCTGAGGCTTCGCTACAATCAGAGTGAAGGTGAGTGATGGGTCAGGTGCCTCCTCCTGCCCCATATTCCCCTCCCCAGAAACCAGAAGGGGGAGAAAGGGGGGTCCCTTCAAAGGGGAAGGCTGCTCCACACATTTTAAAATATCTTTTTAATATGTTTATTGTTTTTAAAATAAATATAAGTTTCCCTTGCTTCCATAGCTGATGTTTTCTGCCAACTGCAGTTAATAAAAACATGTTTAAAGTTATGCATCTTTCTGTCTGTGTATTGATATGGATATTGATATAAACTGAGGTAAAGAACAGACAAAATCTCCCCCCCCCCCCATGAAAGTTAAGAGGGTCCTGGCCTTAGTGGACCTCCTGCTGTGGGGGAAGAAGGGAATCATAGATCTCCCCCACCCCCCAAAAAGGAAGTGGATCATAAGAAGATCCTGGGGGAAGCAGGTTCTCGTCCTTCTGTCTGTTTCCACTCAAGAGAAATGAGGGATCGAGTGCAGATCCACCTGGGGAGACTAGATCCCTTTCCTTCACCCCCTTTTTGGAGGGATGAGGGGGGCCCAAACGCCAAGAGTTTCTTCTCTAGTTGGAGGCCAGGGGGCCAAATGGGGGGGAGGCCCTTGGAGGGGGTGGGGTACAGGGCCACTTCCAGGATTTAGTTCTGCAGGACTTCCAGGTAGTTTTCAATTAAATTTGAGACTTTCTGCCATCCTTCCTCACTCTCAAGCCCAAACTGAAGTAGAAACATTTCAAGATTTCCTTTTGTTTTTTTTCAAACATCAGTTTTCTTTTAAAGATTAACAAGAATCTGTTTAGTTGAAGTCAAAACATCTTCTCCAGGGCCTTGCAGGGACTGTAAACTTCAAACTCATTTAAGAGTTCAGTAACCCTTTGGGTATGCAGATCAGGTTGGGCCACTTGCTGCTGTTGCTAAGGAAAATATTCCTTTGTGGCCCTTCAAGGCTTCATTCCCACAATGTACAAAGCCATGGTTTGTTTCTGGATAGCCCAAACAGGGAGCCAGCCCTTGAGGCTTGGTGCTATTTGTGAATGCAGAACATGATTTACGATCACAAGGATCCCTGCAAGCTTCTTTTCATCCTCTTGGTCCCTCCTTGCAGCCAGATTCAGGCCTGTTCCTGCTCTGGGGTCCCTCCCAAGAAAGCAGCAAAAAGGAAAAAAAAAAGATGTAGGAGGCTCCATCCCTCCGTTTCTTCTGTGCCTCCATCTTTTCTTGATCCTCCTTGGGATTCTCCACTGCCTTTTTTGATCCTGTGAGATTGAAAGGGGGATTTGCCAGCTGCCCATTTTCTGGTGAGGTTCAGCGGCGCCATCCTGCTCTGGGATCTCCCTAAGAGAGCAGCACAAAGAAAGATGGAAGGATCCCCATTCCTCCGTTACTTCTGTGACGCCTTCTTTCCTCAGTCTCCCTCGGGATCCTCCGCTGGCTTTTCCAGTTTCCCTTTTCCTGGGGAGGTTCAGGGGCTCCATCCTGGGGGGGGGGAAATGCAGGGAGGCAGGTCGAGGGAGGGGAGAAGAGCGGTTACTGATGGGGGCTTTCTTTCCCTGGAGGAAATGGGGATGTCCGTGCCTCCCTCCACTGTTAAAGTCCCTGCGCGCGGGGGGGTATCTGTGTCTATCTTGAGGACTCCCCAAATCATCCTCCTGTCCATCTTTCAGGCTTTCACACGTGGCAGTGGATGTGTGGCTGTGAGCTCCGGGGAAACGGGAGCAAAGAAGGGTTTTGGCAGTTTGGTTACGACGGGAGGACCTTCATCACTTTCGACAAGGAGACCCTCAGCTGGGTGGCTCCCGACCCCCAGGCCCAAGTGACCCAGAGGAAATGGGACGCCATTCCAGGACGGAATCAAAGGTGTAAGTCCTACCTGGAGGAAATCTGCATGGAGTGGCTGGAGAAGCCCCCGTCTCACTTGAAGGAGATTCTGCTCAGGACAGGTGAGCATCTGGATCCAGGCGGGACTTTGCTCCTTTGTGGCTGGATTTTTTGGATATGTTTGTCCCCTTTGCGTCCCTGATCTGCAACCTGGCTGCCTGGAGATAATCCTCCTCTTCCCCTTCCATCACTTCTCCAGGATGCGGGAAGCCCTGTTTGGTTCCCATTGCCAGGCAGCCATTTAGATCACAGGTGTCAAACTTGCCACAAAACGTGACTGTGTTGCAACGTATCATGATGTCAAGGCTGCTACCATCGAATGTTTTGCCTGACATTATATGTGGATGCCGACATTTACTATTTAACCTGTGTATTACTTTAGAGCCACTATTAGATAGCATGGAGGGGGGAGTAGAAGAATGTGCTTGAGAACTAGCTAGCCATAACAATATGTCAGCCGAGCATCTTCAAAGCGGGATGAAATACGAGAAGATAAAAAATAGCGCGTTAGGGAACGGGAGGGAGAGTTCACACTTTAAACTAATTGGGGAATGTGATTAATGACTGGCAAATGAGGGAGGGGAATGTGCTGCAGATACTGTAGGATGAAGTAGGAGGGTTCAGATTTTGGCTTCGAAGCTATGTTGCCATAAAAAGATTCTTAAAGGAAAACAATGCCTCATGTTTCTTTGAAAAGCCTCTTCCTTCGGAACCATAACACATGACTTTTTTTTGCATTGCCGGAGCTAGGGTGGGCGCAGCCTCCGTATGATGCAACCGGCCCGCGGGACGGCAGTTTAACACCCCTGCATTAGATGAACCGGGAAATGCAGTGTCTACCTGCCAGGTGTTTGGCAAAAGCAGTTAGGGGTGTCCTGTTCACAGCAACAATGCAGCAACAAGGCCACTTTGAGTTCCTCAGTGAATCCACTATTAGCCAAAACAGATACTGGTGTGATGCGTGGCCTTCACCTCCTCCCAGCAACTCTCCTTCCCCCCCTCATCCCACAGGGGGCTCCCTCCCTTCCTTGCATCTGATGATGCACCTCCCACCCCCACCACTAGGGGGCACCAACCATTAATAGAAGATGATCAGTGCCTCCACTTGAGCAAAAATGACCAAGGTTGAGGGGGACTCTGTGGATCTTATACTTCGAACAGCTTCGTTATCTTTTGACTTTAGTGACTTCCCCAGAAAACAACCCATTCCTCACCTTTAGGAACACTCCGTCACTCCACAGGGCTCCCTGCTCATATTGTAATATTTCCCCCTTTTTCGTTCCTGTGAGGTTATTATTTTCCCATCAAGACCAGCCCTCCCCTTCTGGCCCTGCCCCTTCCTCTCTGGGCTCCTTGATCCCTCCAGGATCAGCTGGGTGAGATCAGGATTCATTAGAGACCCCCTCCACACAATTGGCAACTGCTCCTCTCTCTTCCATAGGCATCCCCTCTCTCTGCTCCCCTTTGAGAGAGAGAACCTCTTTTCCAAATTAACCAGGGTGAGATTCCAAAAGCCCTGAGCCCCTGGTTTTGATTCTCATTCTCCCCTCCTTGAAAGTGTTGCCATATGCTAAGTAAAATAAATAATCCTGAAATTGTAGCTGGGTCCCTTGGAAAGGGGGCCTAGAACAGCCTCAGGTTTGGAAAAGTGGACCCCAAAAGTAGGTAGAAATATCGGTGTGTGGTTTTTTTTAAAGAAACCCCAAAAGAGCAGCTCCAATTTCCCTCCCCTGAAGGGAGCAGCCCAAGATCAGCCAGGGTTCAAAGCAGCCAGAGAGGAATTTCCTTGGACCCTCAGTTTGCTGCCGGAGGCTTTTCAGGCTGAGTCCCTGGGAAGGACTCAGAATCAGGAGTCCTTGTGGTTGAGCTTTTTCCAGATCTGGAGCATTTCCTAAAATTCTTGGAGACGCTGCAAGTGTGGAGTGGGAAGTAGTGGGAGATTTTCTTGCCCCCTCCACGTTTCCCACCCACCTTCCAGGCTCTGGAGGGGCTCAGAGTTAATTTCAGGGGTGCCTTTTCTGCAGAGCCCCCAGAGGTGACGGTGAGCAGCAGGACAGATGTGGACAATGGGATGGAGACGCACGTCTGCCGCCTGGATGGCTTCTACCCCAGGGAGATCGATGCCTCCTGGACGAGGGACGGGGAGGTCTGGCTGCAGGACACCTTCCGTGGGTCCGTGGCCCCCAACGCGGATGGGACCTTCCACGCCTGGCTCAGCATCCAGATCGATCCCCAAGACAGGGGCCGCTATCGGTGCCACGTGGAGCACGACGCCCTGCAGGAGCCTTTGGACGTGGCCCTGGAGGGTGAGAGGCTGCAGGGAGGGAAAGGCTGGGCTCTTTGGCAGGCTGGAGGGTTGTGGGAGGGAAATCTGACTCCAGAACTCTGCATGTGCTCCAGCCTTCCTTCTTGTTAAAGGAATCTTTCTTTCTTTCTTTCTTTCTTTCTTTCTTTCTTTCTTTCTTTCTTTCTTTCTTTCTTTCTTTTTCTTTCTTTCTTTCTTTCTTTCTTTCTTTCTTTCTTTCTCTTTCTTTCTTTCTTTCTTTCTCTTTCTCTCTTTCTTTCTTTCTTTCTTTTTCTTTCTTTCTCTTTCTTTCTTTCTTTCTTTCTTTCTTTCTTTCTTTCTTTCTTTCTTTCTTTCTTTCTTTCTTTTTTCCCTTTATTATTTTTACCAATAATTCAAGTTGGCAAACATGTCCAGATACTTTCCTCCTCCTATTTTCCCAACAACAACCCTGTGAGGTGGGTTGGGCTGAGAGAGAGTGATTGGTCCAAGGTCACCCAGCTGGCTTTGATGGCTAAGGCCGGACTCCATTTCCAAAATAAGGAGATTTCTGGGGGGGGGGGGGAAGTATCCAGAAATGCAATCAGGTTTGATTGACGTGGAAGTTTTTCAATGCCAATCACACCTACCATTTTTCCTACTGACTTGTGACTCTTAATAAAATAAAAAAATCAAGCTGAAGAAAAAAGATGACCTACAGAACTGCTCAGTTCCTCCCAGAGTTATGACACATTGGGGCAGTCTATTAAAAAAAAAAAGGACAAATTGTTTTTCTGGTTTCATGACTGCAAACTGCTGCTTTTGAGCAGAGCAACTAAAGATGAATGTCAGTTGCCTTCCTGAGCTGGACTCTTATGAGACGAAGGCAGCATCGTGAACACACCTTCTCTAAACAATGGTTAGCAAGGAGTCTTTATGCTACAGTTAGAGGGACATGAAGAGGAGCCCATAGAAGTTTTTAATTTGAGGAATTTCCATTCCTTTGGCTGCATTAAGTCTGCCCTTTAATTGGGAAGATTGTTTGAGGTTCTCCTTCAATTATCTGCTCTTTCTCCCAATTCAGTTCCAGAATCCAACCTGGGGCTCATCATCGGCTGCGTTGTGGCTGGTCTTGTCCTGGCGTGTGTGATTGTTGGGACTTTGATATTCTTCAGTAAGTTTCCTTTTTTGGGCTATGGAAGGAAGGTGGCAGAATTCCTCCCAAGTCTCCCTCTTTGGGGAGCTTCTTCTGGGCTTCCTCCTGTTCTATTTTCACATCTCTCTTGAGGAACATTCGAAATCTCGGCCTCTTGCTGGGACTCCAGTCTTGACTTGGCTGAGGTTGGGACAGCCTCATGTTCTTCTAAGTTGGGAAGAGGCATCCTAATTCCGCCCCTTTCAAAGGCTTTGGTCGAAGAGCAGCAGAGAGGATTTCCATGAAAATCTTCCTCCCCTCCCAGCTGCTGCAGCTGCTTCCCCCAATTCCCTTCTCAAAGGCAGCAGGTCTCTCCTGGGTGAAATCAGGAGATACATTTGCATTTTGAAGATCTTTCTGTCTTGATTAATGGGACAAAATATCTCCTGGGGTTCTTCCTCCTACAGAGGGAGAGATTGGATGATCTCTGGTGGATTCGTTTGAGCTTTCACTGATTTTTGTCCTTGCAGAGAGACGTCAAGGTGACCACAGTGCAACACTAAGTGAGTGATTTGTCCTCTTTACATGCAATCTCCAACTCAGAACAGGGACCAGAGGCACCATTACTTGAAGACTGTGTGTGTTTACACACAAAAGAATCTTAGGTAGCTGCAGAGCTGGAGAAGGGAAACTCTCCCTATTGTATTTCCAGGCACCTTCATTCAGGCAGGGAAGGCAGCCCAGAGTCTGCATGGTAGAGCTTGGCCCCCTTTGGAATACGCAAACCACTGGTAATGCCATGATCCCCAGTGGTTAGAGACTCTTTTGGTGGCATAGCTGAGACCTGGCTGAATCTGGAAGGTGGGGGGTGGGTGGGTTTCTCCTCTCAGAGACGTGCCCAGCTGGGTTTAGGGTTTGGCCCCAGCCGAGACCCCAGGGCAGGGCAGGTGGGGTGGCAGTGGTCCTCTGAGAATCCCTTTGGGCACTTGGGGGCCTTGATCCCCACGTTTCTGGTTGTGACTCCCTGTTTTTGAATCTGGGCTCACAGGATCAGTTGGGCTTGTTGCTGCTGTACCAGCCTCTCTGCTGCGTGGCCACCCCCCCTCCTTCAGCTGCTGGGGTTGGCATGGATTTCCCCAGACTTCAGGTCCTGGGAGACTTCAATCTGCCATCCCTGGGTTTGGCCTCAGGAGCGGCCCAGGAGTTCATGGCCATCATGGCGGCTGTGGGCCTCTCCCAGACCATCTTGGGCCTGGCTCAAGGCAGTGGTCAGTCAACACCTTATACGATCTTCTTTTCGGAGCAATGGCAAGGTGATCTGGTGGGGGAATCGGGTTTTGAATTTATTGTTTTAAATGTTTTTCATGGCATTTTACTGTAAGCTTTCCAGAATCACCTTCGAGAGATGGATGGCATAGAAGTTTAATAATAAAATAAATAAATTGGCTGGTCTCCTCCGAGAGATTCATGAAGCTGAAGAGGTTGAATGGTGAAGAGAGAGAGAATATCAGGACAAAGCTATTCTGTTCTATTCTCTATTCTGTTGTTCTGTTCTGTTCTGTTCTGTACTATTCCATATTCCATTCCATTCCATTCCATTCTCCATTCCATTCCATATTCCATTCTCCATTCCATTCCATTCCATTCTATTCTATTCTATGTTTATTCTGTTCCGTTCCATTCCATTCCATTTCATTGTTTGAATTCTATTCTTTTATTAGACTTCTATTCTATTCCAAGACTCACTCTGTGTCTTTCTCTCCATTGCAGGGAGGAGCCAGGTCATTTAGCAGCCCCCTCGCAGGTGAGTGGCCACAGGGGGGGGGGCTGTGTGGGGAGGAGGGAGGGTGGGAAATGAGGACTTTGAGGTCCAAGGACCAACTGATAGTGAAGATACTTTGGGAAATCCCTCTTCTCTCTCCTATTTACCTCAAACACTGCAAGGTAAGGAATTTTGGGGGAGAGGCTGAGGGGGTCTGGGGAGGGGTGTGCCTATCCCCAAACTCTCATCCTGCAAGGCCAGACTGTGACTCCTTTCAGGCTCTGACTGTCTTGGGTCAGGAGGCTCGGAGACCTGCAAAGAGGAGATTTGTTGAGGAATCGCATGGCAGCTGTCCAGATGGAGTCGCTGACACAAACTTGTAGTTTTATATAAATAAATATACTTTACATCTATATTTACAGCAGACAAGATAGGAACACAGGAACATCGTGAGGTAAATCAAACAGCATACAGAGCACACAGCAGAAAAAAGCAGTGTGGGATTCATTGTCTAGGTTGAATAAACAATCACCAGCCAAAGTGTCTGAGAGAAAACAATGGTAATTTATTTTTTACTACTTTGCAAAGAGGGTGTATCACGTACAAAACAAGTACGGCTGACACACCTTAAATCATCGATATTCTTTCTTTATATTCCCTATTGCTGTTACAAATTTATCTCATTGGCTTAGTACTCAGGCCGTCACAACCTATCCAAAGCACCTAAACTATATATACATTATCTCTGCCCCTATTGTCTCCCATTACTCAAATCCTATCGCCCCCTGGCCTTATTTACAAATTACCTTTTATGGCTATAGTTCCTAGGGCAGGGGTAGGCAACCTTGGCTCTTTTATGACTCGTGGACTTCAACTCCCAGAATTCCTGAGCCAGCCATGCTGGCTCAGGAATTCTGGGAGTTGAAGTCCACGAGTCATAAAAGAGCCAAGGTTGCCTACCCCTGTCCTAGGGGATGTCTCTGAAGTAACTATCATATCAGCAAATTCTGTTTAAGACCGGTTTCCAGCATAGCAGAGGCCTTCCTACATACAATTGTCAAGCTTCACCTAGGCTCGAGATTAAAATATGTACAATGTACAATATTTGCTTCACGGGCTAGCTAGCATGTCTTCTTACAATTCTATAAAGAACAAAAGGCTCTTTTTCTCACAACGGGGGGGGAGGGGAAGGAAACTCTCCCTTTACATCCACAGCAATCATAGACTGGATTGCCTCATGCAGGAGCCGGCACTCTCCAGCCAACCAACTGCAACTGTGTGTTCTGGCCCATTGTACAATTTGATTGTTTCAGCTACTGAATTTAATATCCTAACGAGACCGGAGGGTCCCCAGTGCAGGAGAGAAAGAGGGGCAGATGAGGGACTTCTTGGATGGAGAGTCATGAGTGTCATGGCTGGAGAGGGGGCTTCTCTCCCCCTCCTTGAGCACATCTGGGAATCCCTCCCTCCAGATGCTGAAGGAAGACCTGGGGTCTCTGGAGGACATAGGAATCCATATGTCTCCAGAAGCAACATGGATTAGAATTGGATTCTTGTATTTGAGGGGGGGACATTGATACGTGTTATATAGCTTGTGGGGCAGGTTTTCACCCATCTCAGGAGCCACTACCAGCCCTGCCCCTCCCCTCTTGTAAATCCCACCCAGCTGATCTCTCCCTTAAGGCTGCTGCTTCTGCTCCTTCCCTGGGCTGATCTTTGCTGATCCCTCAGCCTGGACGGTGGGATTCCTCCTCTGGGCTCCCTCCCAGACTGACCCTGCCTGCTTTTCCCCTCCTCTTTGCAGCACGAGTGGACACCCAGCATAAGGAGGGAGGAGAGAAGAGGGGAATCAGACTTCTTCTGAATTTGACAGGAGGGGCCCTTCAAACATTTTCAGCATGTGGAACCAGGATATATTTTGGAATTTCCGTCACTGCTGTTATCATTGAATCAATGAGTTTGTTTTATTATGATTGAGGAACCGAGGCGAAAAGAACATTGTCAACTTTAGAATGAGCATGGCTGCAGCCATTTTTCCCTGCTCATTTCCAGTTGACACATAGCACGGAGGGAGGGGGGTTGCCAGGTGTTGCGCTAGACAAAACAGACTTTCTCTTTTTTAACCCTGGGGGGGGAAATCCTTTCCCCTGTGGAAACTGTTGCTTATCTGCTTCTCTTGTCTTTGAAGAGAAAACAAACAGCGTTTTTCATGTCTTCGACAGGTGATAAATTATTTTGGGAGATAATTGAAAAAAAAGAATCTTCTCCAACTTACAGCTTTACTTGAAAATATAAACAAAAAGTTTGATGGGTTAAGAACGGTTCTGAAAAATCAAGATGATATCCAAAAGCAGGAAATAATAGTTGGACCCGATTTGCAATTTGAGGAATTTAGGAATTTAGTTTGTGGCTGACAGATGTGAAGAAGTATTTGGTTTGTGAGAAAAGATCAAAAAGAATACAAATATAAGAAACTCCAAGATTATTCAAAATGGATGCTGCAGAGATATTTACAACAGAGACTTATGAATTTTAGAAATGAGATGCAATTGTTGGTAAAATCCCTAATTAAAATCCGAAGGAAAGGTTTCACTATTAAGAACCAAACATGAGTATTTGACTCTGGACTCAGAGATAATGATCGGAGTGATTTGTGGCAAATAAGAATTTGTGTAGACTTTCTATGAATAAATTATAATAACAGACTGTTAATTTCACATATGTAATGTATGATAGGTCAATTAGGTTGCAATAGATATAAAAGATTATAAATTTTGGACCTCTTTTGCAAGGGGGGAAAGCTATTATTGTTGCAATAGATTTCTTAGTGTTCAACTAAGTGTTCAAACTGCCGGCCCGTGGGCCGGATGCGTCGCGAAGAAACCGCGCCCGGCAATGGGGAAAAAGCTCTGATACGTCGCGCGACGTCACGTGACATGTCTGAACTAAGGGGACATAGTATATGTTGTTTTCTTTTTTTAATTGAATATTTTTTTCAATGGTTTTGTTTTGTTTTGTTCTGTCTCTGTTTAATTCTTTTCTTTTGGATTTTATTTTGAATAAAATAAAATGGTTAATTCTAAGAAAAATGGAACAGGAGGTCCACAGTTTGGCCTGGCTGCTTCCCTACTAACCATTGCACACATACTGTAAGAATACGGAAATTGTTTGCTGAAAATAAATGGCTTTGCTTTCTTCTTACCTGAGTTGCTGCCTCTTATTGGAAATTGGAAATAGCAAGGATTTTTCCCTCCTTGTTGCTCAGAGACCCTAATTTCACGTTGAGTGGTAGGAAAGGGAGGAACCAAGAGAAAACATGGAAGGGGCAAGAACTGGGGGGGGGGGCTCTCCTATGTGCTCCTTGGGGAGGAGGCAGCCATTTTGCTCCTGGGTCCAGATCTTTCTCCAGCATTACCAGCTGATCTTCCGTAAAATGGCTGCTTGGTCTTGGCTTGGTGGGGGCAGCAACAGAGGCGGCTTTTCCCTCAGATCCACCTTTGCCTCAGGCTGAGGGCTGAGTGGCTGGTCTCTGAGCCTCATCCAGGGGCCCTTTGGGAGACAGGAGTTCGGTGACCGGCCGGAGCCCTCCTGGTCCCCTTGCAGGAGGGCAGCTTCTCCTGCCTCTGAGAGGTCCACTCTGGGCTCTTCAGGGGCCCAGTAGGATGCCCTGGCCCAAGAGTGGGGAGAGCCTCGACTGATGGGAAAGACGTCCCCCATATTATAGTGGATGCTTTCTGGGCGAGGAGGAGTGGAAAGCATTGGGACTTTCCCCCCAATTCCTTTTGGGCTTCCCAGATGCCTTCAAGAGCTGCCATCTTTGAGACCCTAAAAAAGCAGGTATGTCCAACCTACAACACGTTGAGACACATTCAGCCTTGGTCAACTAGTAACGCAGCCCCACAAAATGTTTTAATGTTATAATAAACAATATAAAAATAATAGAAGTGTATATTAACTATATTATATAATTTACTGTATATGCAGCCCAAGACAATTCCTTTTCACTCAATGCTGCCCAGGGAAGCCAAAAGGTTGGACACACCTGCTTTAAAGTATTTTGTGAGAATTCAATCAATATTTTGAGTGTCTTGTAATGATTCAAAAGTTTTAGAAATGTATTTATTTATTAGCCACCTCTGACTGGCCAACATCGTCTTGAAAATGCCACAAGAGCCTTTGAGCATTTTCATCCAGAGCGAAGATCACTCGGAGTTTCTGACCTGCAACATAGAATCGTAGGTCTGGGAGGGACCTCAAGAGGTCATCCAGTCCAACCCCCGGCTTATGGCAGGAGAATTTATACCATCCTGGGCAAAAGGTTGTCCAGTCTATTTCTGAAAACCTCTCACCCAAAGCTCTGGGAGGCAAACTATTCCATTGATTAAATGTTCTCACTCTTCGCAAATGTCTCCTTACTTCTAGGTTGGATCTCTCTTTAATAAGCTTCCACCCATTGCTTCTTCTTCTGCCTTCTGGTTCTTTGGAGAAGTCGATCCCCTCTTCTCTGTGACAGCCCCTCAAGTCCTGGAAGAGAGTTAACACGTCCCTCCCCCCCAATCCTTCACTGCGATAGGCTAGAAATATCTCCCTCCCTCAGTCTCTTCATCATAACATTTAGCCTCCAGGCCCTTTATCATCTTTGATGCTCTACTCTGCACTCTTTCCAGGGTCTCTTTTGTATCGTGGTGACCAGAACTAGACCCAGCATTCCAAGTGTAGCCTCACTTGTGCAATATAAACTGACATTATGTCTTCTCCTGACCTTGATGTTATCCCTCTGTTGGTGCAGCCCAGGAGTGCATTGGATTTTTTGGTAGCTCTACCCGATACCCCACTGCGAGGGGCTGTGGGGTCCCCCTCCCCCTCGCCCCAGAGGGGAACCCCCCCCCCGCTTTTCCAAATCCCGCAGTTCTGCCCCTCCCCCCCGCAAGACACGGAATCCATCAAAGGCGATTTCCTGAGACTTTCGCTTTCCTTTCCCCCCCTCCTCTCGCCGATTTCCGCCTGGGCGTCTGCCTAGCAACAGTGACGACAGGGAAACACCTTTTTTTCCTACTGGTTGAGTTCGCCCAATCGCCAGCTGGCTGTAGGTTGTTGCGCTTGTTGATCAGCGGGAGGCGCCTCTTTCTTCGCCTGCCGAATTCGGGAGGGCGGGGCGCAGGTTGAGGATCGGGGCCTGGATGGCTCTGCGCTCTGCGCCCGTCTTGCTCCTGGTGTGGGTGGCGGTCGCTCTGTGGGAGAGCTGCTTCGGTGAGTCCCTTTGGGGGTGGGGTGGGGGGTTCCGCCCCTTTTATCTGCCAGGGAAACTTTCTCCCCTCCCCCCCAAAAAAAGGTTATTCCCAGAAAAGAGAATCCTGATTCGGTCTTCTTTCTAGTCCGCTCCTCCTCCCCCCCCCTGGCCACTTTGAGATCGGGCCCCAAAGCTCCTCTTCCCCCCCACCCAAGAGAGCCCCTCAGGCAACAAGGACAAGGGTGGCCCCTCCAGATCTCAGTCAAGTCTACCTGGGCGGCCCCCCAAGCGCAGTTCTTTCCCTCCCTGAAAGTGGAGGTTGTCGGAAAGCGGAGTTTGCACGTGACCAGGTCAGTTCACAAACTTCCTGGCTGCCTTCGCACAACCCCTCCGCCTGGGTCGTCTTTCCTGCCTTTGGCTGCGATTTGTGGCTCGCTGTGGCTTCTGGTGCTGGGAGGACCTGGCTTGTTTCTCGACTCGGTTGCCTGCATTGGCCGAGACTTGTGCCCTGTGAATGCAGCAGGAGAAGAGTTTGTGTGTGTGTGTGGGGGGGGGGGGTCCGCCCCCTTTTATCTGCCAGGGAAACTTTCTCCCTCTCCTGATATGCAGGTTCTGAGGTTCTGCTTGATAAAAAAATAACAGGAAACCAGAAGTTGCCTTTAAGCTTTTACGTTTTTATTCAGCTGAACAAAGACGCGGACTCCTCTAAAATGAGAGAAGCCCCGAATGACAAGAAATCCGTGTATTTATTCTTTCTGATTACATAAGCAACCCACCCAGCAAAGCTGACACACATAAGATAAAGATTTCACCCAGTAAGTCTGGCACACTGTAGACAAGAAGGGAGAAAGCAGAAGTAGCTAAACATATTCCCTTTTGGGTGTTTCCCTAAAGATATCTTTTGTTCTCAGGTGGGTGTTTTCCTTGCTGTCCTTTCATGACCCTGCATCCAGGACTCTGCAAGTGCCCAAAGACAGCAGGGCCATCTGCACATATTCACAATTGATACTTCCTATGCTGTCTCCTAATTCCGGGTCAACACTCCTCCCCCCCCCGCCAGAAAAAGGTTATTCCCAGAAAGAGAATCCTGATTCGGTCCTCTTTCTAGTCTGCTCCCTCTCCCCCCTCTGGCCACTTTGAGATCAGGCCCGAAAACTGCCGATCCCCTCCTCCTCCTCCCCCCCACCCCCCCACCAGGAGAGCCCCTCTGGAATCTGCCTTTCTTTGTGCAGGATCAGCATCAAAAGAGGACAAGTTCCAGAGAAAGTGAAAGAAGTAATAAATCTGGCGCCTTTCTAGCCCCTGGGAATCGCGGTTTCAGGCCCGAGTTGGGTTGCTGCAATGAGGAAATCTTGGGATAATCACAGATTTTCTGTGGAATAAAAATAGCAATAGAGCTTAGACTTATATACAGCTTCACAGTGCTTTACGGCCCTCTCTAAGCGGTTTACAGAGTCAGCATTCTGCCCCCAACAATCTGGGCCCTCATTTTACTGACCTCGGAAGGACGGAAGGCTGAGTCAACCTTGAGGCCGGGTCAGGATCGAACTCCTGACTGTGGGCAGATTTAGCCTGCAATGCTGCATTGTAACCTCTGCGCAACCATGCCTCAAGGTATGAGGGGGAGCCCCACTGAGTCCTGGGTTCAAAGCCAATTCCTACCCAGATGCCTGAACTCTGGGACTGGAGGGGGGAATTTCCAACTGGAGGGGGGGGAGCGAAGAGGAAGATGTGGGGAGGGGGCCTACATGGCTTCATTGCTGCTCCCTTTACTTCCCCCCTCCCTCCATATCTCCCTGGCAGTTGGTTTGGGTTTCCCTTAAGGATCCCAGGGTCTCTGGTCTCACCCGAATTCCCCCTTCTCCCATTCCCTCCCCCATTTAAATCTCCCCTAAAATCTGCAGCTATTAACCATCCACGTTGGCTCACAGTGATGTGGGAATGTTTTTTTCTTTCTGCGAATGGAAAATTGGGGTGACCAGATGGGGTTTCCTGCTGCTTTTGAGCTTCTGGAGGGTGGAATCCCCCCTTTTACCTCTCGGTGACTGCAGCATCCTTGGAGCAGAGACTGAGCAATGCAGAAGAAGGTCTGAGGGAGGCCTTGCTGGAATGGGGGTGGGGGAGCACAAGCTTGGGGGACCTGCTCTCTCTTTGGTCCTGCTTTCCTTTCTCTTCCTCTCTTACCCCCAAGCTCTCTGCCCTCCAACCCTTCAGACCTCCAGAAGCTGCTCCTTTGTATCTCAGTAGTTCCCTTTCCACCTTCTGTCTCCATCATCTCCCCCTTCCTTTCCCCCTTCCTCATTGCCCCCCAGCTTCCTAATAATAATAATAATAATAATAATAATAAAGTTGGAAGGGACCTTGGAGGTCATCTAGTCCAACCCCCTGCTCAGGCAGGAGACCCTGTACCATTTCGGACAAATGGCTGTCCAGTCTCTTCTTAAAAACTTCTAGTGTTGGAGCATTCACCGCTTCTGGAGGCAGGTTGTTCCACTGGTTAATTGTTCTAACTGTCAGGAACTTTCTCCTTAGTTCTAGGTTGCTTCTCTCCTTGATTAGTTTCCATCCGTTGCTTCTTGTCCTGCTTTCAGGCGCTTTGGAGAATAGCTTGACTCCCTCTTCTTTGTGGCAGCCCCTGAGATATTGGAAGACTGCTATCATGTCCCCCCTCGTCCTTCTCTTCATTAAACTACTAGACATACCCAATTCCAGCAACCGTTCCTTATATGTTTTAGCCTCCAGTCCCCTGATCATCTTTGTTGCTCTTCTCTGTACTCTTTCTAGAGCAGTGATGGCGAACCTTTTAGAGACCTGAGTGCCCAAACTGCAACCCAAAACCCACTTATGCATCGTCAAGTGCCGGGTGGGTGTGGCCCATTGGCTGGGTGTGGCCCATTGGCTGGGCGTGGCTGCAGTGGTAACGGCAGACTGGGTGGGACTAAAAAGTTCAATCAATCAATTCCAACTTTGCAAGATCTTTTTTTTTCTCGTGAGAAGTTGAAATTGACTGATTGAACCTTTTTTTTTTTTTGCACATGGTGGAGGCCTAAAGCGAAAAGGTTTTATAAAACCCAGCTGAAGGCCTAGGACTGGGGCGATGGTGTGCGTGCCCAGAGAGAGGGCTCTGAGTGCCGCCTCTGGCACCTGTGCCATAGGTTCGCCACCACTGTTCTAGAGTCTCAACATCTTTTTTACATCGTGGTGACCAAAACTGGATGCCCTCTGTTAATGCAGCCTAGCACTATGTTGCCTTTTTTGGCAGCTGCAGCAGAGCCTCAGACTGGAGCCTCCATAGGATCTGGGTCCCTCAGCTGAAGCCCCCTAACTCTGCCCCTCTGGGTCTCTTCCAGGTGCCTCCTCGCACTCCCTAAAGTATTTCGTCACCTCCATCTCGGAGCCCAGTCAGGGGCAGCCCCATTATGTTATTGTGGGGGATGTGGACGGTCAGGTCTTCAGTTCCTACGATAGTAACAGCCGGACAATGCAGCCTCGAGTCTCCTGGATGGAGAAGGTGGGGAAGGAGGACCCCCAGTACTGGGACAGGAACACCCAGATGGCACGTGACGAAGAGGAGGTGTTCAGAAGAGACCTGGTGATTGCGAGGACTTGCTACAATCAGAGCAAAGGTGAGTGATGGGTCAGGTGGCTCCTCCTGCCCCATATTCCCCTTACCAGGAACCGGAGGGGGGGGGAAGGCGGGTCCCTTCAAAGGGAAAGACCTCTTCTACACATTTTAAAAAGTTTTTAATATGTTTTTTCCCCCAAATTAATATAAGATTAATTTTAATCTTCATTAAACTTTAGTCTTCATTTAATCTTCATATTCACTTCAATATGAGCCAGCAGTATACGGCGGCAGCCCAAAAAGCTAATACAGTCCTGGGTGGTATAAACAAGAGGCATAGAATCAAAATCACGTGAAGTATTAGTATCACTTTATAAATCCCTAGTGAGATCACACCTGGAATACTCGCACCAATTTTGGTCACCACACTACAAAAAAAGATGTTGAGGCTTTGGAAAAAGTTCAGGGAAGAGCAACTAAGATGATTAAAAGCCTGGAGACTGAAACGTATGAAGAATAGTTGCAGGCTTTGGGTTTGGCTAGTCTAGAGAAAAGAAGGACCAGGAAAAAAGAAGGACATGATGGCAGTATTCCAATATTTGAAAGGCTGCCCCAAAGAAGAGGGGGTCAAGCTATTCTCCAAAGCGCCTGAAGGCAGGACAAGAAGCAACGGATGGAAATTAATCAAGGAGAGAAGCAACCTGGAATTAAGGAGAAACTTCCTAACAGTGAGGACAATTAACCAGTGGAACAGCTTTGCCTTCAGACGTCGTGGGTGCTCCATCACTGGAGTTTTTTAAGAAGAGACTGGACAGCCACTAGTCTGAAATGGTGCAGGGTCTCCTGCTTGAGCAGGGGGCTGGACTAGAAGACCTCCAAGCTCCCTTCCAGCTCTATTCTGTCCTAAGATTGTCTTTGCCTCCATAGCTGACGTTTTCTGCCAATTGCAGTTAATAACATTTTTAAAGTTATCTATCTGTCTGTATATTGATATTGATATAAACTGAGGAAAAAAATAGATAGAAACCTTCCCCCCCACCCAAAAAAGTAAATGGATTCTAAGAAAATCCTGGTGGAAGCAGGTCCTCGTCCTTCTGTCTGTTTCCACCCCAGAGGAATGAGGGATCAATTGCAGATCCACCTGGGGAAACTAGATCCCTTTCCTTCACCCCCTTTTTGGAGGGATGAGGAGGGGTCCCAAAAGCCCAGGGGCTTCTTCTCATCCTCCATTTGGAAGGAGAGGCCAGGAGGCCAAATGGGGTGGGGGCTCTTGGAGAGGGTGGGCACAGGGCCATTTCCAGGATCCTCCCAATCTTGAGGGGGCTTCTTTTCCCTGGAGGAAATGGGGGTGTCAGTGTCTCCCTCCAGTGTCAAAGCACCTGCAGGGAGGGGGTGTCTCTGTCTATCCTGAGGACTCCCCTAACCGTCATCTTGCCCCTATTTCAGGCCTTCACACATGGCAGAGGATGGTTGGCTGTGAACTCCGGGGAGACGGGAGCAAAGGAGCGTTCCAACAATACGGCTACGACGGGAGGACCTTCCTCACCTTCGACAAGGAGACCCTCACCTGGGTGGCTCCCGACCCTGAGGCCCGGATCACCCAGAGGAAATGGGACGCTCTTCCAGGGTATAATCAGAGACGGAAGACCTACCTGGAGGAAGTCTGCATCAAGTGGCTGGAGAAGCACCTGTCCTACGGGAAGGAGACGCTGCTCAGGACAGGTGACCATCTGGATCCAGGCTGGACTTTCCTCCTTTATGGCTGGATTTCTTGGATATGTTTGTCCCCTTTGGGTCCCTGGTCTAGAGCCTGTTTGCCCTGGTGAGAATCCTCCTCCTCTCCTTCCAGAATCTCTCCAAGCCCTGTTCGGTTCCCACTGCCAGGCCGCCATTCAACGGACCAGGAAGTGCAGCCTCTGCCTGGCGGGTGTCTGTGGATCAGGCAGCAAAAGCACTCAGGGGTGTCCTCTTCACAACCACAGTGAGGCAACAAGGGCATTTTGGGTTCTTCAGGGAAACCCCTCATTAACCAAACTGTAGCCAAGTGTGAGGGGCTCCCTTAATTTCCCCCCTTAACTCTCCTTCTCCCCACATCCCACAGGGGGCTTCCTCCCTGCTCTGCACCTGATGATGCACCTCCCACCACTAGGGGGCTCCACTTCTACCCATTAATAAGAGATCATCAGTGCCCCTGATTGGGCCAAAGAGGCTATGGTGAGGGGTTCTTTCCTTCCCAGGGGGGGAAAGAAAGCCCCCAAATTTCTATGGATAAACCTCAAACCTATCCCCACAATTCTGACACAGCGAGCCTTTCCTCAGAACAACCCCCTCCCCACCATCAGGAACACCCCCTCACCCCACAGGGGGGGCTCATAATTGTTTCCTGTGATTATTGTTACTGTTATTGTTTTCCCATCTAGACTCCTCCTCCTCTCCCCCCCCCCCCGGATCAACCCCTTCCCCTCTGGGCTCCTTGATCTCTCCAGGATCAGCTGGGTGAGATCAGGATGCATTAGGGCAGGGGTGTCAAACTGCCGGCCCGTGCGTCCACCCCATTGCCGACAATGGAAAAAAAGTCACCATACGTCGCAACATGTCACGTGAGGTTGCGAGTTTGACACCCCTGCGTTAGGGAATAACCACCCTGTACAATGGGTAGGCAACCTTGGCTCTTTTATGACTCGTGGACTTCAACTCCCAGAATTCCTGAGCCAGCATGGCTCAGCTTGGAAACTCTTCTTTCCCCTCAGCATGGCTGGCTCAGGAATTCTGGGAGTTGAAGTCCACGAGTCATAAAAGAGCCAAGGTTGCCTACCCCTGCTCTACAATAACCAGCAGCCCCCCCCCCCCCCCGGCCTAGAAGGACTGTCTCTCTCTTCCATGGGCTTCACCTCTCTCTGCCTCCCTTTGATAGGCAGAATCTCTTTTCCAAATTAACCAGGGTGAGAGTCCAAAAGGCCTGAGCCCCTTTTTGCTATGATTCTGGCTTTCCTCCTCTTGTAATTGTGGTTGTGTCCCTTGGAAAGAGGCCTGGAGCTGCCTCGGATTCAGGGGAGCAGAAGAAGACCCCAAAAAGTAGGGAGAAACTTCTGTGTTGTTGTTGTTGTCTTGAAAGGGAACTTAAAAGAGCAGCTCCAATTTCCCTCCCCTGAAGGGAGCAGCCCAAGATCACTCAAAGAGTTCAAAGCAGCCAGAGTTGAATTTTCTTGGACCCTCAATTTGCTGCCGGAGGTTTTTCAGGCTGAGTCCCTGGGATGGACTCAAAATCAGGAGTTCTTGTGGTTGAGCATTTTCCAGATCTGGAGCATTTCCTGAAAACGCTGCTGGGGTGGAGTGGGAAATAATGGGAGATCGGAATGGGACAATTCGCCACAGCCAACTAGCCAAGGGGCAACTTGCTACAGGACAATTTAAAAATTCAGTTTAATTATTTAAAATAAAATAAAAAAATATTTTAATTTTGCCATTTACATTTCATTCTGTCCCTCCTTTTGCATCCTTTCTTTAATGGTTCTATTCCACCATTTCTTTGATACTAGTGTTAGCTGTTGTCCTGTGGCGAGTTAGCCATGGCGGATTGTCATAGACTTGTGGGAGACTTTCCTGCCCCCTCCAAATTTCTCACTTTCCTTCCAAGTTCTGGAGGGGCTCAGAGTTAATTCCAGGGGTGCCGTTTCTGCAGAGCCCCCAGTGGTGACGGTCAGCAGGAAGACTAAAGTGGAGGATGGGATGGAGACGCACGTCTGCCGCCTGGATGGCTTCTACCCCAGGGAGATCGATGCCTCCTGGACGAGGGACGGGGAGGTCTGGCTGCAGGACACCCTCCGTGGCTCCGTGGCCCCCAACGCGGATGGGACCTTCCACGCCTGGCTATTCATCCGGATCGATCCCCAAGAGAGGGGCCGCTATCGGTGCCACGTGGAGCACGACGGCCTGCAGGAGCCTCTGGACGTGGCCCTGGAGGGTGAGAGGCTGCAGGGAGGGAAAGGCTGGGCTCTTTGGCAGGCTGGAGGGTTGTGGGAGGGAAACCTCACCCCAGCTGTGTCCAGATGTGAGCATACCTGACCTTTAAGCCATTGGTTTTTCCCATGTTTGAGGTTGGTGTACCTGCAGGGAACAATAAATAGAATTGGCTTCAGGCTGCTCAATTCCACCCAGAGTCATGACATATAGGGGCAGCCTATAAACAGAACAAAAACTATTGTTTTAACACATTTTGTTTATATTACTGTGTTGGTGAAGTTTTTGTTTTGTAAGCTGCTGAGAGTCACAAGGTTGCAAACGGCTATTTTTGAACTGAAGAGCTAAAGTTGAATTCAGTTGCCTTCATGCTGGGCTGGTGTGAGAAGAAGGCAGCGTCATGAGGACACGTCCTCTAAACAACGATTATCAAGGCGTCTTCATGCTACAGTTAGAGGGACACAAAAATGACCCCAGGGAGTTTTTAATTTGAGGAATTTCCAGCTTTCGCTGCTTTAGGTCCCTCCCCTAAATGGGATGATTGATTGAGGTTCTCCCAATTCAGAGCCAAAATCCAACCTGGGGCTCATCATCGGCTGCGTTGTGGCTGGTCTTGTCCTGATGGTGTGTGCGATTGTTGGGATTTTGGTATTTCTTAGTAAGTATCCTTTTCTGAGTGATGGAAGGAAGATGGGGAGGTTCCTCCCAAGTCTCTCTCTTTGGGGAGCTTCTTCTGGGCTTCCTCCTGTCCGGTTTTCCCAGCCCTCTTGAGGAGCACCTGAGATCTCGGCCTCTTTCTGGGACTCCAGTCTTGACATGGCTGAGTGAGGTTTGGACAGTCCCGTCTTCTTCTGAGTTGGGAAGAGGCATCCCAGTTCTGACCCTTTCAAAATCTTTGGTCGAAGAGCAGCAGAGAAGGATTTCCATGAAAATCTTCCTCCCCTCCCAGCTGCTGCAGCTGCTTCCCCCAATTCCCCTCCATCCATCTCAGAGGCAGCAGGTCTCTCTTGGGGCAAATCGGGAGACACATTTGTATTTTAAAGATCTTTCTATCTTTGTTGAGGGGTCAAAGGGACTGTGAAATATCTCCTGGGGTTCTTCCTCCTGCAGAGAGAGAGATTGGATGATCTCTGGTGGATTCTTTTGGGCTTTCACTGATTTTTGTCTTTGCAGAGAGACATCAGGATGGCCACAGAGCAGCACCAAGTGAGTGACTTGTCCTCTTTACATGTAATCTCCAACTTAGAGCAGGGACCAGAGGCGCCATCACTTGAAGGGTGTGTGTGTGTGTGTGTGTATTTAAACACAAAAGAATCTCACGAAGCTGTAGAGTTGTGCTATCTTCCTCTTCCTCAAGAACCAATCTGGGGAATGAGGGCTCTTTTTTATAACAGCCAGGCTGGAGTCCTCAAGGAGAAACATCTGGGACAGGGAACCCTCAAGAAGATGAGAAGACCCAGCTGGTGGAAGGTCCCTCTGACTGAGAAGCTGCCCTGTTTCCCAAGTGGGAGGAAAGGAAAGGTTTGGTGAAATGAGGGTCAGAAGCTCCATAAAATTAGGGGTCAAAAGGGGGCATTTTGAGAGAAAAGGAGCTTTGGGGGAGGCCAACTGGATCTCCTCTTGGTCTCATACCAGAAGACTCTGTAAGTATGAACTAGTTGAATAAAAGAAACTTTGGAATCCATCTGTTATCCTCAGGTCAGCTGTGCCTTCTGGATGGAGAATCGCTGAATATTGCTCCCTGTGGACATAGATATAAATTTTAAGAATTCTTTCTGATGCTTTTTAGCCAACGCAGTTTGGTTCAAACTCTCCCCACGTATTTCTGCTCCTGTGATTGTGTGTGTGCAAGAGAGGGAGGGAGCTGGAGTCAGAAAGAGCTGAGCTTCTCCATCTATAAGCCAACAGAGTGAACTTCCTCACTCTCTTTTTCTTTCTTTCTTTTCCAGCAAGTGAGGAAGGATCCAACAATTCAGACCAGGGTAAGTCGGAGGGAGCTGCTGCTGTTCCTTCAGGAGCCATTCTGTCCCTTTGCAAGATGGGGGGAGGATGAAAAGAGGGAAAGCCCCCCACTTTTTAAAGGGCCTCCTAATCCATCCTTCCCGTCTTCCCTCTGTGTCTGATTCTTTTGAAATAATTAGCCCGGTCTCCTCTGAGAGTTTCATAAAGCCGCAGAGGCTGAATGGCGAAGAGAGAGATTTGTCCTCCTCAGAGGATCCAGACAAGGCAGAGACTCACTCTGTGTCTTTCTCTCCAATGCAGAAAACAACCAGGCCATTTTGCAGCCCCTTCGAAGGTGAGTGGCCCTACTGGGGGCTGTATGGGGGGGGGAAGAGGGAGGAAGGGAGATAAAGATAAAGGACCAACTTATGGCAAAGTGTGCTGCAGCTGCCAAAAAAGCCAACACAGTGCTAGGCTGCATTAACAGAGGGATAGAATCAAGATCACGTGAAGTATTAATACCACCTTATAACGCCTTGGTAAGGCCAGACTTGGAATATTGCATCCGGTTTCGGTCACCACGATGTAAAGAAGATGTTGAGACTCTAGAAAGAGTGCAGAGAAGAGCAATGAAAATGATTAGGGGACTGGAGGCTAAAACATATAAGGAACGGTTGCTGGAATTGGGTATGTCTAGTTTAACGAAGAGAAGGACGAGGGGGGACATGATAGCAGTGTTCCAATATCTCAGGGGTTGCCACAAAGAAGAGGGAGTCAAGCTATTCTCCAAAGCGCCTGAAGGCAGGACAAGAAGCAACGGATGGAAACTAATCAAGGAGAGAAGCAACCTAGAACTAAGGAGAAATTTCCCGACAGTTAGAGGTTTCCAATTAATCAGTGGAACAACCTGCCTCCAGAAGTTGTGAATGCTCCAACACTGGAAGTTTTTAAGAAGAGACTGGACAGCCATTTGTCTGAAATGATAAAGGGTTTCCTGCCTGAGCAGGGGGTTGGACTAGAAGATCTCCAAGGTCCCTTCCAACTCTGTTTAGTCTAGTCTAGTCTATTATTATTATTATTGTTGTCGTCGTCGTCGTTCTTTGGAAAATCCCTCCTCTGTTCACTGGGGCTCTGGAAAGGGGGGGGGATCAGCTTGCCCCCAAATTTTTATCCTGAAGGCCAGATTGTGGCACCTCTCAGGATCTGACAATCTTGGATCTCTGGAGGCCATGAATCCATGTGCACTTGTCTCTTGAGGGCAAAATGGACTAAAATTGGATTTGTGTTTTGAGGGGAGGCATCCATATATGTGGGGCAGATTCTCACTCAGCTGATCCCTCCCTTGAGGCTACTGCTTCTGCTCCTTCCCTGGGTTGATCTTTGCTGATCCCTCAGCCTGGGCTCCCTCCCAGACTGACCCTGCCTGCTTTTTCCCTCCTCTTTGCAGCCCGAGTGGACACTCCCAGCATGAGGAGAGAGGAGAAAAGAGGGGATCTGGCCTTCTTCTGAATTAGGCCGGACTCTCAGGAGGAGCCCTTCAGGGCCTTCCAACATGCTGGAACCAGGATATATTTGGGTCTTTCATCGTTGCTTTTATCATTGAATAAGTGACCTTGTTTTAATGAGGAACAGAGAAGAAAATAAAATCTTATGTGTTTATAATTGTGGAATCAAAAGGATTCAATCTGGGTTTAGTAGATATTATTTTATTTTTTATTTATTTGTATTAGCTGCTGAAGATATCAAAGGTATTCAGTACACATTCCTTCTCTTATTTTCCCCACACTGTGAGGTGGGCTGGCTTGAGAGAGAGTGACTGGCCCAAGGTCACCCAGCTGGCTTTCATGGCTAAGGCAGGACTTGAACTCACAGTCGCTTTCTAGCCTGATGCCTTAACCACTAGACCAGGGGTAGGCAACCTTGGCTCTTTTATGACTCGTGGACTTCAACTCCCAGAATTCCTGAGCCAGCCATGCTGAGGGGAAAGAAGAGTTTCCAAGCTGAGCCATGCTGGCTCAGGAATTCTGGGAGTTGAAGTCCACGAGTCATAAAAGAGCCAAGGTTGCCTACCCCTGTCCTACACGCTTCCCTTCCCAAATACCCATTGCTTCCCCACCACCACCATTTCCATGGCAGCTGGCAGCAAGCTTGAAAGAAAGCAAAGATGCAGGCTGACACAAGCCTTTCTAAATCTGAAAATACAAAACTGGGTCAGGCCATTTAGTATTTGGCTGATAGGCGAGGCCTCTTTTCTAGGCTGGTCCTCAAAAACCATCCTGAAAGAAGATGTGATTTGCAGTTTTTGTCTCAATGCCAAGACAGCTTCCTGGTTGCGTCCCTGGAGCAAAGGAAGACCTTCACCTCAACTGGAAGGAAATGGGTTGGTAACGCTGTGGGGATAGTCAGATCCATAAGGCATCTTTACAGAGGGGAAGGAAGATGGAGGTGCTTGTGTGTGTGTTAAATGAAGCCAAGGAACCATTTATTGTTGTTGCCTTGTTCCCTGTCAACTTCAGAGGTTTTCCCCAGCCAGGAAGGGCAGGAAGTGCAGAGGAAACCTGGCAGAGCCTCTGCTGCAAAGGGCCCCATCCGCTCGCTCAGGAGGCCCGAGACCAAATTCACCCCACGTCTCCTGGGAAGACAAAATCTTAGTCACCCCCTCCTGACTTCCCCAGGTCTCTTCCCTCTCTGAATGATTAGCTCCTCAGATTCCCTAGCAAAATTGTCCCAAACTATCCAAATAAATTCTGGTTTCACCAGATGCAGACCCAGAAGGAGCACAACATATAGATGGCTCCAAAGTCTCTTTTTCCAATCAGTTCATACTTGGAGAGCCTTTGTGGTGGGAGACCAAGAGGAGATCCAGCTGGCATCTACCAAACCTCCTTTCCTCTCAAAATGCCTCCTTCTGATCATGTGGTGGCCAAGCTTTTCCTTTCCACCTTCTTGGAAAACAGCAGCGTCCCAGTCAGAGGGATCATCCACCCAGCTGGGTCTTCTCATCCTCTTGAGGGTTCCTTGTTCCAGATGTTTCTCTTTGGGGGGTCTCCATTCCCAAGAACAGCCTGGCTGTTATGAAAGGAGATCCATTTTCCACAGCTTAGTTCTTGAGAGGAAGCGGAAGCTAGCACAACTCTTCAGGAGCTGATTTTGTGTTTTCACACACACACACACACACACACACACACACACACACACTTCAACTGATGCTGCCTCTGATTCCCACTCTTGAGTTATCATGTAAAGAGGACAAAATCACTCAATTGATGCTGCTCTGTAGCCTCATTGATGGTTATCTGCAAGAACAAAAACCAGTGAAAGCTTGAAAGAACCCACCAGAGATCATCCAATCTCTCCCTCTATATATGCAGAATAACCCCCAAGAGATTTTCACACCTGTTTAGCCACAACTTCTCCTGACCACTCCTGTTAACAGTCACAGGAAGATCTTCAGACTTCACCACCTGATTTGATTAAGGGAGACCTGCTGCCTCTTGAGAGGGACGGAGGGGAATTGGGGGAAGCAGCAGCAGCTGGGAGTGGGGGGAAGATTTTCATGGAAATCCTTCTCTGCTTCAAAGCCTTTGAAAGGGACGGAACTGGGATGCCTCTTCCCAACTCAGGAGAAGACGGGACTGTCCCAACTCAAACTCAAGACTGGAGTCCCAGCAAGAGGCTGAGATCTCAGGTGCTCCCCAAGGTGGCTGGGAAAACGAGAGGAGGAAGCCCAGAAGAAGCTCCCCAAAGGGGGAGACTCAGGAGGATTTCTCCATCTTCCTTCAATTACCCAAAAAAGGAAACTTACTGAAGAATATCGAAATCCCAACAATCACACACACCAGGACAAGGCCAGCCACAGCGCAGCCGATGATGAGCCCCAGGTTGGATTCTGGAACTGAATTGGGAGAAAGAGCAGATAATTGAAGGAGAACCCCAAACAATAATCTCAATTAGTGGAGAGACTTAATGCAGCCAAAGGAATGGAAATTCCTCAAATTAAAAAGTTTGAGGGGCTCCTCTTCATGTCCCTCTAATGGTAGCATGAAGACACCTTGCTAACCATTGTTTCAATAAATCCCTGATCATAAATTAATGTTTGCAATAGTGGTGAATATCTGTGAATATGTATATAAAATAATGTGTACATTTCTTTCTTAGAGCAGCAATTTGTTACATGTGTGTGTGTGTGTGTGTTTGTTTGTAATTGATTTTTTTACAATAACTATGTTGCTTAGTAAACAACGTGTTGTCTGGGTTCACATATTTAACAATGATTAATAGTAATTAATTTCTATAATTCCATAGTTAACATGTTAGATAGTAATACACTTCCTTGAAAATACATACAAAATTAGATATAGACATGTTTATAGAAATAACAATATCAGTATATAACATCTTTTCTAACCAGCTTATATTTCAATTGTATTTGCAATTGAATCAATGTACAACCTGTTTTTCAATCACTTATTTAAATTTAGTTTCCCATCAGCATTCAAAATATTCTTGTCAATTATGACTTTCTCAAAGTTAGTTACATTTAAGTGTCCAAACATTTCACTCACGTAAGCCATCCCAATATTTTTACATTTCCCATATCATAAAAAAGTGTTATTTTAATTATAAATCACATCCCTCTTACTATAAAATCCATTTATATCCAAAAGTTATCTATTCTTTTAATCATATTCAAATAAATGTTTGGTCAAGTAATACCCCATTTGGTAGGTCAAGTCATATGTTCTCTTAAGTCTAACTCTAGCCTTCTTCCTTTGCCAAGCCACTTTCCAAGTCAGTGTATTCAAATCACCAAGGAATTTTTCCTGTATTTTGTGGACCTTGTTTGGAATGGGAGAGAGAATTTAGGTGGAGTGTTTTTGAGGGGGAATTTCGCCCATTTATATTCATTAAACAGCTCCCACTTTCCTTCTCCCTCCTCTTTTCATTTTTTGTCTTCCAACTCTAGTGATTCTCCTGACAACTCTATAATCCATTTTATCAGATCTTTTTTCTTCAAATATATTTTGAAGTCCTGAAAGATAAGGTGCCTTTTCCATTTCCGGTATTATAACAAAATCTTGCAGGTTTGCTTGTACCAATCAATTAGAATTCAACTTCACATTTATATACAACTGGGGTCAGATTTATTTCCCACAATCCTCAAGCCTGAAAGAGACCCCAGCCTTTCGCTCCCTGCAGCCTCTCACCCTTCATGGCCACGTCCAGAGGCTCCTGCAGGCCATCATGCTCCACGTGGCACCGATAGCGGCCCCTCTCTTTGGGATCGATCTGGATGCTGATCCTTCTTGATTGTCACTTTCTCCTCGATCTTGCCCCCCACCCCCCACCCCGTTCCTAAACCCCAGTATCCCCTGGGCTTTTTTTCTAGGACAGGCAGGATTCCTCCTTCCATTTCAGAAGCCACCAATGTGAGGCAGTTTGCACAACTAAAAATATTTAAAATTATTATTCTTTGTAATTATAAAGGGGTTGTTGGGGTGTTCCTAGCTGTTTGTTCAGAGAAACTATCAATGAAGTTTCTTAGCATGGGCCAGTTGGCAGTAAGGCAGGACATAAAACAAGACAGGACATGAAACAAGACATAGGTCATAAAACAGGACATGAGTCTTAAATGCGTGTATTAGAGAAGAAGCAAAAAGGAAGTGTTCATCCGTCGGTCACATATGAGTGTCAAGCATGAAGCTCTGTTACAAGTAATGTCTCGCTCTCGCTGGTAGCTAAGCACAAATGTGCTGCCGGAAACTTAGATGCTTTGGCAAGACACCTGTGACCTGGATCCATGAGAGGGGGACAAGATATTTAGCTACTTTAGCATAGCAACAGGGGGGCTAACGGGGCTGTAATTCAAGTAACCAATCAATGCTAACAAGTTACATTTCCGTGTTTTGCTGCTTCTAAAAGAGTATATATGTACTTGTTGTTCCATGAGAAGGTGTTCAGAGGTTGTGATAATTTTTGCTCTGAACCTTTGCGCAAATAAAACCAACTTCTTTTGATTCCGGGGTCTGAGTTTTGTGGTTTTCTACAACACTAGGCTAGATCTCTCTTTAACACGCTTCCACCCCCTTATTTCTTCTCCTGCCCTCTGGGGCTTTGGAGAAATAGTGGATCCCCTCTTCTCTGTGACAGCCCCTTAAGTACTGATCCCCGGCTGCGAGGGACTCTGCGGGGTCTCCCCTCCCCCTCGTCTGCGCCCCTCCCCCCAGGGTCAGAGAACCCTCCCGCTTTTCCCAGCCCCCCTCCCAGTTCTGCCCCTCCCCCCAAGAGGCGGAATCCCTGGAAGGGGATTTCCAGATGGGACTTTCGCTTTTCTTTTCCCTCCTCTCTGGGCGGTTCCGCCTGGACGTCTGCCGAGCAAACAATGACCGACCTATGGATACCTTTTTTTCTACTGGTTGAGCTTGGCCAATCACCAGCTTTCGCTCTGCTGTGTTGCGTTGTTGATCGCCCAAAGCGTTGTTTTTCTCTGCCTGCGACTTCAGGAGAGCGGAGCGCAGGTTGAGGATCGCGGCCAGGATGGCTCTGCGCTCTCTGTCTCTGTCGCTCCTGGTGTTGGTGGGGGTCGCCCTGCGGGAGAGCTGCCTCGGTGAGTCCCTTTGGGCGCGTGGGGGGGTGGTGGTGGTGGTTCCGCCCCCTTTTTCTGCTGGTGGGAATCCATCCACGGAATCTCTCTCTCTTTCTCTCTCCCTTCTTCCGCCAAAAGATTATTCCCAGGAAGAGAATTCTGATTCGGTCCTCTTTCTAATCCGTTCCCCCTCCCCCTCTGGCCACGCTCAGAAGGAACCCCAAAGCGTGGAAGGGACTCTGCTGCTGCCTCTCCCCCCCCCCACCCCCAGGAGAGTGCGGACAGAACAAGGGTCGCCCCTCCAGATCTCGGTCAAGTCTACCTGGGCGTCCCCAAGCGCAATTCTTTCCTTTCCCCAAAGTGGAGGTTGTCAGAAAGCGGCGTTTGCACGGGATCAGGTCAATTCATGAAGCTCCTGGCTGCCTTCGCACAACTCCTCCGCCTGGGTCCTCTTTCCTGCCTTTGGCGGGGCTGGGTGGCTCTTTGTGGCTTCTGGTGCTGGGAGGAGCCGGACTTGGTTCCGTGTATTGGCCGAGGCGGAGGCTGGTGCAAATGGAGCGATCGGGATAAGGCTGCCGTGTGAATGCAGCAGGGCAAGAGTGTACAGAGAAGCGCTCCTTGAATGATCTTCCTAAAGATCCCTCCTTCTTGATTGTCACTTTCTCCTCGATCTTGCCCCCCACCCCCCACCCCGTTCCTAAACCCCAGTATCCCCTGGGCTTTTTTTCTAGGACAGGCAGGAGGATTCCTCCTTCCATTTCAGAAGCCACCAACGTGGGGCAGTTTGCACAACTAAAAATATTTAAAATGTATTATTCTTTGTAATTAGAAAGGGGTTGTTGGGGTGTTCCTAGCTGTTTGTTCAGAGAAACTATCAATGAAGTTTCTTAGCATGGGCCAGTTGGCAGTAAGGCATGACATAAAACAAGACAGGACATAAAACAAGACATAGGTCATAAAACAGGACATGAGTCTTAAATGCGTGTATTAGAGAAGAAGCAAAAAGGAAGTGTTCATCCGTCGGTCACATATGAGTGTCAAGCATGAAGCTCTGTTACAAGTAATGTCTCGCTCTCGCTGGTAGCTAAGCACAAATGTGCTGCCGGAAACTTAGATGCTTTGGCAAGACACCTGTGACCTGGATCCATGAGAGGGGGACAAGATATTTAGCTACTTTAGCATAGCAACAGGGGGGCTAACGGGGCTGTAATTCAAGTAACCAATCAATGCTAACAAGTTACATTTCCGTGTTTTGCTGCTTCTAAAAGAGTATATATGTACTTGTTGTTCCATGAGAAGGTGTTCAGAGGTTGTGATAATTTTTGCTCTGAACCTTTGCACAAATAAAACCAACTTCTTTTGATTCCGGGGTCTGAGTTTTGTGGTTTTCTACAACACTAGGCTAGATCTCTCTTTAACACGCTTCCACCCCCTTATTTCTTCTCCTGCCCTCTGGGGCTTTGGAGAAATAGTGGATCCCCTCTTCTCTGTGACAGCCCCTTAAGTACTGATCCCCGGCTGCGAGGGACTCTGCGGGGTCTCCCCTCCCCCTCGTCTGCGCCCCTCCCCCCAGGGTCAGAGAACCCTCCCGCTTTTCCCAGCCCCCCTCCCAGTTCTGCCCCTCCCCCCAAGAGGCGGAATCCCTGGAAGGGGATTTCCGGATGGGACTTTCGCTTTTCTTTTCCCTCCTCTCTGGGCGGTTCCGCCTGGACGTCTGCCGAGCAAACAATGACCGACCTATGGATACCTTTTTTTCTACTGGTTGAGATTGGCCAATCACCAGCTTTCGCTCTGCTGTGTTGCGTTGTTGATCGCCCAAAGCGTTGTTTTTCTCTGCCTGCGACTTCAGGAGAGCGGAGCGCAGGTTGAGGATCGCGGCCAGGATGGCTCTGCGCTCTCTGTCTCTGTCGCTCCTGGTGTTGGTGGGGGTCGCCCTGCGGGAGAGCTGCCTCGGTGAGTCCCTTTGGGCGCGTGGGGGGGTGGTGGTGGTGGTTCCGCCCCCTTTTTCTGCTGGTGGGAATCCATCCACGGAATCTCTCTCTCTTTCTCTCTCCCTTCTTCCGCCAAAAGATTATTCCCAGGAAGAGAATTCTGATTCGGTCCTCTTTCTAATCCGTTCCCCCTCCCCCTCTGGCCACGCTCAGAAGGAACCCCAAAGCGTGGAAGGGACTCTGCTGCTGCCTCTTCCCCCCCAACCCCACCCCCAGGAGAGTGCGGACAGAACAAGGGTCGCCCCTCCAGATCTCGGTCAAGTCTACCTGGGCGTCCCCGAGCGCAATTCTTTCCTTTCCCCAAAGTGGAGGTTGTCAGAAAGCGGCGTTTGCACGGGATCAGGTCAATTCATGAAGCTCCTGGCTGCGTTCGCACAACCCCTCCGCCTGGGTCCTCTTTCCTGCCTTTGGCGGGGCTTGGTTGCTCTTTGTGGCTTCTGGTGCTGGGAGGAGCCGGACTTGGTTCCGTGTATTGGCCGAGGCGGAGGCTGGTGCAAATGGAGCGATCGGGATAAGGCTGCCGTGTGAATGCAGCAGGGCAAGAGTGTACAGAGAAGCGCTCCTTGAACGATCTTCCTAAAGATCCCTCCTTCTTGATTGCCACTTTCTCCTCGATCTTGCCCCCCACCCCCCACCCCGTTCCTAAACCCCAGTATCCCCTGGGCTTTTTTTCTAGGACAGGCAGGAGGATTCCTCCTTCCATTTCAGAAGCCACCAACGTGGGGCAGTTTGCACAACTAAAAATATTTAAAATGTATTATTCTTTGTAATTAGAAAGGGGTTGTTGGGGTGTTCCTAGCTGTTTGTTCAGAGAAACTATCAATGAAGTTTCTTAGCATGGGCAAGATGGCAGTAAGGCAGGACATAAAACAAGACAGGACATAAAACAAGACATAGGTCATAAAACAGGACATGAGTCTTAAATGCGTGTATTAGAGAAGAAGCAAAAAGGAAGTGTTCATCTGTCGGTCACATATGAGTGTCAAGCATGAAGCTCTGTTACAAGTAATGTCTCGCTCTCGCTGGTAGCTAAGCACAAATGTGCTGCCGGAAACTTAGATGCTTTGGCAAGACACCTGTGACCTCGATCCATGAGAGGGGGACAAGATATTTAGCTACTTTGGCATAGCAACAGGGGGGCTAACGGGGCTGTAATTCAAGTAACCAATCAATGCTAACAAGTTACATTTCCGTGTTTTGCTGCTTCTAAAAGAGTATATATGTACTTGTTGTTCCATGAGAAGGTGTTCAGAGGTTGTTATGATTTTTGCTCTGAACTTTTGCGCAAATAAAACCAACTTCTTTTGATTCCGGGGTCTGAGTCTTGTGGTTTTCTACAACACTAGGCTAGATCTCTCTTTAACACGCTTCCACCCCCTTATTTCTTCTCCTGCCCTCTGGGGCTTTGGAGAAATAGTGGATCCCCTCTTCTCTGTGACAGCCCCTCAAGTACTGGAACGAAGAGAAATCGGATCGATCTGGGCTAACCCTAATTAACGCTATCTCGCAGGGAAACGCCACTTACCTTGAACAAAAGGAGTCACGTACCTGGATGCAAATGAAATGACGACACCTAACGAATTGATGGCACACGACGATTGTTTAACCATTTAAAAGCCAATCGAACCACTCCCTTGTCCCCTTGCTGTCTCGTGCTGTTGCAATTGGGCACGACCAGGGGTCTTCAAACTTGGCCCTTTTATGACTGGTGGACTTCAACTCCCAGAATTCCTCAGCCAGGCACGGTTCTCCTGACCTTGATGTTATCTCTCTGTTGATGCAGCCCAGGACTGCACCAGCTTTTTTGGCAGCTTCACCTGATCCCCGGCTGCGAGGGGCTCTGCGGGGTCTCCCCTCCCCCTCGTCTGCGCCCCTCCCCCCAGGGTCAGAGAACCCTCCCGCTTTTCCCAGCCCCCCTCCCAGTTCTGCCCCTCCCCCCAAGAGGCGGAATCCCTGGAAGGGGATTTCCGGATGGGACTTTCGCTTTTCTTTTCCCTCCTCTCTGGGCGGTTGCGCCTGGACGTCTGCCCAGCAACAATGACGACACGGGCATAGCTTTTTTCTACTGGTTGAGCTTGGCCAATCACCAGCTTTCGCTCTGCTTTGTTGCGTTGTTGATCGCCCAAAGCGTTGTTTTTCTCTGCCTGCGACTTCAGGAGAGCGGAGCGCAGGTTGAGGATCGCGGCCAGGATGGCTCTGCGCTCTCTGTCTCTGTCGCTCCTGGTGTGGGTGGGGGTCGCCCTGCGGGAGAGCTGCCTCGGTGAGTCCCTTTGGGCGCGTGGGGTGGTGGTGGTTCCGCCCCCTTTTTCTGCTGGTGGGAATCCATCCACGGAATATCTCTCTCTTTCTCCCTTCTTCCGCCAAAAGATTATTCCCAGGAAGAGAATTCTTCTCTTTATAGTCCGATCCCTCTTCCCCTCTGGCCACGCTCAGAAGGGACCCCAAAGCGTGGATGGGACTTTGCTGCCTCTCCACCCTCCCTCCCCCCCCAGGAGAGCCCCTCCAGGAACAGGACAAGGGAGGCCCCTCCAGAGGTCAGTCAAGTCTACCTGGGCGCCCCCGAGCGCAGTTCTTTCCCTTCCCCAAAGTGGAGGTTGTCGGAAAGCGGCGTTTGCAGGGACCAGGTCAGTTCACCAACTTCCTGGCTGCCTTCGCACAACCTCTCCGCCTGGCTCCTCTTTCCTGCCTTTGGCGGGGCTGGGTGGCTCTTTGTGGCTTCTGGTGCTGGGAGGAGCCGGACTTGGTTCCGTGTATTGGCCGAGGCGGAGGCTGGTGCAAATGGAGCGATCGGGATAAGGCTGCCGTGTGAATGCAGCAGGGCAAGAGTGTACAGAGAAGCGCTCCTTGAATGGTCTTCCTAAAGATCCCTCCTTCTTGATTGTCACTTTCTCCTCGATCTTGCCCCCCACCCACCCCCACCCCGTTCCTAAACCCCAGTATCCCCTGGGCTTTTTTTCTAGGACAGGCAGGAGGATTCCTCCTTCCATTTCAGAAGCCACCAACGTGGGGCAGTTTGCACAACTAAAAATATTTAAAATGTATTATTCTTTGTAATTAGAAAGGGGTTGTTGGGGTGTCCCTAGCTGTTTGTTCAGAGAAATTATCAATGAAGTTTCTTAGCATGGGCCAGTTGGCAGGATCAAAAATATTTAAAGTTTACTCTTATTCCTTAGTAATCAGATAGGAGGTCTTGGGGTGTCCCTAGTTATTCCTCAAGAGAAACTATCAAGGCAGCAGCTTTTCAAAAGGCATTTCCAAAACTGTCTTAAGGATCTGAAGGATTAGACAGTCTGGGCTAGAGGCAGGAGGAGAGAAGCCCCTCTGGATGGAGAGCCTGAAATGAAGGGCTTGCTTGGACACAGACAGGCCCAAACTGACCAGCCCTTCCTGACCTGAGGAGGATTCGTGATTGTGAGGATGCCCAACCTGCGTTACATTCACACGTTTCTCCTCTCAGGCAGACTTCAGACTCCCTCACTGCTCAGCCCCACGAGGGGAAGAAGCAGGTTCTGGATCACTGAGAGTCCAATTTTCCCTCCTTAAGTTAGAGAAAAGCTTTGATCCGTTTGGATCCTGAAAACTGGGATTGTGGGGAGGAGCAGGAAGGAGGCTGAGGCTTTTGCCTTGGGACTGGGAAGGGCTGGGAGGCCAGACTGGAGGGAATGGGCAGTGGGACTGTTTATTTATCTGGGCTTTGGAGGTCCTGCCTTTTTCTGTGCAGACCCAGATTGTGCCCAGATAAGTGCTGTGAATGTTCCTGAAAATCTTTGGTGCCCTGAAAGAATTTCCGATCTGAAGATTTTTCAGAGTGGACCCCAACCAGCTTAACTGATTTTCCAGGAGTATCTTATTTTTTTTATTCTTTTAACCCACTTACAGCCTGTTGTTCTCCTGTTCATTGGGTAGCCCTGAAGTCTTTTCCGTGTTTGTATTTTGACAGTTAAAACTAAATAGTGACTTAATGTGATTTTTTTTTATCATTGTTACTAAAATGTGGCCTAGTTTATGTCTTGTGACATAGTTTTATATCTTGTGGTTTCAGGAAGGGCTGAAAAAACTTTGATGCTCCTCAGTCAGGAGTTTGCCTTGTAGTGTAAGGTTATTTCAAGTGTCCTCTGGCATAAAAAAATCTGAGACTCTATATCAGGGGTCTTCAGACTCGGCCCTTTTATGATTCATGGACTTCAAGTCCCAGAATTCCTCAGCCAGATTTCAATTCTGGGGATTGAAATCCAAGAGTCTGAGAAACTCTGATCTAGGCCTTTACATTGAGAGTCACTGATCATGTGGAGAGTTGGGTAGCCACAACCAACAACCTGCCAAGCTTGCTTAGGGGCATTTCTGCCTTTATTTGTGCTGACAAAGTGCAGGATCAGAACCAAAGGAGGACAAGTTTCAGAGCAGCTTCTGCAGAAAGAAGGGTGAAATTCAGAATAAATCTGGTTCAATGCAAGAGCCTGGGGATGACGGTTCCAGAGCCCTAATTGGGTTGTTGAAATGAAGAAATCTTGGGATAACCACAGTGAGATTTTCTGTGGAATGAGGGGGAGCCCCACTGAATCCCGGGTCCAAAGCCGATTCCTGCTCAGATGGCTGAACTCTGGGACAGGAGGAAGAATTTCCCAGCTGGGGGGGGGGGCAAGGAGGAAGATCCAGGGGCTATGTGGCTTTATTGCTGCTTCCTTAACTCCCCCATTTGACTTCCCATATCTCCCAGGTAAGCAGTTTGGGTTTCCCCTAAGGCTCCCATGGCCTCTGGTCTCACCCAGATTCCCCCTTTCCCTCCCCCATTTTATAACCCCCCCTCAAATCTGCACCTATCAACAATCCAAGTTGGCCCTCAGTGAAGTGAGAATGGCCTTTTTTTCTGTTGGGGGGGGCAGGTGGGGTTTCCTGCTGCTTTTGAACTTCTGAGGATAGAGCCACTCTTCTTCCTGTGGGGCCAGTGCTGCCTCCTTGGGGCAGAAACTGAGCAATGCAGAAGTGGGGGTTGATGGGGGCCTTGCTGAAAAGGGGGGCGGCACAATTGGAGGGGAGCACATAAAGTTTGGGGATCCTGCTCTCTCTCTGGCCCTGCTTTCCCTTCTCTTCCTCTTTTCCCCCCAACCTCTGTGCCCTCCAACCCTTCAAGTACTCCAGAACAGGGCTTTTCAACCTTTTCACCGATTGTACCACTTTTAGGATGGCAATATTCGAGTACCACCTAGCAAGGTGTCAAAAACTTGATGACCAAAAAAAAAAACCTGTTCAAAGTTGCAATTGCACTGAAATGACCATTTTCACACTTATGACCATTGCAGCATGCCCAGGGTCATGTGATTTATATTTGGATGCTTGGCAACTGATTCATATTTATGATGGTCACAGTGTCCCAGGGTCATGTGATCCCCTTTTGCAACCTTTTGACAAGTACAGTCAATGGCAGGGCAGCTGGTGGCCAAGTGCTAAGGCAGGACTTCCCTCCCTCCCTCCTTCCCTGCCTCCCTCTTTCTCATGCCCACCTCCTTCTGAAGGAAGAATTTGAACCCCCCCCCCATATTTTTTTCTCTTCCATATATTCATCAAACAAGGAAAAGCCTCCAGAAACAGAAAAGACAAACTGCTGAGTGAACTAGCTTAAAAAGGCACATTCCCCTTTAAGAATTAGCTATTGGCTAGAAAGGAAAGTAAGGAAGAAAAAAAAATGTAGTAAGTATTGGCTGCCGGCTAAGGCAGCCTCCCCAAATGGCTCCATTCATAAGTAAAGGAATCTACAGGCAAAATCCATTCAGGAGAAAAATACTTCAAAATCCCTTGCAGCAAAACTTACAGCTAACAATAGCAGAGCAATAGAAGCTAACAGGAGACATCAGCCATCAGCCAAATAGAAATTGCCAAACACTCCTTAAGAACACAAAGCCCACATTGCACAAATCCCAGAACTTCAAAGTCACAAAAGCACATAAGAATCCTTCCACTCTCCATCTCCCTCCCTCCCTCCTTCGTGCCTCTGCAGCTCCAGAGGACTCTCTCACTGTAAGTCCTTGCCTGTGCTGGCTCTTTCCCTCCCCCACCACACTTGGCTAGGCAGGGCTGCGTACCACCTGCCACTCGTTAATGTACCACAAGTGGTACGCCTACCACAGGTTGAAAAGCCCTGCTCCAGAAGATGCTCTTTGATCTCTCAGTGGCTCCCTTTTTGTATCTTTTGCTTTTTTTCCTCTCTTCCATCATTTCCCCCTTCATTTCCTCCTTCCACCTCTGCCCCGCCCAGGTCTTCTTTTTTCTTCCTTCCAGACCTGAAAATGGGGCCTGCTGTAGCCCATAGCATCAAGGTCCCCAAGCAGAAGTCCCCTAACTCTGCCCCTCTGGGTCCCTTCCAGGCGCCTCCTCGCACTCCCTGAAGTATTTCTACTCCTCCATCTGGGAGCCCAGTCAGGGGCAGCCCCATTTTTTGTCTCTGGGGTACGTGGATGATCAACTCTTCAATTACTACGACAGCAACAGCCGGAGGTTCCAGCCTCGAGTCTCCTGGATGGAGGGGAAGGAGGACCCCCAGTACTGGGACACATGCACCCAGAGACATCGTGGCGAAGAGGAGTCATTCAGAGATCACCTGGAGATTCTGAGGACTCTCTACAATCATAGCGGTGAGTGATGGGTCAGGCGGCTCCTCCTGCCTCCCCAGGAACCAGACGGGGGAGAAAGGGGATCCTTTCAAAGGGAAAGGTTGCTTCCACACATTTTAAAACGTTTTTTTAAAATATGTTTATTCCTTTTTTAAAATCAGCATAAACTTGTCCTTGTCTCCTTAGCCGAAGTTTTCTGCCGACTGCAATTAATCAAAACATATTTAAAGTTATCATCTATCTGTCTGAATATTGATAGGATATGGATATGGATATAAAGTGAGGTAGAAAGAGACTGAAATCTCTCCCCCCCCCCCATGAAAGTTGGAGGGTCCTGGCCTTGGTGGACCTCCTGCTGTGGGGGAGGAAGGGAATCCCAGGTCTCTCCCCTCCCGGAAAAGAAGCAGGTGGATCCTAAGGAGATCCTGGTGAAAGCAGGTCCTCATCCTTCTGTCTGTTTCCATTCTAGAGAAATGAGGAATCAAGTGCAGATCCACCTGGGGAGACTAGATCTCTTTCCTTCACCCCCTTTTAGGAGGGATGAGTGGGGCCCAAACGCCAGGAGCTTCTTCTCATCCTCCAGTTGGAAGGAGAGGCCAGGAGGCCAAATGGGGTGGGGGCTCTTGGAGGGGGGCAAAGGTTCACAAGAAATCAAAGAAAAATAAAAAAGTATAAGACTAGAAAACAAGTTGAAGAAAATAAAGAAAGAAAAAGACATAAAGCCTTCCGATATTCTTCACAGCAGTTATAAATATAAATATATTTTAACTTCTCTAAAGCAGCCATTCTCAACCTTTTGACCCAGAAGGAACCCTTGAAATATTTTTCAGGCCTCAGGGAACCCCTGCACATCCAGGCTCAGAGATGCATTAACAGCGTTCTTACACTGATAATAAAAAATGAAACTTGCCTTTTCAATATGATCCCTGCACAAACATTCAGTTCTGTGCCAAACATGAGATGGGAACATACAGATTTCATCTTCAACTGAAACAAGATGAGCTTTATTTCTTAGCTTTTGATGCTTCTGAAATAAGACAGATCTTGTTCTCAGAAGTTGAAAACTGCAGCCAGATTTTCGGTGCCTTCCTGTGAATGGCAGGAGATTCTTCTTGGGCAGAAATCCAGAACCTTTTTCCCCCCCCTGGGCAGATCAGGGAATCTCCTCTGGAGGACAGGATCAGACGGCAGCTCACGAGGATCTTCCTCTCTCTCCAAAGGGAAGATCTCAGGCTGAGCAGAAGCTGCAGAGAAAGGATCCCCTCACCCGGTCACTCATGGGTGTGGAAAGGGAGGGAAAGGACTGGTCAGTTTAGTTCAACTGTACTTACAAGTGGGTTTTCCCTCAGATTTGAGAGTTTCTGGCATCTTTCCTCAGTCTCAAGCCCAACCAGAAGTAGAAACATTTCAACATTTCCTTTTGGTTTTTTTTTGAAACATTCAGTTTCCTTTTAAATCCAAGAATTTGATCCCTTGAAGTCGAAACTTCTCCAGGGCCTTGCAGAGACTGTAAACGTTGGGTGTGCAGATCAGATTGGACCACTTGCTGGTCTTGCTGAGGAAAATACTCCTTTGTGGCCCTTCAAGGCTTCATTCCCACATTGCACGAAACCATGGTTTGTTTCTGGATAGCCCAAACAGGGAGCCAGCCCTTGAGACTTGGTGCTATTTGTGAATGCAGACCATGATTTACGATCACAGGGATCCCTGCAAGCTTCTTTTCAGATGGATCCTCTTTCAGGCCAAGAGATTCTTGGTCCCTCCTTGCAGCCAGATTCAGGCCCCTGTTCCTGCTCTGGGATCTCCCCAAGAAAGCAGCAGAAAGAAAGATGGAGGAGGCTCCATTCCTCCGTTTCCTCTGTGCCTCCATCTTTCCTTGGCCCTGCTTGGGATCCTCCATTGCCTTTTCTGATCCTGTGAGATTGAAAGGGGGATTTGCCAGCTGCCCATTTTCTGGTGAGGTTCAGGGGCTCCATCCTAGGGGAGACGCAAGCCAACCTGTAGGGAGTGGGGAGGTGGGACAATTGGAGGGAAGTGCTGTGGAGGAAATTGGGGTGTCATTGCCTCCCGTCAGTCTCAAAGTCCCTGTAGGGAGGGAGGCCTCTGTGTCTCTGGGGATTCCCCAAACCATCATCTTGTCCCTATTTCAGGCCTTCACACATTGCAGAAGATGATTGTCTGTGAGCTCCGGGGAGACGGGAGCAAAGGAGGGTTTCTGCAGTATGGCTACGAAGGGAGGACCTTCATCACCTTTGACAAGGAGATCCTCACCTGGGTGGCTCCTGAACCCCAAGCCCAGATCATCCAGAGGAAATGGGACGCTATTCCAGGATATAATCAGGGAAGGAAGTTCTACCTGGAGGAAATCTGCATTGAGTGGCTGGAGAAGTACGTGTCCTACGGGAAGGAGATGCTGCTGAGGACAGGTGAGCATCTGGACACAGGCTGGACAGTCTCCTTTATGGCCGGATTTTTTTGGACACATTCAGCCCCTTTGGGTCCCTTGTCTAGAGCCTAGTTGTTCAGCACGGACTCCTCCTCTTCCCTTCCAGCACCTCCCCAGAATATAGGGAGCCCTGTTTAGTTCCCATTGCGAGGCAGCCATTAAATAAACCTACCACTAGGGGGCACCTACCTTTAATAGGACATTATCAGTGCCTCCACTTGGGCAAAAATGGCCAAGGTTGGGGGGGGGGGAGAAATACCCACAGATTCTGTGGATGTTTCTCTTAAACTCAGACAGGTTTCTTATTTTTCATTTTAGTGATTTCTCCAGAAAACAGCCCCTTCCCCTCTTTCAGGAACACTCCCTCACTCCAGAGGGCTTCCTGCTCACAATGTCATATTTCTCCCTCTTTCTTTCCTGTTATTATTCTCCCCTGCCTCACAGGCCCTGCCCCTTCCTCTCTGGGCTCCTTGATCCCTCCAGGATCAGCTGGGTGAGATCAGGCATCATGGGGGAATCCCCCTTCCCACAATTCCCCACAGCCCCTCCCTTCCCTGTGGGGACTGTCTCCGTCTTCCATAGGCATCACCTCTCTCTCTGCCCCCCTTTGAGGGGCAGAATCTCGTTTCCAAATTAACCAGGGTGAGATTCCAAAAGCCCTGAGCCCCTTGCTTTGATTCTCATCCCCCCCACCCCCCGGAAAGTGTTGCCATGTGCTAAATAAAACAAATAATCCTGAAATTGTGGTTGTGTCCCTTGGAAAGAAGCCTAGAACAGCCTCAGATTTGGGGAAGCAGAAGTGGACCCCAAAAGTAGGGAGAAACATCTCTGTTGCTCTTTTTTTGAAAGGGTTCCCCTAAATAGCAGCTCCACTTTCCCTCCCCTGAAGGGAACAGCCCAAGATCAGTCAGAATTCAAAGCAGCCAGAGAGGAATTTCCTTGGACCCTCAATTTGTTGCTTGAAGACTCAAAATCAGAAGTCCTTGTAGTTGAGCATTTTCCAGATCTGGAGCATTTCCTAAAACTCTTGGAGACGATGCAGGTGTGGAGTGGGAAGTAGTGAGAGACCTTCCTGCCCCTCCAAGTTTCTCACCCACCTTCCAGGCTCTGGAGGGGCTCAGAGTTAATTCCGGGGGTGCCGTTTCTGCAGAGCCCCCAGTTGTGACGGTGACCAGCAAGACAAAGGAGGTGGAGGATGGGATGGAGACGCACGTCTGCCGCCTGGATGGCTTCTACCCCAGGGAGATCGATGCCTCCTGGACGAGGGACGGGGAGGTCTGGCTGCAGGACACCCTCCGTGGCTCCGTGGCCCCCAACGCGGATGGGACCTACCACTACTGGCTCAGCGTCCGGATTGATCCCCAAGAGAGGGGCCGCTATCGGTGCCACGTGGAGCACGACGGCCTGCAGGAGCCTCTGGACGTGGCCCTGGAGGGTGAGAGGCTGCACGGAGGGAAAGGCTGGGCTCTTCGGCAGGCTGGAGGGTTGTGGGAGGGAAATCTCACCCCCAGCTGTGTCCAGATGTGAGCATACCTGAGCTTTAAGCCATTGGTTTTTCCAGTGTTTGAAGTTGGTGAAGCTGCAGGGACCAGACCATAGAACTGGCTTCAGGGGATGTAAAGGAAGCTACAGAATCCCCTCAAGAGAGCTGGCAGATCCTGATGAAATCCTCTTAGATCCTCTTAGCTTCTGTCCCTCCCCTCTTTCTTTCCCCCAGCAGAAAAGCAGCAGTTATGCTGAGCACCAGAAACAGATTTGCTTTTGTTTAAAATCCTAAAGTTTAAACATCATCTGAAGGCAAATTTTGACTAAAATTGATGAACTGCATCTGACTTCAAGAAATGCAGAGTGGCTGTATTGATCCGTGAGGAGTCAGAAACCAAGAGTTTTTGCCATCAGAGATTAACACGACTTTCCTACTTTAAAGGTCAAAGTGTCACTGTATGTTGCTGCTCTAAGAAAGAAGTTGCACATTATTTTATGATATGATACGGGAATTCCTGAGGCTCGGCATAAAACCCCAGAGAAAAAGCCCTCTTTCAAAGAACTCTTCATATGCTCATAAGTGTCCCTGACATTTTTTACACTGGACTTCCAAAGTTGCAGAATTCAAATTCAAATCTTTTATTGATAATAGCCACCACGATACAAAACATGCTCAACTTTAATTTTAATGCTGATATCTCAGGCAAATTAAAATATTCCTTTTATTTTTGTTGTTGTTTTTAGCAAGCATCAATTCAGAAGTGGCGTGATTGCTATTCAGTGGGAATCCTGAATTATGTGAAAGAGAAATTTAAATTTAAAGATCCCTCAAACCTGATTCCCATAGCAATACCACTTTACAAGGCCTTGGTAAGGCCACACTTGTAATACTGCATCCAGTTTTGATCACCACGATGTAAAAAAGAGGTTGAGACTCTAGAAAGAGTGCAGAGAAGAGCAACAAAGATGATCAGGGGACTGGAGGCTAAAACATATAAAGAACAATTGGTGAAATTGGGTATGGCTAGTTTAATGAAGAGAAGGACTAGGGGTGATGTGATAGCAGTCTTCCAATATCTCAGGAGCTGCCACAAAGAAGAGGGAGTCAACCTATTTTCCTAAGCATCTGAAGGCAGGACAAGAAGCAATAGATGGAAACTACACAAGGAAAGAAGCAAACTAAAACTAAGGAGAAATTTCGTGACAGTGAGAACAGTAAATCAAATGGAATGGCTTGCCTTCAGAAGTTGTGGGTGCTCCATCACTGGAGGCATTTAAGAAGGCACTGGACAATCATTTATCTGAAATGGTATATGGTTTCCTGCTTGAGCAGGGGGTTGGGACTGGCAGACCTCCAAGGTCCCTTCCAACTCTGTTATTCTGTTATTCCATTTCTGCCATTTGTGGGACTGTCCAGAAGTTGGATGTCACCGTATTCCATTTTTCATGCTGAAGTTCTGGAAGCCATTTCTGGACTTGCCAAAGAAATGAAAGCGTACACTTTAAAAAAAGGCTAGGTGATATGAACTCTTTTACTTTAAATAGTAAAATGCAAAAACTCAAACTGAAGCAAAAATATAGTGTTCAGAGCTGTCCAATTCCACTCAAGAGTCATGGCATGACATATTTAATGGAGCAGCCTTTAAAAAGAACAAAAATATTTTTGTTTACAGCAGTGGCCAAAATTGTGGAAACCTTTTGGGAAAAGTGTATTTTTGAGGTAGCTAATAACACCACTTTTTTTTGTAGTAGTACCATAAAATAACAATAACAATAACAATAACAATAATAATAATAATAATAATAATAATAATAATAATAATAATAATAATAATAATAATAATAATAATAATAATAATAATAATGTTGGAAGGGACCTTGGAGGTCATCTAGTCCAACCCCCTGCTCAGGCAGGAAACCCTATACATCAATGCAAAGATAATTTAATCAAGAATGTAATGCAACAAAGTTTGTTCAATTATCTGTACTGTGTTCTATGAAAGGTTCTAGCCAAATAACCAGAAAAAGGAAGCACAACTTGCTTAGGTTGATATCAGGTAGCTTTCCTTCATCTGATTGTAGCCAATGAGCAAGAGTGTTTAGAGAGCCAATCAGGTGTCATCTTGTTTTGGCAATGAGCCAATCAGATCACAGTAGGATTCAGTTATTGATGTCATGTATTGAAGCTGAGAGGAGGACATTGGTCAGTGTTATGTGATCGCTATCAAGTTGGTTGGGGTTTTTTGTGTTCTTTCATTTAGTGAGCTTGTAAAACGTAATAAAATTAAAGTAATGGTGCAAAGAGTTGACTGGTCGCCCAGAAAGCGATGTAAAATAGTATTATTAAGTGAACAAGGCTACAGTTATAAAGAAATTAGAAGAAAAATTGGTGGAAACTTAACCAAAGGTGGCATTTCTACTGTACACTTTTCCCAAAAGGTTTCCACAATTTTGGCCACTACTGTATATTATTGTGTTGGTGAAGTTTTGTTTTGTAAGCTGCTGAGAGTCACAAGGTTGGCAAATTGCTGCTTTTGAGTTGGAAAGCTAAAGATGAATTCAGTTGCCTTCATGCTGAGCTGTTGTGAGAAGAAGGCAGCGTCATGAGGACACGTCCTCAATGGTTAGCAAGGCGTCTTCATGCTACAGTTAGAGGGACACAAAAATGACCCCATAGAGTTTTTAATTTGGGGAGTTTCCAGCTTTCGCTGCTTTAGGTCTCTCCCCTAATTGGGATGATTGTTTGGGGATCTCCTCCTTCAATTTTCTGCTCTTCCTCCCAATTCAGAACCAAAATCCAACCTGGGGCTCATCATCGGCTGCGTTGTGGCTGGCCTTGTCCTGATGGTGTGTGCGATTGTTGGGATCCTGGCTTTTATTTACATTCTCAGTAAGTATTCTTTTTTGGGTTCTTGGGGGAAGATAGGAACATCTCTCCCAAGTCTCTCTCTTTGGGGAGCTTCTTCCGGGCTTCCTTCTGTTCTGTTTTCCCACCCCCCCTTGGGGACCATCTGAGATCTTGGCCTCTTGCTGGGACTCGAGTCTTGACTTGGCTGAGTCTGAGATTCAGACAGTCCTTGCAGTCCCGTCTTCTTCTGAGCTGGGAAGAGGCATCCCAGTTCCGTCCCTTTCAAAGACTTTGGTCGAAGAGCAGCAGAGAAGGATTTCCATGAAAATCTTCCTCCCCTCCCAGCTGCTGCTGCTGCTTCCCCCAATTCCCCTCCTTCCATCTCAGAGGCAGCAGGTCTCTCTTGGGGCAAATCAGGAGATACATTTGTATTTTTAAAATCTTTCTGTCTTTATTAATGGGACAAGGTGACTGTGAAATATCTCCTGGGTTTCTTCCTCACAGAGAGGGAGAGATTGGATGATCTCTGGTGGATTCTTTTGAGCTTTCACTGATTTTTATCCTTGCAGAGAGACGTCAAGATGACTACAGAGCAGCACCAAGTGAGTGAATTGTCCTTCTTACAAGTAATCTCCAATTAGAGCAAGGACTAGAGGCACTGTCACTTGAAGGGTGTGTGTGTGTGTGTGTGTGTGTGTGTGTGTGTGTGTGCTATCTTCCTCTTCATCCTAAGAACCAGGCTGGGGAAGATGGGCCCCCTTTTCATCCCAGCCAGGCTGTTCTTGGAAGTGGGGTCCTCAAGGAGAAACGTCTGGGACAAGAAACCCTCAAGAAGGTGAGATGACCCAGCTGGTGGAAGGTCCCTCTGACTGAGAAGCTGTTCTGTTTCCCAAGTAGGTGGAAAGGAAAGGTTTGGTGAAATGAGAGTCAGAAGCTGCATAAAATTAGGGATCAAAAGGGGACATTTTGAGAGAAAAGGAGCTTTGGAGGATGCCAACTGGATCTCTTCTTGGTCTCCCATCATAAGGCTCTCTAAATACGAACTGATTGGAAAAAGAAACTTCGGATCCATCTGTATCTTTTTAGGTCAGCTGTGCCTTCTAGCTATGTTTGATATACTTATACATTTGAAGAATTCTCTCCTATTCCTTTAAGCCAAAGCGGTTTGGTTCAAACTCTCTCCATGTATTTGTGCGTCTTTGATTGTGTGCAAGAGAGAAAAAGGGAGGGAGGGAGCTGGAGTCAGGAACAGCTGAGCTTCTCCACCTATAGGCCAAGAGAGAGAGAGAGAGACCTTCTCGCCCTCTTTTTCTTTCCTTCTTTTCCAGGAAGTGAGGAAGGATCCAACAGTTCAGACCAGGGTAAGTCGGAGGGAGCTGCTGCTGCTGCTGCTGCTGCATGAGCCATTCTGCCCCTTTGCAAGACTTTGGGCAGATGGGGGGGACAAAAAGAGGGAAAGCCCCCCCCTTTTTTTTAAAGGCCCTCCTAATTCATCCTCCCTCTGTGTCCAGTTCTAGTGAAATAATTAGAATAATTAGATCAAGTTTGGTTTAGTGGTGGGGGCACCAAGTGAGACGAACTGGGAGACGGTGAGCTCTAGTCCCGCCTTAAGCATGAAAGCCGGCTGGGTGTCACAAAATTCACTTTCCTTGCACTGGTTTGTTCTGCAGAGGAGAAGGGAAACTCTCCCTGTTGGATTCAGGCAGGGATTCAGGTAGGAAGTCCAGAGTCTGCATGGTGGAGCCTGGAGGAAATTCTTTGTGCAGAAACAGGGAAACCACCGGCAATGCCATGATCCCCAGTGGTTAGAGACTCTTCTGGTGGCAGAGCTGAGACCTGGCTGACTCTAGAAGGGGGTGTGTGTTCCTCTTAGAGGTTTACCCAGCTGGGTTTAGGGTTTGACCCCAACCGAGACCCCAGGGCAGGGCAGGGCAGGTGGGGTGGGGTGGCAGTGGTCCTCTGAGAATCCCTTTGGGCACTCGGGGGCCTTGATCCCAAAGTTTCTGGTTGTTACTCCCTGTTTCTGAAGCTGGGATCACGGGATCAGTTGGGCTTGTTGCTGCTGTACCAGCCTCCCTGCTGCGTGCCCACCCCCTGCCTCAACTGCAGGAGGCCATCACTGGGTTGGCATGGAGTTCCCCAGGCTTCTGGTCCTGGGAGACGTCAATCTGCCCTCCCCGGGTTTGGCCTCAGAAGGGGCCCAGGAGTTCATGGCTGCCATGGGCCTCTCCCAGACTGTCTTGGGCCTGGCTCAGGACAGACGTCACACACTGGATATGATCTTGTCAGAGCAATGGCAACATGATCTGGTGGGGGAATCTGGTTTTTATTGTTTTAAATGTTCTACCTGGCTTTTCGGGGACGACAGAGAATGAGGTGGCTGGATGGAGTCACTGAAGCAGGAGGCGTGAGCTTAAATGGACTCCAGAAGATGGTAGAGGACAGGAAGACCTGGAGGAACGTTGTCCATGGGGTCGCGATGGGTCGGACACGACTTCGCAACTAACAACAACAACAACATGGCTTTTCATTGAATTTTACTGTATGCTGTCTAGAGTCCCCTGGGCGAGATGGGTGACATAGAAGTTTAATAATAAATGAATAAAAAGCCTGGTCTCCTCTGAGCATTTCATGAAGCTGCAGAGGTTTAATGATGAAGAGAGAGATTTGTCGCCCTCAGAGGATCTAGGCTCAATCTGTGTCTTTCTCTCCAATGCAGGGAGCAACCAGGTCATTTAGCAGCTCCCTCCCAGGTGAGTGGTCCCCATGGAGGGTGCATGGGGGGAGAGGGAGGGAAGGAGGGAGGGAGAGGAGGGCTTTGAGGCCCAAAGACCAACTCATGGTGAAGATACTTTGGGAAATCCCTCTTCTCTCTCCTGTTCATCTCAAACACTGCAAGGGAAGGAATTTGGGGGAGAGGCAGTGGGGCTCTGGGGAGGGGTCTGCCTGCCCCCAAACTCTCATCCTGCAAGGCCAGACTGTGGCCAGACCCTTCTCAGGTCTTGGGTCAGGAGGCTCAGAGACCTGCAAAGAGGAGATTTGTCAAGGAATCACGTGTGTATATATATATATATAACATTTATCATTAAAGCAGGCAAGATAGTCAGGAATACAGGAGCATCATGAGGTAAATCACAAACAGCATACAGAGCACACACAAGAAAAAGGCGGGGGAAAAGGTAAACTCCGCCTTTATCCCCACATCAACCAATCACATTGTGGATTGCCTTATACAGGAGCTGGCACTCTCCAGTGTGTCCTGGCCCATTGTGCAATTTCACTGTTCCAGCTACTGAATTTAATATCCCTACAAGACTGGAGGGTCTCCACTGCAGTCATGAATGGAGAAGGGGATTCTCTCCCCTCCTTGATCCCATCTGGGAATCCCTCCCTCCAGATGCTGAAGGAAGACCTGGATTCTCTGGAGGCCATGAACCCATTTGCATTTGTCTCTTGAGGGCAACATAAATTAAAATTTGATTTGCATATTTGAGGGGAGGCATCCATACATGTGGGGCGAGTTCACCCACCTCAGGAGCCACTCCCAGCCCTGCCCCTCCCCTCTTGCAACTCTGAAAATCCCACCCGGCTGGACGGGGTGATTCCTCCTCTGGGCTCCCTCTCAGACTGACCCTGCCTCCTTTTTCCCTCCTCTTTGCAGCAGGAGTGGACACTCCCAGGATAAGGAAAGAAGAGGGGATCGGCCTTCTTCTGAATTAGACCAAACTCCAAACTCTTAAGAAGACTCCTTCAGGTCCTTCTAGGATGCTAGAACCAGGATGAATTTTGGGTCTTTCGTCATTGCTTTTTTAATCGAATCAGTAAACTTTTGTAGTATGATTGATGAACAGAGGTGAAAAGAAAATCTTATGTGTTTACAATTGTGGAATCAAAAGGGTTCAAATTGGATTTAGTAGATATTATTTTATTTGTATCCTACTGAAGGTATCAAAGATATCCAACACACCTTCCTCCTCCTATTTTCCCCACAACAACAACCCTGTGAGGTGGGTTGGACTGAAAAAGAGTGACTGGCCCAAAGTCACCCAGCTGGCTTTCACGGCTAAGGAGGTACTTGAACTCACAGTTGCTTTCTAGCCTGGTGCCTTAACCACTAGACCAAACTGCCTTGTGTAGCTTGTAATAGCTTTGCAATAGAGCTTGTGGAATGGAATAGAATAGAATAGAATAGAATAGAATAGAATAGAATAGAATAGAATAGAATAGAATAGAATAGAATAGAATAGAATAGAATAAAATATAGTTGGAAGGGACCTTGGAGGTCTTCTAGTCCAACCCCCTGCTCAGGCAGGAGAACCTATACCATTTCAGACAAGTGACTGTCCAGTCTCTTCTTAAAAACCTCCAGTGATGGAGCGCCCACAATTTCTGAAGGCAAGCTGTTCCACTGGTTAATTGTCCTCACCGTTAGGAAGTTTCTCCTTAATTCCAGGTTGCTTCTCTCTTTGGTCAGTTTCCAACCATTGTTTCTTCTCTTGCCCTCTGGTGCTTTGGAGAATAGTTTGACGCCCTCTTCTTTGTGGCAGCCCCTCAAATACTGGAATACTGCTATCATGTCACCCCTATTTCTTATTTTCTTTAGACTAGCCAAACCCAAGTCCTGCAGCCCTTCTTCATATGTTTTAGTCTCCAGGCCATGTATCATCTTAGTTGCTCTTCTCTGAACTTTTTCCAAGGTCTCCATCTTTTTTGTAGTAGGGTGACCAAAATTGGTTACAGTATTCCAGGTGTGGTCTTACTAGGGTTTTATAAAGTGGTACTAATACTTCACGTGATCTTGATTCTATGCCTCTGTTTATACAACCCAGGACTGTATTAGCTTTTTTGGCTGCTGCTGCACACTGCTGGCTCATAGTCAAGTGATCGTTCACTAGGACTCCAAGGTCCCTCTCACAGTTACTGTTTTTGAGCCAGGTCTCGCCTAATCTGTACTTTTGATTTTTCCTGCCTAAATGTAAAACTTTGCTTTTCTCCACGTTAAAAATCATTTTGTTGGATAGGGCCCATTGTTCAAGTTTGTCAAGATATTTTTGGATCCTGAGCTTGTCTTCTGGGGTGTTGGCTATTCCTGCCAGTTTAGTGTCATCTGCAAATTTGATTGTGTTCCCCTTCTATTCCCTCATCTAAGTCAGGGCTTTTCAACCTTTTTACCGATTGTACCACTTTTAGGATATGGCAATATTCGAGTACCACCTAGCAAGGTGTCAAAAACTTGGTGACAAAAAAAAACCTGTTCAAACTTGCAATTGCACTGAAATGACTTATGACCATTTGCTGGTTTTACTTTAAGGGAGAGTGATAAGTTGTTAATCTTCATCATACTTACTTGGATTGAAAGTGGAGGTTTCTTTATCTGTCTTGTATTTCTCTTTGTATAAGTTGTATAATAGATAGTATGTATAATGTGTAATAGAATCTCAACAAAATTATTTCTTTTTAAAAAGTGTGCTTTCTGAGATTTATTCCATTAAAATAATGTATTTGTATTTTTTTAAAATTAAGAATTGCACTAGGTTGACCAAATATTTGATCATCCAGAGTTTGACAAATAATTAATATATCAAGTATAGCATTCAAACACTTAATTTTTCCAGATTGCCATTTATGGATTTTCATGCTTTAGAAAAATAGAACATGAGATCGATTGTACAGCACATATATTGTAAGTTTGTTAAAATTGTTTGCTGAAATAAATGGTTTTGTTTTCTTCTATATCTGCGTTGCTGCCTGTTTTGGGAGGTTGAAAATAGGAGGGATTTTACCCTCCGGGCTACTCAGAGAGACCAATTTCAATTTTGACTAAAGAAGAGAGTAGAATATGGTTCAAGCCCTGAAGAAATCATTGCAGCTTACTCACACTTTGTTCATCGTGGGAAGTGTAAAAGCAGGAGTATCAATTCATTACTGACTAAATTTGGCCATTATAATAACAATGATCATAACTGTACACAGCATTCCAAGGGTGGCCTCACTTGTGCAGTGTAAACTGACATTATGGCTTCTCCTGACCTTGATGTTATCCCTCTGTTGATGCAGCCCAGGAGTGCATTGGCTTTTTTGGCAGCTCCACCTGATCCCCGGCTGGGAGGGGCTGTGCGGGATCCTCCCTCCCCCTCCCCTGCGCCCTTCCCCCCAGGCCAGGGGTAGGTAACCTTGGCTCTTTTATGACTCGTGGACTTCAACTCCCAGAATTCCTGAGCCAGCCATGCTGAGGGGAAAGGGAGAGGTTTCGAAGCTGAGCCATGCTGGCTCAGGAATTCTGGGAGTTGAAGTCCACCAGTCATAAAAGAGCCAAGGTTGCCTACCCCTGCCCCAGGCCAAGAGGATCCTCCTGCTTTTCCCACCCTCCGCAGTTCTGCCCCTCCCCTATGAGACGGATTTCCTGATGGAACTTTCGTTTCCTTTCCCCCGCCCCTCTCGTCGCTTCCGCCTGGACATCTGCCTAGCAACGATTGACGACATGGGGATACTTTTTTCCTACTGGTTGAGATTGGCCAATCACCAGCTTTCGCTCTGGGTTGTTGCGCTGTTGATCACCCGGAGCGCTTCTTTCTCTGCCTGCGACTTCTGGAGAGCGGATCGCAGTTTGAGGATCGCGGCCAGAATGGCTCTGCGCTCTTTGTCCCTCCTGGTGCTGGTGGTTGTTGCCCTGCGGGAGAGCTGCCTCGGTGAGTCCCTTTGGTGGCGTCGGAGCTTCGCCCCCTTTTTCTGCTGGCGGGAATCTCTCTCCTCCCCCCCCCCAAAAAAAAATCTCAGAGAGTTCAGGTTCGGTTCTCTTTCTCGTCCGCTCCCCCTCTGGCCACTCAGAAGGGACCTCAAAGCGTGGATGGGACTCTGCTGCCTCCCCCCCCCAGGAGAACCCCTCTGGGAACAGGACAAGGGAGGCCCCTCCAGATGTCAGTCAAGTCTACCTGGGCGCCCCCAAGCGCAGTTCTTTCTCTCCCTCAAACTGGGGATGTCGAAAAGCGGCGTTTGCACGTGACCAGGTCAGTTCACCAACTTCCTGGCTGTCTTCACACAACCCTTCGCCTGGGTCGCCTTTTCTGCCTTTGGCGGGGCTTTGGTGCTCTTTTTGGCTTCTGGTGCTGGGAGGACCCGGCTTGTTTCTTGACAGGGTTTCATGTATTGCAAGATGCGGAGCTTGTTGGAATCCAGCGATCGGGTTAAGACTGCCCTGTGAATACAGCAGGAGAAGAGTCTAAAGAAAATCCTTGAATGACCTTCATCAAGATCCGTCTTTCTTCATTTTCACTGCTCCCCCATTCCCCCCCCCCACCTCCGTCCGAAACCCCAGTATCATCAGAGCTTTTGCTGCCCAAAATTTCAGGAGTGCTCAACATGAGATAGTTTGTAGAATCCAAAATATTTAAAATATACTATTATTCCTTAGTAATCAGATAGGGGTCTGTGGCTGTTCCTAGTTGTTTACTCAGAGAAACTATCAGGACAGCAGCTTTTCAAAAGGCATAGAAATAATTGGCCGGATCTTAAGGATTTAATAGGCTGGGTTGGAGGCAGAAGGAGAAGAGAAGCAACTCTGAATGGTGAGCTTGAAATGAACAGCTTGCTTGGACACAGACACTCTCTTAATTGACATGCGTTCCTGAACTGAGAAGGATTCATGATTGTGGAGGACCCCCAACCTGCGTTACATTCACACGTTTCTCCTCTCAGGCAGACTTCAGACTCCCTCACTGCTCAGCCGCACGAGGGGAAGAAGCGGAGTCTGGATCACGGAGGGTCCGATCCCCCCTCCTTCTGTCGGAGAAAAGCTCTGATCCGTTTGGATTCTGAAATCTCCCCAGAGGAGGAAGTGGATCTGGGGATCCCTCTCCCCAAAAGCTCTGAGAAGCCACTAGGATTGTGGGGAGAAGCAGGAAGAAGGAGGCCGAGGCCTTTGCCTTGGGACTGGGAAGGACTGGGAAACCATACTGGAGGGAATGGGCAGTGGGACTGTTTATTTCTCTGGGCTGTGCAGGTCCTGCCTTTTTCTGTGCAGACCCAGATTATGCTCAAATAAGTCCTGTGAATGATCCTGAAAATAATATCTTTACAAACTTTGGTGCCCTGGAAGAATTTCTGATCTGAAGATCTTTCAGAAGGGACACCAAGAACTGGCTTTGGTGATTTTCCACTTTAACCCATTTCCCAGGAGCGTTTTATTTTTTTCTTTTGATTATTTTAACCCACTTACAAGCTGTTGTTTTTCTGTTCACTGGGCAGCCTTAGAGTCTCTTCCGTGTTTGTATTTTGACAATGAAAACTAAACAGTGACTTAATGTGAATTTTTTTGTATTGTTAGTAAAATTTGGCATATGTCTTGCAAGTTTAGCCTATACTCCAAGGAAGAGCTGAAAAAATCTGCGATGCTCCTCGGTCAAGATTTTGCATGATAGAGACTGAAATAATTTTGTAGGTTTATCTTTGGTTCACCAGAGGGGCTTTAAAGGTGTCAGGACCCTCCACACAGATGATGAGTTTAGGGAGAGGACCCCAGCTGAGCACGCCCCCAACATGGTTGGTCTTAGCAGGAACTCCCAAGAAGCCTCAGGGGGTGGGGCCAGGTTGGAGAGGTCACATGGGTTTCTTGGGGTGAGGGAAATTCTGGGAGTTGAAGTCCCCACTGAAATCTAATTGGCTGAGTTTGAGAAACTCTGAGTTAAGCCTTTACATTGAGAGTCGCTGATGTTGTGAAGATTGGATAGCTCAGATCACACACACACACCCTCCCAAGTTGGCTGAAGGGGCATTTTTGCCTTTTTTTTTTTTTTGTGCTGACAAAGTGCAGGATCAGCATCAAAAGAGGACAAGTTTCAGAGAAGGTGAAGCAAGTGCTTGAGATTCAGAATAAATCTGGTTCCTTTCTGGCACCTGAGAATTGTAGTTTTAGACCCTAATTGGGTTGCTGCAATGAAAAAAATCTCAGGATAATCAGATTTTTCTGTGGAATAGCAATAGCAATAGACTTATATGCCGCTTTGGAGCCCTCCCTAAGCGGTTTACAGAGTCTGCATATTGCCCCAAACAATCTGGATCCTCATTTTTACCGACCTTGGAAAGATGGAAAGCTGAGCCAAACTTGAACCGGTCAGAATCGAACTCCTGGCTGTGGGCAGAGTCAGCCTGCAATGCTGCATTCTAACCACTGTGCCACCACAGCTCAAGGTATGAGGGCGAGTCCCACTGAATCCTGGGTTCAAAGCTAATTCCTATTCAGATGCCTGAACTCTGGGATGGGAGGGGGAATTTCCCAGCTGGGGGGGGCTGAGAAGGAAGATCCGGGGGCTATGTGGCTTCATTGCTGCTTCCTTCATTCCCCCCTTTGCCTCCCCATATCTCCCAGGTAAGCAGTTTGGGTTTCCCCTAAGGGTCCCATTGCTTCTGGTCTCACCCGAATTCCTCCTTTCCCTTCCCCATTTTATAAAATCCCCCCCTCAAATCTGCACCTAGTAACAATCCATGTTGGCCCTCAGTGATGTGAGAATGTTTTTTTTCCCTGTTGGGGGGGCAGATGGGGTTCCCTGCTGCTTTTGAGTTTCTGAGGATGGAGCCCCCCTGTCATGCCTCCGTCGGAGCCTGACTCCGAGGAAGAGATGGAGTTCTCTGTTGAGGCCCAGGAGGGGGTGTCTGTGGCTTTGGAGGACTGTAGGGAGGAGCAGGCTGAGGCAGGCCAGGGCCCCTCAGGTTTGGAACAGGGAAGGCAGAGTTCAGGCGAGGAGCAAGGCCCCTCCCCACCTGATCCTAGAGCAAGGAGAGCAGAGAGGAGGAGAGAACAACGGAGGCAGGCTCACTTGCTTGAGTCCCGCCCCACTCCACAAGGCACACCTGGGGATTAGTATTTAAGGAGACACTGTGGGGTGAGGCATTTGCCGGGAACAAACGTGGGATCTTGAGATTGTTGTGACTTGTGCTCTTGTAACCTGGACGCTTTGTATTCCGGACCAGTTTGTTTCCTGCTTCCCGATCACAGCTTACATTCCTGATCTCTCCTTGCAGTCGGCAGTTTGCAGTTTGCAGTTCGCAGACAAGCCGAGAGTAAAAGGACTTTTTATGTTTTCTTGTTATCTGTCTTGTCTTGAGAATATTGTAAACTTTCCTGGCTATCTTGGTTGAACTCTTGCCAGCATATGGGGGAGCTTTTGGGTGAACATTGGCAGTGATTCCAGGACTGTTGCTTTTGCCAGCCAACTGCTTTGCCTCCGTTCGGGGCCCTGGGTCATCACACCCCCTTTTTCCTGTGAGGTGCATGCAGCCTCTGAGCGATCCAAAAGGGGGGGGGGGTTGAGGGAGGCCTTGCTGGAAGCGGGGAGGGCACAATTAGCGAGGCACATAAAGTTTGGGGATCTGACTTTCTCTCTGGCCCTGCTTTCCCTTCCCTTCCTCTCTCTCCCCCAACCTCTCTGCCCTCCATCCTTTTTGTCTCTTGATGGCTCCCTCTTTCCACGCTCTGCTTTTTCTTTCTCTTCTATCTTCTCTCCCTTCATTTTTCCCTTCCTCCTTTGCCCCACCCCTTCCTTCTTCCTTCCAGACCTGAAAATGGGGCCTGCTGTGCCCCACAGCATCAGGGTCTCCCAGTAGAAGCCCCCTAACCAGTGGTGGGATTCTAATACCCAAATAACTGTTTCTCTGTGTGGACGCCACTTCTGGAACTCTGTTCTTGGCCTGGACCTCTGAGGCCCAGAACGGACTTCTGGAAATGGCGTCCACATATTTCCAGTGGGGCGTTCTGGGTCTGGGAGGCCTCCCTGGCTCAGAACGGACTTCCGGATGTGGCATCCACGCACTTCTGGTGGGCTGTTCTGCCTCCAGGGCTCAGAATGGACTTCCGGAAGCAGTGTCCACATACTCCCGGTGGTCCGTTCTGGGCCTGGAAGGCCTCCCCCAGGCCTCTGTGGCTCAGAATGGACTTCCGGAAGGTGGCATCTACGCACTCCCGGCGGTCTGTTCTGGGCCTGGAAGGCCTCTCCCGGGCCTCTGATGCTCAAAACGGACTTCCGGAAGTGGCATCCACACACCTCCGGTGGTCCGTTATGGGCCTTGCGAAAAAGGGCTAGGGCTTTAGCCGGTTCACCGAAGTCAACAAAAAATTAGCTACCGGTTCTGCCGAACCCATGCGAGCCAGCTGAATCCCACCACTGCCCCTAATTCTGCCCCTCTGGGTCCCTTCCAGGCGCCTCCTCGCACTCCCTGAAGTATTTCTACACTTCCATCTCAGAGCCCAGTCAGGGTCTGCCCCAGTTTGTCTCTGTGGGGTACGTGGACGGTCAGGTCTTTGTTCACTACGACAGCAACAGCCGGAGGATGAAGCCTCGAGTCTCCTGGATGGAGAAGGTGGAGAAAAAAGACCCCCAGTACTGGGACAGAGAGACCTGGATATCACGTGGCCATGAGGATTCATTCAGAGAAGGCCTGGAGACTCTGAGGCTTCGCTACAATCAGAGTGAAGGTGAGTGATGGGTCAGGTGCCTCCTCCTGCCCCATATTCCCCTCCCCAGAAACCAGAAGGGGGAGAAAGGGGGGTCCCTTCAAAGAGGAAGGCTGCTCCACACATTTTAAAATATCTTTTTAATATGTTTATTGTTTTTAAAATAAATATAAGTTTCCCTTGCTTCCATAGCTGATGTTTTCTGCCAACTGCAGTTAATAAAAACATGTTTAAAGTTATGCATCTTTCTGTCTGTGTATTGATATGGATATTGATATAAACTGAGGTAAAGAACAGACAAAATCTCCCCCCCCCCATGAAAATTAAGAGGGTCCTGGCCTTAGTGGACCTCCTGCTGTGGGGGAAGAAGGGAATCATAGATCTCCCCCACCCCCAAAAAAGGAAGTGGATCCTAAGAAGATCCTGGGGGAAGCAGGTTCTCGTCCTTCTGTCTGTTTCCACTCAAGAGAAATGAGGGATCGAGTGCAGATCCACCTGGGGCGACTAGATCCCTTTCCTTCACCCCCTTTTTGGAGGGATGAGGGGGCCCCAAACGCCAAGAGTTTCTTCTCTAGTTGGAGGCCAGGGGGCCAAATTGGGGGGAGGCCCTTGGAGGGGGGGGTACAGGGCCACTTCCAGGATTTAGTTCTGCAGGACTTCCAGGTCGTTTTCAATTAAATTTGAGACTTTCTGGCATCCTTCCTCACTCTCAAGCCCAAACTGAAGTAGAAACATTTCAAGATTTCCTTTTGCTTTTTTCAAACATCAGTTTTCTTTTAAAGATTAACAAGAATCTGTTTATTTGAAGTCAAAACATCTTCTCCAGGGCCTTGCAGGGACTGTAAACTTCAAACTCATTTAAGAGTTCAATAACCCTTTGGGTATGCAGATCAGGTTGGGCCACTTGCTGCTGTTGCTGAGGAAAATATTCCTTTGTGGCCCTTCAAGGCTTCATTCCCATATTACACCAAGCCATGATTTGTTTCTGGATAGCCCAAACAGGGAGCCAGTCCTTGAGGCTTGGTGCTATTTGTGAATGCAGAACATGATTTACGATCACAAGGATCCCTGCAAGCTTCTTTTCATCCTCTTGGTCCCTCCTTGCAGCCAGATTCAGGCCTGTTCCTGCTCTGGGGTCCCTCCCAAGAAAGCAGCAAAAAGGAAAAAAAAAAAGATGTAGGAGGCTCCATCCCTCCGTTTCTTCTGTGCCTCCATCTTTTCTTGATCCTCCTTGGGATTCTCCACTGCCTTTTTTGATCCTGTGAGATTGAAAGGGGTATTTGCCAGCTGCCCATTTTCTGGTGAGGTTCAGCGGCTCCATCCTGCTCTGGGGTCTCCCTAAGAGAGCAGCACAAAGAAAGACGGAAGGATCCCCATTCCTCCGTTACTTCTGTGACGCCTTCTTTCCTCAGTCTGCCTCGGGATCCTCCGCTGGCTTTTCCAGTTTCCCTTTTCCTGGGGAGGTTCAGGGGCTCCATCCTGGGGGGGGGGGAAATGCAGGGAGGCAGGTCGAGGGAGGGGAGAAGTGTGGTTAGTGATGGGGGCTTTCTTTCCCTGGAGGAAATGGGGATGTCCGTGCCTCCCTCCACTGTTAAAGTCCCTGCGCGGGGGGGGGGGGTAATCTGTGTCTATCTTGAGGACTCCCCAAATCATCCTCCTGTCCATCTTTCAGGCTTTCACACGTGGCAGTGGATGTGTGGCTGTGAGCTCCGGGGAAACGGGAGCAAAGAAGGGTTTTGGCAGTTTGGTTACGACGGGAGGACCTTCATCACTTTCGACAAGGAGACCCTCAGCTGGGTGGCTCCCGACCCCCAGGCCCAAGTGACCCAGAGGAAATGGGACGCCATTCCAGGACGGAATCAAAGGTGTAAGTCCTACCTGGAGGAAATCTGCATGGAGTGGCTGGAGAAGCCCCCGTCTCACGTGAAGGAGATTCTGCTCAGGACAGGTGAGCATCTGGATCCAGGCGGGACTTTGCTCCTTTGTGGCTGGATTTTTTGGATATGTTTGTCCCCTTTGCGTCCCTGATCTGCAACCTGGCTGCCTGGAGATAATCCTCCTCTTCCCCTTCCATCACTTCTCCAGGATGCGGGAAGCCCTGTCTGGTTCCCATTGCCAGGCAGCCATTTAGATCACAGGTGTCAAACTTGCCACAAAACGTGACTGTGTTGCAACGTATCATGATGTCAAGGCTGCTACCATCGAATGTTTTGCCTGACATTATATGTGGATGCCGACATTTACTATTTAACCTGTGTATTACTTTAGAGCCACTATTAGATAGCATGGAGGGGGGAGAACAATGTGCTTGAGAACTAGCTAGCCATAACAATATGTCAGCCGAGCATCTTCAAAGCTGGATGAAATACGAGAACGGGAGGGAGAGTTCACACTTTAAACTAATTGGGGAATGTGATTAATGACTGGCAAATGAGGGAGGGGAATGTGCTGCAGATACTGTGGGATGAAGTAGGAGGGTTCAGATTTTGGCTTCGAAGCTATGTTGCCATAAAAAGATTCTTACAGGAAAACAATGCCTCATGTTTCTTTGAAAAGCCTCTTCCTTCGGAACCATAACACATGACTTTTTTTGCATTGCCGGAGCTAGGGTGGGCGCGGCCTCCGTATGATGCAACCGGCCCGCGGGACGGCAGTTTAACACCCCTGCATTAGATGAACCAGGAAATGCAGTGTCTACCTGCCAGGTGTTTGGCAAAAGCAGTTAGGGGTGTCCTGTTCACAGCAACAATGCAGCAACAAGGCCACTTTGAGTTCCTCAGTGAATCCACTATTAGCCAAAACAGATACTGGTGTGATGCGTGGCCTTCACCTCCTCCCAGCAACTCTCCTTCCCCCCCTCATCCCACAGGGGGCTCCCTCCCTTCCTTGCATCTGATGATGCACCTCCCACCCCCACCACTAGGGGGCACCAACCATTAATAGAAGATGATCAGTGCCTCCACTTGAGCAAAAATGACCAAGGTTGAGGGGGGGGGGGAACCTACAGACTCTGTGGATCTTATACTTCGAACAGCTTCGTTATCTTTTGACTTTAGTGACTTCCCCAGAAAACAACCCATTCCTCACCTTTAGGAACACTCCGTCACCCCACAGGGCTCCCTGCTCATATTGTAATATTTCCCCCTTTTTCGTTCCTGTGAGGTTATTATTTTCCCATCAAGACCAGCCCTCCCCTTCTGGCCCTGCCCCTTCCTCTCTGGGCTCCTTGATCCCTCCAGGATCAGCTGGGTGAGATCAGGATTCATTAGAGACCCCCTCCACACAATTGGCAACTGCTCCTCTCTCTTCCATAGGCATCCCCTCTCTCTGCTCCCCTTTGAGAGAGAGAACCTCTTTTCCAAATTAACCAGGGTGAGATTCCAAAAGCCCCGAGCCCCTGGTTTTGATTCTCATTCTCCCCTCCTTGAAAGTGTTGCCATATGCTAAATAAAATAAATAATCCTGAAATTGTGGCTGTGTCCCTTGGAAAGGGGGCCTAGAACAGCCTCAGGTTTGGAAAAGTGGACCCCAAAAGTAGGTAGAAATATCGGTGTGTGTTTTTTTTTAAAGAAACCCCAAAAGAGCAGCTCCAATTTCCCTCCCCTGAAGGGAGCAGCCCAAGATCAGCCAGGGTTCAAAGCAGCCAGAGAGGAATTTCCTTGGACCCTCAGTTTGCTGCCGGAGGCTTTTCAGGCTGAGTCCCTGGGAAGGACTCAGAATCAGGAGTCCTTGTGGTTGAGCTTTTTCCAGATCTGGAGCATTTCCTAAAATTCTTGGAGACGCTGCAAGTGTGGAGTGGGAAGTAGTGGGAGATTTTCTTGCCCCCTCCACGTTTCCCACCCACCTTCCAGGCTCTGGAGGGGCTCAGAGTTAATTCCAGGGGTGCCTTTTCTGCAGAGCCCCCAGAGGTGACGGTGAGCAGCAGGACAGATGGGATGGAGACGCACATCTGCCGCCTGGATGGCTTCTACCCCAGGGAGATCGATGCCTCCTGGACGAGGGACGGGGAGGTCTGGCTGCAGGACACCTTCCGTGGGTCCGTGGCCCCCAACGCGGATGGGACCTTCCACGCCTGGCTCAGCATCCAGATCGATCCCCAAGACAGGGGCCGCTATCGGTGCCACGTGGAGCACGACGCCCTGCAGGAGCCTTTGGACGTGGCCCTGGAGGGTGAGAGGCTGCAGGGAGGGAAAGGCTGGGCTCTTTGGCAGGCTGGAGGGTTGTGGGAGGGAAATCTGACTCCAGAACTCTGCATGTGCTCCAGCCTTCCTTCTTGTTAAAGGAATCTTTCTTTCTTTCTTTCTTTCTTTCTTTCTTTCTTTCTTTCTTTTTCTTTCTTTCTTTCTTTCTTTCTTTCTTTCTTTCTTTCTTTCTTTCTTTCTTTCTTTCTTTCTCTTTCTTTCTTTCTTTCTTTCTTTCTTTCTCTCTCTCTCTCTCTCTCTCTCTCTCTTTCTTTCTTTCTCTTTCTTTCTTTCTTTTTCTTTCTTTTTTCTTTCTTTCTTTCTTTCTTTCTTTCTTTTTCTTTCTTTCTTTCTTTCTTTTTTTCCCTTTATTATTTTTACCAATAATTCAAGTTGGCAAACATGTCCAGATACTTTCCTCCTCCTATTTTCCCAACAACAACCCTGTGAGGTGGGTTGGGCTGAGAGAGAGTGATTGGTCCAAGGTCACCCAGCTGGCTTTCATGGCTAAGGCCGGACTCCATTTCCAAAATAAGGAGATTTCTGGGGGGGGGGGGAAGTATCCAGAAATGCAATCAGGTTTGATTGACGTGGAAGTTTTTCAATGCCAATCACACCTACCATTTTTCCTACTGACTTGTGACTCTTAACTAATAAAATAAAAAATCAAGCTGAAGAAAAAAGATGACCTATGGAACTGCTCAGTTCCTCCCAGAGTTATGACACATTGGGGCAGTCTATTAAAAAAAAAAAGGACAAATTGTTTTTCTGGTTTCATGACTGCAAACTGCTGCTTTTGAGCAGAGCAACTAAAGATGAATGTCAGTTGCCTTCCTGAGCTGGACTCTTATGAGACGAAGGCAGCATCATGAACACACCTTCTCTAAACAATGGTTAGCAAGGAGTCTTTATGCTACAGTTAGAGGGACATGAAGAGGAGCCCATAGAAGTTTTTAATTTGAGGAATTTCCATTCCTTTGGCTGCATTAAGTCTGCCCTTTAATTGGGAAGATTGTTTGAGGTTCTCCTTCAATTATCTGCTCTTTCTCCCAATTCAGTTCCAGAATCCAACCTGGGGCTCATCATCGGCTGCATTGTGGCTGGTCTTGTCCTGGCGTGTGTGATTGTTGGGACTTTGATATTCTTCAGTAAGTTTCCTTTTTTGGGCTATGGAAGGAAGGTGGCAGAATTCCTCCCAAGTCTCCCTCTTTGGGGAGCTTCTTCTGGGCTTCCTCCTGTTCTATTTTCACATCTCTCTTGAGGAACATTCGAAATCTCGGCCTCTTGCTGGGACTCCAGTCTTGACTTGGCTGAGGTTGGGACAGCCTCATGTTCTTCTAAGTTGGGAAGAGGCATCCTAATTCCGCCCCTTTCAAAGGCTTTGGTCGAAGAGCAGCAGAGAGGATTTCCATGAAAATCTTCCTCCCCTCCCAGCTGCTGCAGCTGCTTCCCCCAATTCCCTTCTCAAAGGCAGCAGGTCTCTCCTGGGTGAAATCAGGAGATACATTTGCATTTTGAAGATCTTTCTGTCTTGATTAATGGGACAAAATATCTCCTGGGGTTCTTCCTCCTACAGAGGGAGAGATTGGATGATCTCTGGTGGATTCGTTTGAGCTTTCACTGATTTTTGTCCTTGCAGAGAGACGTCAAGGTGACCACAGTGCAACACTAAGTGAGTGATTTGTCCTCTTTACATGCAATCTCCAACTCAGAACAGGGACCAGAGGCACCATTACTTGAAGACTGTGTGTGTTTACACACAAAAGAATCTTAGGTAGCTGCAGAGCTGGAGAAGGGAAACTCTCCCTATTGTATTTCCAGGCACCTTCATTCAGGCAGGGAAGGCAGCCCAGAGTCTGCATGGTAGAGCTTGGCCCCCTTTGGAATACGCAAACCACTGGTAATGCCATGATCCCCAGTGGTTAGAGACTCTTTTGGTGGCATAGCTGAGACCTGGCTGAATCTGGAAGGTGGGGGGTGGGTGGGTTTCTCCTCTCAGAGACGTGCCCAGCTGGGTTTAGGGTTTGGCCCCAGCCGAGACCCCAGGGCAGGGCAGGTGGGGTGGCAGTGGTCCTCTGAGAATCCCTTTGGGCACTTGGGGGCCTTGATCCCCACGTTTCTGGTTGTGACTCCCTGTTTTTGAATCTGGGCTCACAGGATCAGTTGGGCTTGTTGCTGCTGTACCAGCCTCTCTGCTGCGTGGCCACCCCCCCTCCTTCAGCTGCTGGGGTTGGCATGGATTTCCCCAGACTTCAGGTCCTGGGAGACTTCAATCTGCCATCCCTGGGTTTGGCCTCAGGAGCGGCCCAGGAGTTCATGGCCATCATGGCGGCTGTGGGCCTCTCCCAGACCATCTTGGGCCTGGCTCAAGGCAGTGGTCAATCAACACCTTATATGATCTTCTTTTCGGAGCAATGGCAAGGTGATCTGGTGGGGGAATCGGGTTTTGAATTTATTGTTTTAAATGTTTTTCATGGCATTTTACTGTAAGCTTTCCAGAATCACCTTCGAGAGATGGATGGCATAGAAGTTTAATAATAAAATAAATAAATTGGCTGGTCTCCTCCGAGAGATTCATGAAGCTGAAGAGGTTGAATGGTGAAGAGAGAGAGAATATCAGGACAAAGCTATTCTGTTCTATTCTCTATTCTGTTGTTCTGTTCTGTTCTGTTCTGTACTATTCCATATTCCATTCCATTCCATTCCATTCTCCATTCCATTCCATATTCCATTCTCCATTCCATTCCATTCCATTCTATTCTATTCTATGTTTATTCTGTTCCGTTCCATTCCATTCCATTTCATTGTTTGAATTCTATTCTTTTATTAGACTTCTATTCTATTCCAAGACTCACTCTGTGTCTTTCTCTCCAATGCAGGGAGCAGCCAGGTCATTTAGCAGCCCCCTCGCAGGTGAGTGGCCACAGGGGGGGCTGTGTGGGGAGGAGGGAGGGTGGGAAATGAGGATTTTGAGGTCCAAGGACCAACTGATAGTGAAGATACTTTGGGAAATCCCTCTTCTCTCTCCTATTTACCTCAAACACTGCAAGGTAAGGAATTTTGGGGGAGAGGCTGAGGGGGTCTGGGGAGGGGTCTGCCTATCCCCAAACTCTCATCCTGCAAGGCCAGACTGTGACTCCTTTCAGGCTCTGACTGTCTTGGATCAGGAGGCTCGGAGACCTGCAAAGAGGAGATTTGTTGAGGAATCGCATGGCAGCTGTCGCTGACACAAACTTGTAGTTTTATATAAATAAATATACTTTACATCTATATTTACAGCAGACAAGATAGGAACACAGGAACATCGTGAGGTAAATCAAACAGCATACAGAGCACACAGCAGAAAAAAGCAGTGTGGGATTCATTGTCTAGGTTGAATAAACAATCACCAGCCAAAGTGTCTGAGAGAAAACAATGGTAATTTATTTTTTACTACTTTGCAAAGAGGGTGTATCACGTACAAAACAAGTACGGCTGACACACCTTAAATCATCGGTATTCTTTCTTTATATTCCCTATTGCTGTTACAAATTTATCTCATTGGCTTAGTACTCAGGCCGTCACAACCTATCCAAAGCACCTAAACTATATATACATTATCTCTGCCCCTGATTGTCTCCCATTACTCAAATCCTATCGCCCCCTGCCCTTATTTACAAATTACCTTTTATGGCTATAGTTCCTAGGCCTAGGGGATGTCTCTGAAGTAACTATCATATCAGCAAATTCTGTTTAAGACCGGTTTCCAGCATAGCAGAGGCCTTCCTACATACAATTGTCAAGCTTCACCTAGGCTCGAGATTAAAATATGTACAATGTACAATATTTGCTTCACGGGCTAGCTAGCATGTCTTCTTACAATTCTATAAAGAACAAAAGGCTCTTTTTCTCACAACGGGGGGGGAGGGGAAGGAAACTCTCCCTTTACATCCACAGCAATCATAGACTGGATTGCCTCATGCAGGAGCTGGCACTCTCCAGCCAACCAACTGCAACTGTGTGTTCTGGCCCATTGTACAATTTGATTGTTTCAGCTACTGAATTTAATATCCTAACAAGACCGGAGGGTCCCCAGTGCAGGAGAGAAAGAGGGGCAGATGAGGGACTTCTTGGATGGAGAGTCATGAGCGTCATGGCTGGAGAGGGGGCTTCTCTCCCCCTCCTTGAGCACCTCTGGGAATCCCTCCCTCCAGATGCTGAAGGAAGACCTGGGGTCTCTGGAGGACATAGGAATCCATATGTCTCCAGAAGCAACATGGATTAGAATTGGATTCTTGTATATGAGGGGGGGATATTGATGCGTGTTATATAGCTTGTGGGGCAGGTTTTCACCCATCTCAGGAGCCACTACCAGCCCTGCCCCTCCCCTCTTGTAAATCCCACCCGGCTGAGCCCTCTCTTGAGGCTGCTGCTTCTGCTCCTTCCCTGGGCTGATCTTTGCTGATCCCTCAGCCTGGACGGTGGGATTCCTCCTCTGGGCTCCCTCCCAGACTGACCCTGCCTGCTTTTCCCCTCCTCTTTGCAGCACGAGTGGACACCCAGCATAAGGAGGGAGGAGAGAAGAGGGGAATCAGACTTCTTCTGAATTTGACAGGAGGGGCCCTTCAAACATTTTCAGCATGTGGAACCAGGATATATTTTGGAATTTCCGTCACTGCTGTTATCATTGAATCAATGAGTTTGTTTTATTATGATTGAGGAACCGAGGCGAAAAGAACATTGTCAACTTTAGAATGAGCATGGCTGCAGCCATTTTTCCCTGCTCATTTCCAGTTGACACATAGCACGGAGGGAGGGGGGTTGCCAGGTGTTGCGCTAGACAAAACAGACTTTCTCTTTTTTAACCCTGGGGGGGGAAATCCTTTCCCCTGTGGAAACTGTTGCTTATCTGCTTCTCTTGTCTTTGAAGAGAAAACAAACAGCGTTTTTCATGTCTTCGACAGGTGATAAATTATTTTGGGAGATAATTGAAAAAAAAGAATCTTCTCCAACTTACAGCTTTACTTGAAAATATAAACAAAAAGTTTGATGGGTTAAGAACGGTTCTGAAAAATCAAGATGATATCCAAAAGCAGGAAATAATAGTTGGACCCGATTTGCAATTTGAGGAATTTAGGAATTTAGTTTGTGGCTGACAGATGTGAAGAAGTATTTGGTTTGTGAGAAAAGATCAAAAAGAATACAAATATAAGAAACTCCAAGATTATTCAAAATGGATGCTGCAGAGATATTTACAACAGAGACTTATGAATTTTAGAAATGAGATGCAATTGTTGGTAAAATCCCTAATTAAAATCCGAAGGAAAGGTTTCACTATTAAGAACCAAACATGAGTATTTGACTCTGGACTCAGAGATAATGATCGGAGTGATTTGTGGCAAATAAGAATTTGTGTAGACTTTCTATGAATAAATTATAATAACAGACTGTTAATTTCACATATGTAATGTATGATAGGTCAATTAGGTTGCAATAGATATAAAAGATTATAAATTTTGGACCTCTTTTGCAAGGGGGGAAAGCTATTATTGTTGCAATAGATTTCTTAGTGTTCAACTAAGTGTTCAAACTGCCGGCCCGTGGGCCGGATGCGTCGCGAAGAAACCGCGCCCGGCAATGGGGAAAAAGCTCTGATACGTCGCGCGACGTCACGTGACATGTCTGAACTAAGGGGACATAGTATATGTTGTTTTCTTTTTTTAATTGAATATTTTTTTCAATGGTTTTGTTTTGTTTTGTTCTGTCTCTGTTTAATTCTTTTCTTTTGGATTTTATTTTGAATAAAATAAAATGGTTAATTCTAAGAAAAATGGAACAGGAGGTCCACAGTTTGGCCTGGCTGCTTCCCTACTAACCATTGCACACATACTGTAAGAATACGGAAATTGTTTGCTGAAAATAAATGGCTTTGCTTTCTTCTTACCTGAGTTGCTGCCTCTTATTGGAAATTGGAAATAGCAAGGATTTTTCCCTCCTTGTTGCTCAGAGACCCTAATTTCACGTTGAGTGGTAGGAAAGGGAGGAACCAAGAGAAAACATGGAAGGGGCAAGAACTGGGGGGGGGGGCTCTCCTATGTGCTCCTTGGGGAGGAGGCAGCCATTTTGCTCCTGGGTCCAGATCTTTCTCCAGCATTACCAGCTGATCTTCCGTAAAATGGCTGCTTGGTCTTGGCTTGGTGGGGGCAGCAACAGAGGCGGCTTTTCCTCAGGTCCACCTTTGCCTCAGGCTGGGGGCCGAGTGGCTGGTCTCTGAGCCTCATCCAGGGGCCCTTTGGGAGACAGGAGCTCAGTCACCGGCCGGAGCCCTCCTGGTCCCCTTGCAGGAGGGCAGCTTCTCCTGCCTCTGAGAGGTCCACTCTGGGCTCTTCAGGGGCCCAGTAGGATGCCCTGGCCCAAGAGTGGGGAGAGCCTCGACTGATGGGAAAGACGTCCCCCATATTATAGTGGATGCTTTCTGGGCGAGGAGTGGAAAGCATTGGGACTTTCCCCCCAATTCCTTTTGGGCTTCCCAGATGCCTTCAAGAGCTGCCATCTTTGAGACCCTAAAAAAGCAGGTATGTCCAACCTACAACACGTTGAGACACATTCAGCCTTGGTCAACTAGTAACGCAGCCCCACAAAACGTTTTAATGTTATAATAAACAATATAAAAATAATAGAAGTGTATATTAACTATATTATATAATTTACTGTATATGCAGCCCAAGACAATTCCTTTTCACTCAATGCTGCCCAGGGAAGCCAAAAGGTTGGACACACCTGCTTTAAAGTATTTTGTGAGAATTCAATCAATATTTTGAGTGTCTTGTAATAATTCAAAAGTTTTAGAAATGTATTTATTTATTAGCCACCTCTGACTGGCCAGCATCGTCTTGAAAATGCCACAAGAGCCTTTGAGCATTTTCATCCAGAGCGAAGATCACTCGGAGTTTCTGACCTGCAACATAGAATCGTAGGTCTGGGAGGGACCTCAAGAGGTCATCCAGTCCAACCCCCGGCTTATGGCAGGAGAATTTATACCATCCTGGGCAAAAGGTTGTCCAGTCTATTTTTGAAAACCTCTCACCCAAAGCTCTGGGAGGCAAACTATTCCATTGATTAAATGTTCTCACTCTTCGCAAATGTCTCCTT
>JALGBA010001466.1:0-107500 GCA_023970755.1 Azemiops feae
CCCATTGTCATTCCTTCCTTTCTTCCTTCCCTCCCTCTCTCCCATTGTCCCTTCCTTCCTTCTTTCCTTCCTTCCTTCCCTCCCTCTTTGTCCCTTCCTCCTTCCCTCCCTCCCTTCCATTGTCCATCCCTCTCTCCCTCAGGTTGCAGGGTGCCTGTGGGGGGGAATCCATGGGTCTCTGGTGGAGGGGGTGGGACTGGGGTGGGTGCCTTCCTTCCCTCCCTCTCTCCCATTGTCCCTTCCTTCCTTCCCTCACTCTCTCCCATTGTCCCTTCCTGCCTTCCTTCCTTCCCTCCCTCTTTGTCCCTTCCTCCTTCCCTCCCTCCCTTCCATTGTCCCTCTCTCCCTCTCATTGTCCTTCCCTCCCTCCCTTCCATTGTCCCTCTCTCCCTCTCATTGTCCTTCCCTCCCTCCCTCCCTCAGTTTTAATTTCTTTGATGGTGGTTCCTTTGCTGAATCACTTTCCTTTTGCGGTCACGCTCGGTGCAGCCGGGAGCCCAGCACAGCCGCTGTTTTCCGCAGGGGGAGGAGAGCGCAGGCAGTGGAGGAGCGCATGGGGGCGGGGAAAGAGCCGTGGCTTCCAGACTCCCTCTGGTGCGTTGCACGTGGCCGCAGCCGGAGAAAAGCAACGAGTGGGGAAGCGCTCATTCATTGCTGCAGCCAGCCCCAAGGAAGAGCCGGCACAACCCGCAGGCAAATCCCACCTGGCTACATTCTTTGCGGCCGAAAGAAGGGCTTTGATCCCACTTTCCCTTCGCTCCGGTGAGGTCAGTGAATGCCAGATTCAAGAGGACGGAGGAAGGCTCACATGTCTCCACCCCAAAACCCCCAGCCAGCCTGCTGGCCTTTCGAACCGCCCTGGGGTTAGATCTGGCATTCCCCTTCACTTCCCCTTCGCTCCGGCCGGGTCAGTGAATGCCAGAAGAAGCGAAGAAGCGCCAATCAGCTGGAAAGTGGCCCTGATCCTGGCACTTCCCCTGAGCCCCCCCCCACAGCCCCGGAGAAGCGCCGATCAGCTGGAAAGTGGCGCTGATCCTGGCGCTTCCCCTGAGCCCCCCACAGCCCCGGAGAAGCACTGATCAGCTGGAAAGCGGCGCTGATCCTGGCACTTCCCCAGAGCCCCCCTCACAGCCCTGGAGAAGTGCTGATCAGCTGGAAAGTGGCGCTGATCCTAGCGCTTCCCCAGAGCTCCCCCACAGCCCCGGAGAAGCACCGATCAGCTGGAAATCGGCGCTCATCCTGGTGCTTCCCCTGAGCCCGCCCCAGCCCCGGAGAAGCGCCGATCAGCTGCAAAGTGATGCTGATCCTGGAACTTCCCCAGAGCCCCCCCCCACAGCCCTGGAGAAGCACCAATCAGCTGGAAAGCGGTGCTGATCCTGGCGCTTCCCCAGAGCCCTCGCCTGCCCCAAGCATTTTTTTACTCACCTGCTTTCAGCTGCACTCCCTTTCTCCTTTTGCTTCTCTGCCTTCGCCACGTGTTTGTGGGTAAAAAAGGAAAAAGTTCCATGAGACTTTCTAACTTCTCGCGAGAAGTTAGAAAGTCTCATGGAACTTTTTTTTTTGTCTCAGAAACACATGGCGAAGGCCGAGAAGGACAGGAGAAAGGGAATGCTGCTGAAAGCAGGTGAGTAAAAAAAACGCTTGGGGGAGGTGAGGGCATCTGGGTGGGGGCGGGAGGGACCCAGGCAATGCGTCACGCAGCTCCAGCGGAATCTCCACTGAAGACTGCGTGAGGCTGCCTGCCGCCCCCAAGGCCGCCGCCAATCAGCTGGAGCTGCCGCTTTGATCCTGGGCTCTCAGAAGGACCCAGGCAACGTGCAGTTCCAGCTGACTTGGCCACAAGCCTGTGCGGCGCTGCTGCCACTTCACCTCATCCACTTTTTTACATTTTTTTTACAATTTTTTTTACATTTTTTTACAATTTTTTTTACATTTTTTTTTTACAATTTTTTTTACATTTTTTTTTTACAATTTTTTTTACATTTTTTTTCAACCCGTCCTACGCGTACCACCAGCCAGGTGCTCGCATACCACTGGTGGTACGTGTACCACGGGTTGAAAAGCCCTGTTCTAGTCCAACCCCCTGCTCAAGCAGCAGACCCTATACCATTTCAGATAGGTGGCTGTCCAGTCTTTTCTTAAAAACCTCTAGTGATGAAGCACCCAAAACATCTGAAGGTAAAAGCTGTTCCACTGGTTAATTGTCCTCACTGTTAGGAAGTTTCTCCTTAATTCCAGGTTGCTTCACTCCTTGATTAGTTTCCATCCGTTGTTTCTTGTCTTGCCTTCTGGTTCTTTGGAAAATAAGTTGACCTCCTCTTCTTTCTGGCAGCCTCTCAAATACTGGAATACTGCTATCATGTCACCTCTAATCCTTCTTTTCTCTAAACTTGCCATACCCAATTCTTGCAACCGTTCTTCATATGTTTTTGTCTTCAGGCCTTTAATCATTTTAGCTGCTCTTTTTTTGTACTTTTTCCAAAGTCTCAACATCTTTTTTGTAATGTGGTGACCAGAACTGAATGCAGTATTCCAGGTGTGTTCTTACTAAGGCTTTATAAAGTGGTACTAATACTTCACATGATTTTGATCCTATGCCTCTATTTATACAACCAATGATTGTATTAGCTTTTTTGGATGCTGCTGCACACTGCTGGCTCATGTCTAAGTGATCGTCCATTAGGACTCCAAGGTCCTTGTCACAGTTACTGTTTTTGAGCCAGCTTTCACCTCATCTATATTTGTAACTTTGGTTTTTCCTGCCTAGGTGCAAAACCTTGTTTATCTCCACAATAAATTTAATGTTGTTAGATAGGGCCCATTGTTCAAGTCTGTTAAGATCCTTTTGGATCCTGAGCTTGTCTTCTGTGCTGTTGGCTATTCCTGCCAGCTTAGTGTCATCTGCACATTTGAAGAGTACTGGACCTAAGCCGGAACCTTGTGTACCCCACTATTTACTTATTTCCATTTAGATGTAGTACCATTAAGGACTACTCATTGAGTATGGTTTGTCAGACAGTTACAAATCCATCTGGTGATGATAAAGATAAGATAAATAACCTTTATTGTCATTTTTATATTGTGGGCACAATGGCACACATAAAACATGAAATTTAGTTGCCCGCTCTCAAAGTGAAACATATACATGACACACACCTAAACATACTATGTACAACATATATATAGACCCACATCCCTACATATACATAGCAAATAAATATTAAATACTGTCCATCTTGAATATTATAACTCAAGGAGGAAGATTGAGAGTTCGCAAGGTTAAATGCTGGTATGGAATGAACCTATGGCTGAAATCTGGATGTTCTGCTCGGATACCACGAAGCCTCCTCCCAGAAGGTCAAGAAAACCAGTCGTGAGAGGATGTTTAGTTCCCAGAATCTTGCGGGCCTGCTCGCACGCTTTCTGTTCTGTGTCCTGGAATGGTAGGGGGGGAACTGCCAATTATCTTTTCGGGCCATCCTCACCACTCTCTGCACCTGCCTTCCTGTCTGAGTAGTGAGGGCTCCAAACCAGACTGTGATGCTGTATGACAGGACGCTCGTCGATTGTCCCCCTATAAAAGTGGTCCAGGACAGTGGGAAGGACGATGTGCGTTTTCCTTCATGCGGCGCAGAAAATTCAGGCCGCTGCTGTGCCCCTTTTTTTTCACCATTTTCTCACTGTTTAGCGACCAAGTCACCTACTCGTTAGCTGCACACCCAGGAATTTGATGCTGGTAACCATCTCCACAGGTGAATCATTAATGCACAGAGAAAGGTGGCTGTTCCTCCTTGGCCTTTTCTGAAATCAACCAATGATCTCTTTGGTTTTTCTTGTATTTTAAAACTAGGCTGTTTTGCATCTACACACAGTTTCACCAACCCCCTCAATCTCCTTGCAGTACAGCTTCCACCTTTGTCGTCCTGAATAAGGCCCACTACTGTTTGTATCATCTGCGAACGTCACAATGGTTGGTGGCAACCTATGCACAGCAATCATGGGTCAACAGGGTGAACAGCAGCGGACTTAAGACGCAGCCCTGAGGAGAACCTGTGCTCAAGAAAATGGTATTTGAGATATTTGTTCCAACTCGCACATATTGGGGCCTGTTGGTAAGAAAATCCAGAATCCAGTTGCACAAAGGAGTGTTTAAGCCTAAAAGGCCCAGTTTGTCTACTAGATGCTGGGGAATGATTGTGTTAAACGCTGAACTGAAGTCGACAAACAGCAAACGCACATGAGTATTTCTTTCCTCCAAGTGCTTCAGGCTCAGATGGAGAACGGAAGAAATAGCATCCTCCGTAGAGCGATTTGGTCGGTAGGCAAATTGAAGCGGGTCAAATGCTGGCGGGAGGCTAGATACAATAGTGTCTTTTATCAGCTTCTCAAAGCATTTCATGATGGTGGATGTCAGTGCAACCGGACGGTAATCATTGAGGCCTGTAATTGTGGACTTTTTTGGCACTGGCAAGATGATGGCCATCTTAAAACACGATGGGTCCACTGCCTGCTGCAATGAGAGGTTGAAAATATCAGTGAGAACACAAGCCAGCTCCTCTGCGCATTCCCTGAGGACACGTCCAGGGCTGTTATCTGGGCCTGCTGCTTTCCGAATGTTAACTGTCTGCAGTGTTTTCCGGACAGAGGTGACATCAAAGCTAGGCACTTGCTCATCAGGATGGGGCACAGCTTTCCTAGCAGGAGTACTATTTGATGCCTCAAATCTACCAAAGAATGCATTCAGTTTGTTTAGGAAGTCTGTGTCATCCTTACATCTCGATGGAGCCACCTTGTAATCCGTAATGGCCTGGATCCCTTGCCACATTTGCCTGGTGTTTGTTTGGTCCTGAAAAAAGTTCTGAATTTTCTGGCAATGGGCATGCTTTGCACCTTTTACGGCACTTTTCAGATTTGCTCTGGCTGTTCTAAGTGCCAGCATGTCCCCAGATTTAAAAGCCACATTCCGTGCTTTCAGCATCTTGCGGACCTCATAAGTCAGCCACGGTTTTTCATTCGCCCTCACAACAAAGCTTTTCAGGACACAGACATCTTCTATGCACTTTTGGATATATGCAGACACCGTGGTGGCATACTCCTCAACATTTGTATGTTGGTTATCAGTAGCTGCTTCCTTAAACATGCCCCAATCTGTACATTCAAAGCAGTCTTGTAATGCTTCTAATAGCTCCCTCTGTCCAAATCCTCACCTGCTTTACTGTAGGTTTCACTCTGACTAATAAAGGTTTATATGCTGGAATAAGCAGCACTGAGAGATGGTCAGAGGAGCCCAGGTGAGGGCGGGGGATAGCTTTGAAAGCCTTCTTGATGTTGGAATAAGCAAGATCCAGTGTATTGTCCCCTCTGGTTGCAAAGTCCACATATTGATGGAAATGTGGCAGGGTAGCTTTCAAATCCACTTGGTTAAAGTCTCCCACAGCAATAAATGCACCTTCTGGGTGAGTAGTTTGTAAGTCACTGATGGTATGGTGGAGAACCTTCAGGGCCTCTTCTCTGTTTGCATCAGGGGGGATATACACAGCTGTGATAATAGTAACAGAGAATTCTCTAGGCAGATAGAAGGGTCTGCATTTGATGGTCAGAAGCTCCACATCTGGGGAGCACAGACTTGAAACCACCTTGGCATTATTACACCATCTGTCATTTATATAAAAACAGACACTCCCTCCCCTGGATTTGCCACTAAGAGTAGAACTCCTGTCCAACCGAAATGTTGAAAATCCCATCAAGCTAACAGCACTATCTGGAACAGAGGGCTTTAACCAAGTCTCTGTTGCAATGATAACACAGCAATTTCTCACCTCCTGATTTGTTGTTAAATCCAGCCTTAAGTAATCCATTTTTGGTTCTAAGGAGCGAGCATTTGCAAACAAAATAGATGGAAGAGACACTCTGTAAGGTCTAGCTTTCAGCCTAGATGTTAGGCCTCCACGTTTGCCACGCTTCCTCTTCCGGTCGCACCTCCTTCTTTTCTTCTGGAGATAAACAGCAGCGGAGGGAAACTTCCCAGCTGCAATGGCTGCTTCTCCACTCTGCCCCTGCGGCCCGAAATGCTGCCTTTGCTGCTTTTGCTGCTCAAAACACTGAGCACGATGCTGTTTCCCCCTCCAGCAATTCCTTTTCTTCCTCCCAGCTCCTCCAGATATTTCAGCTGATCTCTCACCCTCCATGTCAGCTGCCGGCAACTCCGTCCCTGGTTTTCTCCTCCTCCTTCGCAGTAATCCGAAGCCATGCAGTCTCTCCTGAACAGTTTTCTCCACCTTTCCTTCCACGCTGAATCTCTTCATCTCCAATATGGACTGACGTTCGTATGAAAGTTTAGCAGCCCAACTCAGCTTAGTTGTCCCTATTTCCGAAAAGTGTTTCAGTCCGGATTGTACATTTCCCTCCCTAACCCCCACATCTTTGAGAGCTGAAGCAGCCGCAGCCAAGCAAGGCGCCGCCATCTTTAAAAAATAATAATAATAATAAAAAAATGATGCTATCTATCCACAGTTTTCTAGTTTACCCAGAAGTAGGTTGTGGTCTACTTTGTCGAATGCCTTGTTTAAGTCTGAGTATACTATGTCCACAGCATTTCACTTGTCTACTAATTTAGTCACTCTGTCAAAGAATGAAATAAGATTGGCTTGGCATGATCTGTTTTTAACAAACCTTTGCTAGCTTCTAGTTATAACTTTATTTGTTTCTAGATGTTCACAGATCTGTTTTTTGATTATTTTTTACAGTTTCTTCCCAAGTAACAGTAACAGTACAGTAACATGTTAGGCTGATTGGTCTGTAGTTTCCTGGGTCTGTTTTTTTTTTCCTTTTTTGAAGATGGGAACCACATCAGCTCTTTTCCAATTCCCTCTTTCCATTTTTTGTACTTATCCTTTTTGTCTTTCAGTTTATCAGAGAGATCTTTGTGCAGCCATGCTGGTTTCTTCTTGGATTTATTGTTTTTCTTTTAGATATTGTATTGGACTGGGCTTTTATGATAATATTTTTCAGAGTTTCCCACATTTCTTGAGTTGTTTTCCCTTTTAGGATTTTTATCCATGGAATTTTTCTTAGGCTTTCTCTGACTTTGTTAAAATGAACTCTTTTAAAGTTTAAGACACTAGTTGGATTATATTCTATTGCTTGTGTTGGCATTATGTTGAATTCCAATATGATGTGGTCATTCTCGCCCAAGGTTCCGGCAACTTTAACTCCCTCTATCACTTCTTCTCTAGTAGTAAGAATTAGATCCAGTATAGCTTTTCCTCTAGTTCCCTCTTCTACCTTTTGGATGACAAAGTTATCAGCTAAGTTGTTTAGGAATCTGTTTGATCTCCCACTTGCTGCAGAGTTTGTCTCCCAGTTGATTATCAGGGTAGTTAAAGTCTCCCATTACTACTGTGATATGTTTCTACATACATTTGTTAATTGATTAGCAAAGAGTTCTGTTTCTTCTGCTTTGTTGGATGGCCTGTAGTACATGCCTATAGCAATGTAATTTTTCCCCTTTTATATTGACCATATGGATTCTAGGAGGTTTTCATCCTTGATTTTGTGTATTTCTGTAGAGATGTAGTAATCTTTTATATATATCCTGCTCCTCCCCCAAGATGGCTGCTGCACAGTAGGGAGATTTTTCTCTCCTGCTGATGATCTTCCAATTTGGCTACCAAAGCTGGCTCTTTGGAGCAATGCGTCATGGATTTGAATGGGTGCACTTAGGAATGACCCAAGATGGTTTTCAGACAACCATGGACCCATCCAGGAGGAGGAGGAGGAATCTTGAAGACTCAAGTTCCTAATGAAAATTGCAGAAAACCAAGTCATTCATCTTTTTCCTTTTGGCAGACCGGTTTCTTAAGCATACCTAGATATTAACTATACTTTTTAAATCTTCTATTTCATTTTGTTTCTTATCTTTAAAAATTGATCAACTGGTTGAATTCTGATTTATTTTAACCCTCTGCAGGATTTCATCTGTTTCTTTCTTCTTTTCTTTTGATCTTTTTGGCTCTTTTGAATAACTTTGGCTTATCGTAAGGAAAACATGGCATATTTTGGAGCAGTGGAAGTGTTTGGATTTGATTTACCCCTATATTGGACTTTCACTACTGGGATTTTACATTTTATTAATGAATAAATTAAATTAATAAATTTTTACATTTTATTAATTTGCAAATGCTCTGGAGATTATTTTTTAAAAAAAATCTTTTTTATCCTGGTGTGAATAACATCTAAAAATATTCTCCTTGCCACTCTACTCTAAGGACTACTCTTCTTTTCTCTGAGGAGTTTTATCTCTTTGTTTCCAAGTTATATCAGAGCAACAATGTCTCAGTGAACAGACAAAGAAAACTGGTGGAAGGAAGGAAGGAAGGAAGGAAGGAAGGAGAGAAAGAAAGGAAAGAAGAGAGAGAGAGAGAGAAAGAAAGAAAGAAGGAAAGAAAGAAAGAAAGAAAGAAAGAAAGAAAGAAAGAAAGAAAGAAAGAAAGAAAGAAAGAAAGAAAGAAAGAAAGAAAGAAAGAAAGAAAGAAAGAAAGAAAGAAAGAAAGAAAGAAAGATGATAACAGAACACCTATTCACTCTAGACTAGAGTTCAAATCACCAGGACCAGATGGATTATACCCCAACTTCTGAAAGAATTGGCAGATATGATCTCAGAACCACTGAACCATATCTTTCAAAGATGCTGGAGCACTGAGGAACTACCAGATGACTGGGAAAAGCCTGATGTCATTCCCATCCTTAAAAAACGAAACAAAATGAATCCAGGAAACTACAGACTTATCAACCTGACATCAATACCTGGGAAGATGCTGAAAAAGATAATCAAACAACAGATCTGTGAACACCAAGAGACAAAGTCATAACCAGAAGCCAATATGGGTTTGTGAAAAACAGATCATTCCAGACAAACCTTAGTGCATTCTTTCAGAAAGTGACAAAATTAGTGTATCGGTGAAAAGCTATGGATGCAATTTACTTGGACTTTAGTATATTTCATAAAGAAGACTACAACTTACAACTTGATAAGATAGAAGAGTGTGGGTTCAACAGCATCACCACCAGATGGACTTATGACAGGTTGACCAACAGCACTCAACATGTAGTCTTTAATAGAACTGCATCTACATAGAGGGAAATATTAAGTTCTTTCTTAGACCCAGTACCCTTCAATATTGTAATCAATGGTTTAGATGAGGGATAGAAGGGGAGCTCATCAAATCTGCAGATGAACCAAGCTGGCAGGAATAGTCAACGTTCCAGGAGATAAACTCAAGATACAGAAGGAGACAGACTTGAAAACAAGACGTTATCTAACAGAATGAAATTCAATGGTGAGAAAAGTAAGATTCTACATTTAAACAAGAAAAACCAAATGCACAGATATAGAATTGGTGGTACCTGGCTCAATAGTAGTAACTGCAAGAGGGATCTTGGTGTCCCAGTGGTCAATCACTTAAATATGAAACAGTGTGCTGAATTGCCCAAAAAGCCAAAGCAGACTACATTAACAGAGGGATAAAATCAAAATCACAAGAAGTGTTAATACCATTTTATAATGCCTTAGTAAGATCACACTTGAAATATTGCATCCAGTTTTGTTACCATGCTATAAAAAAGGTGTTGAGATTCCAGAAAAAGAGCAACAAAAATTATTAGGGGACTGGAGGCTAAAACATATAAAGAATTGTTGCAGGAATTGGGTATGTCTAGTTTAATGAAAAGAAGGACTAGGGGTGATATGGTAGCAGTGTTCCAATATCTAAGGGGTTGCCACAAAAAAGAGGGGTTCAGCCTATTCTTCAAAGTACTTGAAGGCAGGACAAGAAACAATGGATGAAAACTAAACAAGAAGTGAATCAGTCTAGAACTAAGGAGAAATTTCCTAACAGAACAGTTAATCAGTGAGATAATTTGCCTCCAGAAATTATGGAAGCTTTAATACTGGAGGTTTTTAAGAAGAGATTGGACTGCCATTTATCTGAAATGATATAGGGTTTCCTGCTTGAACAGGGGGTTAGACTAGAAGATCTAGAAGGTCCCTTACAACTCTGTTATTCTGTTAATGAATAATTTGTTTCCCTCTTCAAAATACCAGATGTATTTTGCACTTTCATTGATTTCAATATAATCTATGGGAGAAATGCTGTGGATTTCAATTTGTTCACAGTATGTTTACTTTCTTTACTCAGTCCTATATAGGTTGTAATTCTGTATGGATTACTGATGGCAAAATTAAATTCGCTGCTGGAAAGAAAACAAGCATGTTAAAAATTGCTTTCAACATAGGCATAAAATGATTTTATGAATTTTATGACACAAATAAGTTCAAATTCCTGGAATAAACACTAACTAAAAAATTATTTTCTCTATATCCTACCAGTCTCACATTAAAAAACCTCCAAATCCTAATTAATATATGTTTATACAGACCATACTAATTTATAGCCAATGTAAAGCATTAAATTTATTCTACACTTAAAGACACCTGTGATTCTCTTTTATGTTACTCTTAGATATTAAAGCATTGCAGACAAATGGGGGTCACTTGTGATACTCTTGTGTAGCATATGTGATCCCCGGTTAATAGAAGTGGAAAGGGCTGCAGGTATCACTGTACACAGACACAGAGGAATTATCAGTGCTGGCAGAGCTTGCAGAAATGATTATAGTATCCACTTGGTAAAGAGAAAGAGACATAACTGAATAATAAATTACTTGAAGCAGTTTACATTTAGGAATATTTGCTGCCATGGGAATCCGCGGGGATGGGAAAAGTGGTTGAACTTACATTTTGCAGTACACATTGTGATATTATACAACATGTTTTGTCATTGTGACATTATTGTGCTTTGTGTCTGTGCTTTGTGCTCCATGAATTTGACCAGTACTTAAGTTCTGCAGCTCTCTTTGCCTCCAGTGCTGAGACTTCTCACTAGAGAGTTTTTGTAGTACCTGATGGGATCTTTCCATTCCTAGATAAAATGTTTGTGATTATTTAGCATGTTTATTGTTATACAGTCATACAGGTGATGATTTTATGCTATATTTCTTAACCTCTGTGCTGGAATTTTTATTCCTGTGGGAAGGTTGTCAGAGCGTGCACAGTCTTATTGTACTGAGATAACCCAGGAGTAAACACAGTAAACAGGGGTCTATATTAAATGATGGTTTATCTTAAACTATCTACAATATCATACACCAGGAACAATATACATACACATGTTAATACAGCAGTCTCCAACACACAGCTGTTACAGCAAGAAACAGAAGAGAGAGAGCACACATCGGTGGAGCCTTCCCTTTTATATAAAGCTCTTAAAGAGATACAGATCCTGCTTGCTCTTAAAGATCCTGCTGAGTCATTGCCATCATTACATCATACATTACATCAGCTGGTTAACTTCTAAATCATTATCTTGACACTCCTCCCATTTAAAACTAAACAGTTGTTAACCCAAATGCTTTTACGCAATCTTGATGCTTGCCTGCATTTAAAGGTTTAATCAACATATGAACATTCCTTCTCTGTGTAAATCCTTCTTTTTATATATCCATTTACACCCTACAGCCTTTGTTCCTGCTGGTAATCTCACAAGGGTAAACACTTGATGCACATCCATAGACTTCATTTCTCTGTCCATAGCCTCCTTCCATTTATCCTGCTCTACTTGAGGCAACGATAACATCTCTTGGTAATTATAGGGTTCATACCTTACACTATACGCTCTAACCCCACTTGCTGAGAACCGATCAGGAGGTACACCTTTATTGTTACATTCAGACCTCCTCAGTATCATCTATTCTGTTTTTCTGTTACTTCTCTCTTTGCCTCATGTCTATCCTCTTCTATTCCTACTATTTCCGATCTGCTATTCTGTTCATCCTTCATTGGGCTTTGTGTAGCCTCTCTTTCCTGAGAACTAGCGCTATGTGTTGGCATGAACACGGTGTTAGCATGCACTCTGTCCCAATTGTTTTGTTCTGCAAAACTAACAGATCTTGAAATCACAACCTTCTTTGTTCCATCTGTGAATCTATATCCTTTGGAACCTGGCTCATATCCAACAAACCTAAGTTTCCTGGCCTTTTTCTGTCCTTTCCTTCTGGTGCTTTTGGGAATATGCACCCAGGCATAAGTGCCAAATGTTCTTAGGTGAACCAATGAAGTTTTCCTTCCATATAACAGGTAATATGGAGTTTCATTGATAGTAACACTCCATACCCTTTTTACTAGATAGTTGGCTGTTTTCATGGCTTTCCCCCATTATGTTTTACTCATTCCTGCATCTGCCAGCAGTGAGTCTTTCATGGTTTGCAAAATGCCATTCCTCCATTCAGCTACCCCATTTTCTTCTGGTGAGTATGGGTTTGTACGTCTATGCCTTATGCCTCAGTTCCTTAGCCACTTTTGGAAGTTGTCAGACATGAACTCTGTTCCCCTGTCTGTTTGCAGCTGGCATACTTTATGACCATATCTTCACTCTACAAAGTTCACCCATTGCCTGAACTGTTGTACAACTTCTGTTTTGCTCTGTAATGAATAACAAAACCCATATCTGGTGTAGTCATCTACTCAGTATCATGCTGGTCAATGCTTTCTCATTCTTTCTTCGGTCCCCATCATCCAGGGCTGCAGGTGGATCAGCAAATATCATCTACAACTCCTCCCTTCACAGGTACATCTTCATTTTCAGACACCAGGAGAGGTAGTTTGTCTCATTCAGATGAGATACTCCGAAACCTCCTCCCATTACGCTGACAGAGTCCATATTGCCTGCTACCACCACAAACCACAACAAACCACAAGCCTTAACTCCTCTGGCTCTGGGTCAAGCTCTCACTGGGTTTCTCTTATCTCTGGGCCCATAACCTGTCAGAGCATGCTCAGTCTTATTGCACTGAGATAACCCAGGAGTAAACACAGTAAAAAGTGGTCTATATTAAATGGTGGTTTATCTTACACTGTCTACAATATCATACACCAGGAACAATACACATACACTTGTTAATACAGCAGTCTCCGACATACAGCAGTTACAGCAGGAAACAGAAGAGAGAGAGCACAAATCTGCGGATCCTTCCCTTTTATACAAAGCTCTTAAAGAGATACAGACCCTGCTTGCTCTTAAAGAGACACAGAACCTGCTGAGTCATTCCCATAATTACATCATACATTACATCATACATTACATCATACATTACATCAGCTGGTTAGCTTCTAAACATTATCTTGACATTTCAATGCTAGTTTTCTAGGACAGGGATCCATGGCCCACTACCAGGCCGTGGGCTGTTGGCCAATGGACTGTGTGAGTGGCTGGCCAGTGCATGCACATGTGCATGCTCGCACCCCCCACTCATGCTAGGATTGTGGTATGCTGGCGCTAGTGATGCCGTAAGTGTTGTGCAGGTGCTAGCATCATTGCGAGCGCACACTTCCCCCATTGGGCTATCATTGCTGTGAGCACACACATCCCCACTCATGCTAGCATCACAACATTGCGCAGGTGCTAGTGTTGCCTGAGCGTCGAGTGAGCATTCATGGCCCTGTTTGCGTCACATGCAAAATTGCAGCCCCGTTCATGCACATGTGTGCACGCGTGTAAAGGCATTTTCACCCCCACCCCAGGCACCAACCCAGAAAGATTGAGACCCCTGTTCTAGGATGAGACTATTGTCACTAGGTCCTGTGTGTGGCTTTCTCAGAGTCTTGTGGTTTGATGATGTAGAAATCAGTGGGTTTGGGAGGGCCTAGATTGTTACTTTTTATATTATATAAGCCTGGGATTTTGTTCCCTTCACTCTGATGTGATGCTCAAGCATCACACATCAGCTAAGTTAGGCTGCAAGGGGCATGTCTGGTGATTGTCACCAGAAGAGGCATTTAACTTTTCAGCTTTGGTATATATGTGTGCTGGGGAGGGGGGGTATTGCAAAGAGTTCAAAGTGCAAAATCAGATGCATTCAGCCTTACAGAGACTGAATCTTTTGCCCCTTTTGAAGGAAAAAAATATCAGAACTGCATTACCAACAATGGAGGGAGAAGGCAAGAAGGAGCAGAATGCAACATCACCATCACCACATGACCCCCAGATTTTTTTCTATTTGCATTGCAATGTTGCACACATGCCCCAAAGGGGCAGAGAAGGAATAACAAACAAACCACCCCTAAATTATAAGTCTGTGTAAGGTGGCTCAGAATTCCCTTGGTTTCTCCCCTCTTCTCTTTTTTTAACCAAATATTTATTCTGAATCATTCATAGAGCTTCCTATTAGCAAGCACATTTTCAGTCATTCCCCTACTCTGTATCATTTTGGGATATGGGGAATAGAATTTTCTTTGTAAATTTCCTCCTCTCATTTATCACTTGTGATGCATCTGGGTTATTGTTCTGGGTCTTGTTCTTTGTAGTTTTTTCTCCTTTTCTTGCCATCTGAATTGACTTGGCTGTGGCAATATTGTTCTACTGAGACCAGAATTGTGATAAGCAGAATGGTGCTGTTAGAAACATTATAGCTGCCATAAAAGCAATCACATCTGCTGTAGAATGGGAGGTGATCAAGAACACCACATCATTTTCATCATAACTTAGCTTGACTTGTCTGGCTGAAGAAACAAATTACTGATAATTTTCCCTTTTGGGGGTGGGCGGGGAATGATATATGCCCTATTTTCTGCCAAACCTTTGCTGTTTCAAGTGAGAATAAGAATGTTTTAAATAATTGAAGATGTATTTGGGTTTGAAAAATTTCATGATAAGGTTTGTATAATTCTGCAAAAAAAAGTACTACAAAAAACTCCATATCCATCCTAGAGAATGTTTAGCATTTTCTCATCTCCACTCAAGGTTTTAAAAGGCAAAAAAGAAATAGATACCAAAAAAGAAGCCTAAATGGCAAATATTATATTGTACCATATCAGCAGTTGCCTGGCATTTTAAAAGATTTCACTATTATTAAACATACAACTTACATATCTGGCTATAAGAGCTGAGCAATAAATGGTTTTCTGGAAAATGGGCATAAAAATTTTCTCTATAAATGACATACTCTACAAGCATATTCCAAACAAATCTAACTGCATTCCATGAGATTTACTTTTGGTTAAAGGCAGTGCTGGGATTTCAGCCAGTTCGCACCACTTCGGCAGAACCAGTAGCTAATTTTTGTTGCCCAGGCCCAGAATGGACTTTCAGAAGCAGCATCCACACAGAGGACCGTTTGTTCACATATTTGAATCCCACCACTGGTTAAAGGGTATGTAAGATCGCAGCTTTGATCAACAGTTGCTATTACACTGTTCTATTCATTTGATGTTGCTCATTGCTTTTGTTGCAGAAAAGAAGGTTAAGAGGGCCAAAGGGAGTGAGTGGAAATCTTTTTAAAACCACTTTGAGCTCTTGGTTTACAGGTATACTTCACAAATCATAAATCTGACCCATGAGACATGAAACTCTGGCAGAAGGCAAATAACTCCAGAATGGAACTTTGAAACATCTCTTGAGGGACTTGAATCAAGAAATATTTAATTCAGGGATATTAGTCTGACTTTAGCAGACATAGAGCAAAGTAACAATAAACCATACAGATGTTCCTTCTGATCCAGGGATAAAAATGTTTAAATCGTTCAGAAAAATCCAGCTTTTCAGAGGATATTTTGCCAATTCAAAAGGACAGGTAAATTACATCTCATATCATGAACTTCACCTATATTGAAATTGGTATTTCAAACCATCAACTTTAAATATTTTGTTGTTGTTTTAGCAAAATATCCCACCCCGCCCTTCCAAAACAAAAAAACTGATTAAAAGGTTAAGAACAGGATATGACAATCTAGTGAATTTTTTAATATAGGATTTCTTTAGATAGGAAAACATTGGAAACTAGGAGTCTGTTTATTCTCTACCACTTAAGAATAAAGGAAGCTCAGAAGCACCAACAAAAGAAATGTCTCCTAAAAATAAGGAAGAAGTACAGAAGTCTCTTTCAGGAGCAGGAAAAATGTAGATGGAAGACATATATTGTCACATTATTGGCAAAATCAAACAAAACCTCCTAGCCATTTTACTTTTCTAGGATGCCCCATGCACTGGTTATCCAACTTCAAAAAGTACTGATAGTCCTAATATCTCATGATCACAATTGCAACTGGAATTTCCATGGTAAATCAATGCAGTCAAAAAGCAAGTCATTACACAACTGTGTCTTATTTTACATCCATTTTTACTACAGTTGTTAAGCAAATCTTCCTGGTTGTTAAAGAGAGCCATGCGATATTAAGTAACTTTGAGGATGGGTCACAGGTCCATTTTTTCCAGGACATCATAACTTTGAACCATTGTTAAACAGATGTAAATCAACAACTATCTGTAGGGGATAGAAATTGCAAGGAAAATGTGCAGTGGCTACCTAGTGCAGGTGCCAAATTCTTGTTTAGAAAGCTGACTTATCCCAAATTAGATACAACAATATGTGCTAGTGGGTGGGGGGGAGGGGTATCCAAAAGATCAAACACAGCCAGAACTGTGCACCTGAAGCCCTTCTCTCTTTGCACACAAAATAGGGGGAAGAGACTTTGATTGTATGATCAACTTCTAAACTTTTTGACACCCCCATCCCCTCTCCATTTCCCCCATGACTGGTCTGCCTAGCTTAATAGTGTCTAGACCTGCTAGCTTAGAATTCTACTTCAGCATGTCTAAATAGGATGTGATTGAGAAAGACTGATTTACATTGATTGGCATTAAATCTTTTGGTTTTATAATAAAATCCTTTTCCATCTTTACTGTGGAATGCCAAAAATGCAGAAATGTTTGACAGCATATATTATAATATTGATCTCTGGCCATTCTTCTACCTGAGAGGCTGTTTGTGAATAATATTATCATGTCCATGTTATCATTTGCCTAGCCTTGTTCCCTCATTCTGTTTACACTTCAGGGCCTAAAACTTACACACCAAGTGATTGAGATAAGTGATTCAATTTCTTGTTACAATTACGATATCAGAGCTACAAAAATCCAGTCTACCATTAAATGGCAGGCAAAAAAAAATTGGAATCTGTTCTTCTAACTAGTTGGTTGTCTGAATTTTTTTCAGACATTTTATATATATATATATTTAGTTATTAACTATCTTTGTTTTTTATTTATTTTTATTCTGTCTTAATTATTTTTATAAATATCAAGATAGTGAACATACCTCATACAGGTAATCCTTGACATACAACAGTTTGCTTAGTGTCCGTCTGAAGTTATAATGGCACTGAAAAAAGTGACATGATCATTTTTCATACTTATGACTGTTGCAGCATCCCCATGGTCACATGATTTACATTCAGATGCTTGAAAACTGTTTCACATTTATGATGATTGCAGGGGTCATGTGATCACTTTTTGCAACCTTCTGACAAGCAAAGTCAATAGGGAAACCAGATTCATTTAAAAACAGTGTTACTAATTTAACAATTACAGTGATTCACTTAACAAATGTAGTAAGAAAAGTTGTAAAATGGGGCAACTTTTTAAGTCATTTTAACAAATGTCCCACTTAGCAATTTAAATTTTGGGCTCAATTTTGGTTGTAAGTTGAGGACTGCCTGTACTACTACTTCCTCCTATTTTCCCCAACAATAACTCTGTGAGATATGTTGGATTGAGGGAATGATTGGCCCAAAGTCACCCAGCTGGCTTTCACATCTAATGTGGGATTTGAACTCATGGTCTCCTGGTTTCTAATCTGGTGCTGTAACCACTAGATCGAACTGGCTCACATATAGCTCATCTATTACCTGTCTATCTCTTCTCTCATAGGGAAACTCAGGATGTTAAAGTAGACGGAGACTACATTCTTGAATATTGAAAAAAAGTAACTAATAATTCCATTATGACTTACAAAAAATTAAAACTAAATCTCTCGCTTTCTGATTTTTGGCTGCTATTTTCTGCAGACTTAAAAATATTTGGCTGTTCTTACTATTGCTCAACCATCTTGGTCAATGTATTTAAAAATAGTTCAGCTGTCAGTGGAGAAATTGAGTCTGGAATCTCTTTTCATTTTCAAGCTAGGACCTTTTTGCTTGAGGGAATCCATATGTTATCACTTGCTGAGATGATATTCATCTTTTTTCCTGCTAGGCTAAACTGCTGCTCTTTTGCTATCTACAGAAATATCTTTCAGTTGTTCCACAGCTCATACAGAAACAATTCCATGGAGCTAATTCTTCTCCCTTTCTCCTTCAACAGCTAAAGAATGCTATTGTCATCACATTGCACTCTGTCAGCAAACTGCCTGCTTGTCATTAGTAATAGTCCTCCAATTTAAATAGCCAATTCTGCTGGCAGTTCTCATGTTCTCTTAAGTTTGGAGGATCTGAAAATGCACAACAATTTTTGGCTGTCTTTATTAGACAAATGCAGACAGTTGTGATTGTCATTTTCCACCCATTGCTAGATGAACGAAAGAAGAGCTTCCACCTACTTTAAGGGTACATTTAGCAAAAGTGTGCCAAGCAAAGAATGCAGATAATTCCCACTGCATAGCTTTCTCTCTTGTGCAAAAGAGAGGCTGGGGGTATTTTGGTTTTAGCAACCACTTGCTGCTGGTAGAATCATGTCTGTCTTCAGTATAATAGCTCCTGACATGTACTGAGTGGTATCTGATATCTGATCCGATGCATTCTTCTGTCTCATCTTTTTAAATGCCAGTCAATCCATTATGACTAGCATTAAAACAAAATCTTCTCAGCAACATAAGCAACAACAAAACCAAGAACTCAGAAATTCTTCTTTAAATCAATAAGCAGGTGTATTTTATTGGATTCAGATACCTCAGTGTGCCCTAAGGTAATCTGTGTTTTGGTTTAGAATGTTATATGAATTCATCCATGATATTTGTAAACCATGTTTATGACTTTATGACTGCTGCCATTTTAGTTTCTAGATACTGAATAAACAGAGACTTTCTTTCCTAGCAGCCTCCATTTTATTTTCAGCGTCTTTCTTCCAGCTTGGAACCGGATCTGATTTTTCTTCCTACTAAGATATTTGTGAGACAATAAAGTTGGTAATACAAGTTCATTAAATACTAACTTCTTCCCCTTCCTTCACATACGTGGACTCATATATTTTGTTTAAGCATCATTCACATCTGTTATATATGACTCACGCCTCTGGGAAAGATCCATTAATTTCTATGTTCATTATTACACATTTATACTTATGAGGATTTATACTTGTGTGTGTGTGTGTGTGTGTGTGTGTGTGTGCTTATCTGATTGTTGCTTTCAGTGGCATTTTTCTTTCTAAAATCCTGATTTTCAACATCATTCAAGTCACATAAGCATATAGTTTGCAGAAATATGTAGTTTTCTTCTTTCTTCTTTGGAACCCATCCCTGCTTTTATTATCACTAACCAGTTCGGCTAGAGTGGGCTATTTTCAGATTATAATTCAGTCAATCATAATTATTATTGCAGTCATGACTGAGAAACCAACATTATTCAAATTGACATTCACTGAGCAATACTATTATCACCACCAGATATCCACACAATGTCTTCTCCTGGCACAGAATATACTTGTTTGGTATATTAGGTTTATTGATTTTCATGAAACAGCAACAATTATTTAAGTAAGTCTGTTCCTCCAACAATTTTCAAATAAAGGATTCTGTTCTTGGTCAGCCTACATGAAATAAAAATGGAGAGTTTGCAAAGTACCTGGTTTAATCTAGTGGAATACCTTTGAGACAGCTGTTCTGAGAATAATAAGTCAAGATGGAAATAGGGTCATGTGAAAGATCCATATCTGAAAAGCACATCATTTCTCCAGGCAATCATCTTCCTGACAAATGGCAGATTGATTTATTGTGTCTGTGTTTGCAACCAACTCAAACTAACAAATTCAAGGATGTGACAGCAGCATCTCATGTGGAACACAGCAAAGAAATCTAAGTCCTTCTTTAATGACACTCATACATCTGAGTCTTCACAAAAGAGACGACATCTGTGTGTCATGAAACTGACTCCTATTTCCAGAAAGATGATTTTGGTTATATGTATTGCCATACTAATCACTTGCAGAATTCAGTATGTCCAGTCATACAATATGTTTTTTAATCTCTGTGACATACTGAAATAAGAATGGAAATAAGTTAGATATGTTCCAGTATGGAATCCATTTGTTCTCTATTTTATTGTTTGTTTGTTTTTAAATGAACAAAAAACAGAAACAGACCACTGGAAATCTCCATTTCCTTTGGCTCAGAAGTCCAGAGCTGCTTTCAAGAGGCTGGAAAACCTATTTAACCTTTCTGAACCTATTTTTTCTTTAGATGTGCTGCACAAGCTATGCAGTCACAGGAAGCCAAGAAAATAAGTATGGTGCATGCCTATAAAGAAGTAACATATTGATTAGGTGGTTTGGCTATATTAGAAGAATAGTGCTATTGAAAATAGTAATACTCAATAGAATCCCAATATTTGCAGAAATAGCTCCCTCAAAAATTATTTAAGAAAAAGCACTCAAAGTAGAAAGGGTAAAAGCTAATAAGATAATGAAGCCTTTGCAGAATATATTTTGAGGACACAGACTTTGGAGGCAGGGATTTTGCAGAAAAACACAATGGTGAAAAATGGCTTTGGGATTCTTGAAAGAAGAGGTGATTGGTTGATTGAAAAACTACATAAAATAATGTCTTAACCAGGTAATACATATGTTATATATCAAAAACAATTTCCTTCTGTAAATATGGATTCTTATATGGCCAGAATGGCTACAATTAGGAATAAGACAGAAATAGCTATGTGTTTTATACAATCACAGATGCATAAACATCTTTTAGAAAATAAACTAATAAAAAAGATATCAGAGAACTAAAACAAGCTCAAGGCAAGAAAAGAAAAAGGGGGAAAAAAGAAGGAATTGAATTAACATACTGCAAAAAAAGCACAGTTGATTGCCTGGCTGGCTGTGACTGTCAACAAAAATGTCACAATTTTATGTTGCAGATAGAACTTATTATTAAACATATTTATAAATAAATCTGTGTTCTTGCTCTTATCTATATTACCTTCTTTAATGACTAGCAATTATACATACATGATTTCAGCCTGAATTAACAATCATCCCTGAAGCAAAATATAGAAACATACAATATAGTATGATTTATGCATATGAAAGGCTGGAAACTTATTTAAATTAAAATATGTCTAACCTACCACTTTATTTTTAAAAAGCAAGTTCATCTCAACAAAGTGTGCTAGATTTTTGGCAAAAGATTAGGGCCACTTTATATAAATTGTCTGAATATTCCTTTATAAAGGAACTGGAAATAAAATGTGCTAAGCTGGCAGAATAGTTAATCTTTGGTCACAGAAATTTAGAACCATTTCCATAATTGCTTACACCAAAAAAAAATATTGTTCACCAGCATGGATGGGAGTAGATATCTGGGACCTGTTTTTGTATGTTGGATGGCACAATGGCTTAAATTTTGCAGATAATTTAAAGCACCTATTTCACTATTTACTGCTTACATATTTGCTCTCAGCATGCTACATACAGCCTAATTGTGCTCCTTGAGCTGATAGAAATTGTATAACCTGACAAGGTTCTTCTTATCCCTCTTCTTTTCTGCTTGGAATGATAACTGCTATGTTGCTAGAGAAAATATATTGAGAAACTCAATATAAAACTCAAAACTCAAGAGGTTACATATTTCTGGATAAGATGGATGCTTATTTGATTTTTGAAGGAAAAATAATGTTTCTGAAGCAATATGCTCAACTTAAATATGGTTTCTCTGAAATTCAACTAATTCTGACAGCTAATATCTGTTGATTCATCAGCCATATTCTATCATTAAGAGCAGAGCGGGTGCTAGAATGTTGGAGAAAAAAGCAGACAGGAGGACTGGAGAAATTAGAGCTACTGGTATACTAAGCCTTAACATGATTCTATGAGCATCTGTACAATATATTTATGTAGGCAACTGTTCCTCCCCCATCCCATTCCACCCCTCCCCTCTTTTCCCTGGCCATTTCCCAGGATGAAACTCATCCATCATATTCAAGGGTTATAAGTTTGTAAGTTATAAACTTGTATTTTGTGTGTGTGTTTTTTTGGTTTTTGTACTGAATGCAAAAGCTTTCTTAAAAGCCAAGTACATATTATTTATTAAAAAATTATGATTCAGAACCGAACCAAAACCAATCCTGAAGCAATCAATCATTGATCTATTTTAAATATTTAGAAGCAGATGACCTTCATTTTCCAAATTAGGAATCTGCCCGAGCAGAGTTTGTATTGATTGAAATGACCTCTCCTGCAAGACAGGTATTTCTATAATGGCAATCTCTCACTATAGCTCCAGCATTGCCTACTAAAAACATTCAGAGAGATTAGATCAAACTAATCACAGCCTAGTTAATTAACCAGATTCTATTCTAAAATTTAGGATTGTGCTCCCTTGCCTACATTCATCTGCTTCTTTTCATAAAACTGAAGAGGCTATTATTTCTTGGACTTTATCATGGTTTTCAGCAGAAAATGACACTAGAGTTATGTTGATTTGAAGAATACATGGTTAAATGGTTGATGTTTGAAACAAGTTACTGCACTGAACATTTCAGAACCATTTTTGATCATGCCAGCAAAACCAGTGTGAAATTCAGAAATTCACTGAAAACCTCTATTGATATGCTTCATATTTGGCTTGTAGATAAGCTGAGGTCAGTCAAACTGCAGTATCAATTCTTTAATGTGGAGGTCAAATTTAAAGTCATTTGAATAAATGTTCTAGGCTTTATATAAGAATATTGTAAACGGGAAATATCACAGTGGTAACTGATAAATTAATCAATGGATAAATAAGAAGCAAGCCTTTTTTTAAATCATGTAGTAGCCAACAGATATATTTTGGAAGCTCATAAATGCGTAAAAAACCCTTTACCTTCTCTTGATTCTTAGCAATTGGTTTAAGGTGTATTACTTGTGATTCTGGAGATCAGAAAGAGTTATCAAACTACTTTCCATCAAGCTGGCCAGCAACCTTTTAAAACCTAAATTTGTGACCGTCACCACATCCAATAGCACCAGTTGTTATGGTTCCAATAGATTAGACCAAATAAATCAGAACTCTGAGGCTGGAAGTTTCCTTAAGAACATGTTTATTGGCTACATAGTATTGGCACGGTCAAAAGTGAAACCAAGTCTGAAATTCCCTCAAAAGAATTATAATATTACAAAGTTAAACTCCCCACCCCTGTACTATGCAATTAACTGTGTTTCCCAATAGAATAGTTTGGCGGGCTTTCTGACAGAATGCTCAACCCCCCAATTCAACCGGTAGAAATGACCTTGGTTCCCATGGGAAAGAGAATTGTTTAGACTAGCAGAAAACCTCCACTTCCCCCTCCCATTCTTGTGGCAACCAAGAACAAGCAAGATGGCTTCAGCCAGGTTTGTTGTAGAGTTGACACCAGTTCTTTATTTTTATAACACATTGTTGAACTAATTACATTGTTTGTCTTCAGTCTCCCCATACTTTGCTTTAATAGATCATCCTGATTTTTAATAGTGTGAGAGAGGGGGAAAACCTCCATATTCACATTTTCTATACCCAGTATAGTTTCTTATGTCTTCTATTACTCTTCAAGAAAATGCTCCACTTTATTAATAGGGAACTGCTGCAGCTATCTAGTCTATTGGTCTTTGTGTGTGTGTGTGTGTGTGTGCAGTTGTAGCTCCAAAATACCTGTTTTAATGGAGGTAAACAGTACTATAATCACTATCCCATGTGTGGGTCTCAGCATACAATATATTATATAAGAACTTTCTCATATTTGCTGTTTTCTTTTCAGTCCCCATCCTAAATGTTCCAGACATAGAATTTGGCTTACTGGTGTGTGTTTTTTTTGAAACTGAGCTATTTACTGTGATTTAAAGATCTTTTTTTCTGATCAGTCGCCACCAGCACAGACCCCTTTAACTCAAATTTAAATTTGGATTTTAATCTATCATTTGACACTTGTTTACACTGAATTTGATTTGCTCTTTTGAGCTCCATTCACACTGTTTCACAGTTCCTTACTTATTTTACTACCTTGAACAATAAACCTATCTTGTTGGCCTCTCTAACATTGGATGCTTTATAAACAAATTAAAAATTACCAGTTCCAATTTTGTGAAGATGAGGGGATCCCACTTTAAACATTATTTAGTCCTACTTCTTCTTTCTTTGCAGTTTCCAATCAATGAAATTTCCTGCCGTTTATTCTTTGCCTGTTTAATTTGCTCAGAAGCCTTTGATGTTGGACTTTGATAAAGAGCTTTTCTTCGCAAGGTTTTCTTTCCAATGTACATGTTTGCTGACCCCTTAAAAAACACTTTGAAAGTTAGTGATATGGGACAATATGGCTTTTCTATATTTTATATATAGTTGTTGAGCCCCCAGCATATTTTTATATCATGCAATGTATGTTTTGTCATTTTGTTTTTAAATGTTTTCCTCTCTTTTAATTATGTAATGTGCCCAAAGTCATTTGAGAATTGAGTGGCCACTAATTCTCTTAAATGAATAAATAAAATGAATTTCAATGTTAAATATGGAGTGGTTGAGTGGTTGTGTGATTTGTTTAACATATATTTGAAGATTGCATCTCTGTTTAAATATTAGAAGAATAGCATTATAATTTCTGAATGTAAATAAAATATAACAAGAGTGAAAACAAACAAACAAAACTACAGGAGGTTATTTGTTAAGTATGCCCGAGAAAGTGCTTGGCATAAATCTGAGTGGTAAGAATGAACAAAATTCAGAAAATGCAATATGACTTTATGCAAGGACATGGGAAAGCAGATATGCTCAGCAGATTTTTCTCTTTAGCAAGTTTATTTATTAATTAAATTTATTTGCCACATGTCTCGTTTCAAATGACTCTGGGCAGCTAAGAGCATAATTAACATTAAAAACATTAAAATCAAGTTATTAAATACAAGGAAGAAAGTTTATTGTAAGTTTGTGGGTTTACAGAAAAGAAGCAAAATAGCTACTTATTCAGAATATCCTTTTGCTCACTTTATTATATAGAAATAAAACATGGAGAATTGCTTCTAAACTTCCCATCTCCTTCATAGAAGGACTCTTCATATTGGCTGCTCCAGAAATGATATTGATTTGAAATACTTCCCTGCTTGGAAGAAAATAAAGTTCTCTTAAAAAATTGTGATACCTTATATAACATAAGCTTTGGCATAAAATTAGAACTATGTATAGTGCAAAATAAAGTTTTTGAATCACATGTGACCTACAAAAGTAATAGATACAGCCAGTGCTTTTTTTGTAAAAAAAAAAAAAAAAAAAAAGGTGCCGGAACTCACATCTTCTTAATCTTTTATTTATCTTTCACATGTAGTCAATCACTGTGCACACACCCACACATCAGATGTGTAACGAAACATAACCATTGCCGCCCACAGTTAGCACTCAGCACGCGACCACACAACCAATGGAAGTGCCACAAGCCAAGCAGCGCCATCACAACCAGCGCGGACGAAGTACGCATGCATCGGACTTGACACACAAGCAGCCCGCATTTACCATTTTAATGATTTTGCCACCAACCTGCTATGGTCGACAGGGTGATTCAAGTCCACGTGGACCAAACATCAAATTTTCAAAAGTTACTGTTAAAACTTGGAAAATCCATCGGAAAAAGGTGCCGGAACTCAGTTCCGGTGTGTTCTATGACAAAAACAGCACTGGATATAGCCCTTCCAAAAGTTGCTCCTAAATTATCATTTTAATATGACAGCAAAGGGATTATGAGATGCATGGGAAATAATTATGCTAATTTGATTTTATATGAAATTCAGCAACAGAAAGGCACTCAAGGGTCAATATAATGAACAGCCTCAGAGAATAACTTATCAAGGTTTTTGTTTTTAATTGTTACTTGCATAATGGTTTCAATATAGAAAAATAAATCTGAAATTCTCATTTCATCAGCTGTTGAAATGATAAATGCTACTCGGGTTTGGCCAGACTCGAACCTAAAATTTTTCTAATGGAATTTCTTCATTAAATGTGACCTTTACCAGTGTGAAGGGGAAAAACAAACATCTGAATTTTATCTTGTGCCCCAAAACAAATCATCAATCTTTTTTATAACCTATACAACCTGCGTAGTAAATCTGTAAAACTGAAGCTGAAAATATATGTTGAATGTTATCTTTCGATACTACTGTTTGGTAACATTTTGACTACATCTATTTCAGCTGAGACAAATAATATGAACTCCTTTACATTTTTTTGGAACAACTTGATAAGGGACATTTATATAAAATTTTATTGTAAGCTTATTTAATTCTACTATAGGTAGACTCACTTAACAGCCTTAGTTGAGATCAGAAAATCCATGGCTAAGCAAGAAGTCATTAAGAGAAACATTGCCTGAGTGTGACTTGAGACCTCCAGCCAGCTTTTCCATTGACTTTCTTGTGGGAAGCTGGCAGGGAAGATTGCAAATCACAGTCATGTGATGTTGGACACTGTGAATATCATAAATATTCTTGATCACATGACTACAGAATTGCTGTGACAGTTGTAAGTATGAAGACCAGTCATGAGTAACTTTTTTCAGCACTATCTTAACTTCCAACAATCGCTAAATGAATGCTTGTTAAGCGAGGACTGTAATTCATTTTAGGATATGCATTTTAATTTTCAAAATATATTTCTAAAGGGTCCAAGATATTTTAATAAAAATAAGAGAGTATTTTAAAATTATGAAAAGGTCCAAAACATAATAGCAGAATCAAAATATAAAGATTACTTAATGCCCCAAAAGTAATAAAATAGACATTTAAACAGCATTTTTAAATTGTAGGTTTAATGAAATTTCAGGTATGAAAAAAGGACAGTCCCAAACCCCATATTTTACAAACACGAAACCTACATGAAATTCTCTGAGAAAGGCATTTAATTCCAAAGTCATATTAGTAGTTTTCCCTTACAGTATGATAGCAAGAATGTTTTACTTGTTTTACTTTCCCCTCAAATGAATTGGATGATTTAGACATTTAAAAAAAGAGATGAAACCTGCTTCACCATCTTGTTATAACATTTATACCATTTATTAATATCTCAATATGGTACCTTAAAATCCCTCATATTTTGGACCCAAGGTTGTATCATGCTTTCTCTCCTGAAGATTCATCCACAGAGATTAAAAAGAGAAGGCTTGGATCCTGATGAAGATTATACCTTATTCATACCCTATAGGCAAGGAACAATAAAAGAAATTGCTTAGAAGTACCTCAGTGTGTCTTTCTTGGTTTTTGGACACACATATACACACAAACACAAACAAAGATACTTGCCTTCTGGAAAGATATAAAATCAAATATAAAGGAAAACTCAGCTGGACTTACTAGATATTTGGATTTATATCTCATTAGACACTAATGTACTGCTAACATATAAATGTGCTAGGCATGTATATGCTTTCCATAGCCTTTCACTTTTATTTTCATATTTTCTAGCAAAAGTCATTTTCCTCTAATATTTGAATGACCTTATTGCACCTGAAAATGTTATTCAGACTTGAAAATGGGAATATATTTTTCAAAGATTAAATAGCAAGGTACTGGTGTATTCAAAAATTGATATATATGTCTTATGCATCTCTAGAAGCAAATTTGATTGGTGGAGGCAGTATGTGAAAACAGAATGTTCTGGAGCCAATGAGAGTTCAAAGAGTTTGTAACTGTGGGTATGAATAAACCTATTCTACAATACAAACTACAGATTCTGATATTTCTTGATAAGACCGATAAATATATTCATGGTTTTTCTCCAAGTGAATCACAGAGATATATCTTTCTACAACTGTAGTGACAACTTGGAGTCCAATAGTATCAGCTAATATCCAAGGATATTAATAGTGTAAATAAAGTTGTTTCTTTCAACAGATCCAGAGCACTGTCACATATCAAGTTTCACTTCTCAAACAAGAGAAATATGTACTGTTCCACATGAATTTACCATTGTTGTCCTTGTGTTATTAACTGATCTGTAAGTTAACTGGCTTGGTTGCAGAACATTTGAAGAAACATGATAACTTCAAAACACTGTTGAAATACTGATCCTGAATTGGGGTAAGTATGAGTAATGGTCTTAAAGAAGTTTGGTTCTGATATTCTTATGATTACATACTCTATGTCAGATGAGCATCATACCATAAATCATAACTGTTACTAGTATTCTTAAAAATTCTTATAAATTATAAGAATTCTCACTCCAGACTTTTTTCAAGTAGCTTCTCTTCTCCCAGACTGTATCCGGGAGAGATAATACCATACCAAGAACATTGACATTTATCGATTTCTTCAACCTGAAAGGTTTAAAGGCAGCAAAATGTGGCACACCTCAGTCTATTCTTGCTGAATATTCATTGGAAATCAAATGTTATGTACTGAGCTTAATTGGGAACAGGTGCAGGGAACTGCCCTGAACAGTCAGCAGACCACGTGGCCTGCTGGGCCAGACTTGCTGTCGGCAAAGCTGACTAGGATGCATTTGAGCGGGAAAATACGTTGCATTCATTGGCTGGCAACGCCCCAGGCTGAATGTATAAAAAGGGGCGGAGCCATTTTGTTCTTAGTTCTGTTTAGCTGCAAATAAAGAAGTACCTGTTTGTGAGTCCTGCCTCTTCAATGCCTACCAATGCAAGAAACAGAACATTGGCAACGAAGGTGGGATCGTGCTGCCGCAAACTCCAGGCTGACTCACCAAGGAAAGCCTAGAAGGCGCTGAGAAGTATGGCGTTCCAACCTCCTTCGCTCTGCCTGCCAGTACAGAAACGCTGGAGGAGAGTGCAGCAAGGAATCATCCTGGAATCCCTTCGGAAGCCTGAGCAGCACGAGGTGTTGAAAAGGCCACCAAGGTTGCACCATGGCAAAGATTGGTCGTCTTTCTGAATTCGACGTCAAGCATCCAGAACGTAGGAGCTCCTACGTCGCTACGGTAGAAAATTACCTCAGAGTCAACCAGGTTCAGGAGGATGGACTGAAGGCTGCGATGCTGCTGTGTGTTTGCGGTCAAGAAACTTTTGATATTGTGGAAAACCTGGTTGCTCCGGCACCCTTGGAGTCCATTACTTATGCGGAGCTGAAAAGAATGCTCAAAGAATATTTTGAGCCGAAGCTGTCGGTTATCGCGTGGCAACATGCTTTTGAACAGCGGGACCAGCGTCCTGGGGAGTCCGCTGCTGATTTCATCGCTGCTCTGCGACAAGCTGCAAGGCCTTGCGAATTTAAGGACCTGGAAGAACGGCTATGAGACCGGCTAGTTTGTGGTCTAAGAAGCCGAGAACTTCAGCAAAAGATTTTTGCCAAAGACACTGTCTCCTTCCAAGACACACTGAGGGAGATAATGGCTGAAGAAGCAGCAGGAGGAGCTGTTAAGGCCTTGCGGCTTTCCAGGAACCCTCCTTGCTCGGACACAGTCCATCTAGAGAGCGCCGAGAGGGTTGAAGACTCCGAGTCGGACAACAAGGTCGATCGGTTACAGCAACCGCAAGAAAGAAGGCCCCACAGGCATCCTGAGAAGGCAGCTTCCTTCCCTCGATGCATTGGGTGTGGAGGCCGCCACAAGCGGGCCGACTGCCGGTTCCGCACAGGAACTTGCCGGGCATGTGGCAGGCAAGGCCACATCGCCGCCGTTTGTTTGGGTCGCACAAAAGACCGTCCATCGGAAGAGTTGCCTCAGAAAGGTACTGGGGTCCCCAGTCAGAATAGGGTGGGTTTTTGCACGTCGAGAAGGAGCGTATGTAGAACAGGTGCCCACCCGCCATTGAAGAAAAAGCTTCATTTTGAAGTCAAACTTCAGGGGGTCCCCTCAGACATGGAGCTGGACATGGGTTCAGCTCTGTCCATAATTTCCCAGAGAACTCTTAAACAGATTTGCTGCAGAAGTGGCCAACGAGTTAAACTCAGGCCGTCGAATCTCGTTTTGACCGATTTCCAGAATTCATGAGTCAGCGTCAAGGGGGAGGCCACAATGGGGTTCAGTTCAGGGATTTCGAGGGTCGCTTGGACATTGTTGTTGTCGAGGGCAACCGCACGAGTCTGATTGGACTCGATTGGTTTGATGCGCTAGGCATCCGGGTGACTGGGTTAAACAGTTTGGGAACGGCAAGTCTTTCGGAGGTGTGCAAAGAGTTTGCTGATGTTTTCAGCCCTGAGCTAGGAGCATACAAAGGGCCTCCTATTGCACTGAGATTAGATCCCTCAGTAGCGCCCATTAAAATTAAACCTCGGTGAGTGCCTTTTGCCCTCAAGCAGAGAATTAATGCTGAGCTGGACAAGCTATTTCAACAAGGCACTTTAGAGCCTATGGATAGCAGTCCATGGGAAACCCCCATCGTCACGCCACTTAAGGCCAACGGAGAAGTCCGCATTTGTGCGGACTATAAATGTACGCTTAATAAAGCTCTTCAGCAGCACTCTTTTATTGTTGTATATTTTGATGTTAAATAAATACCTAAATATTTAACTTTTTTGGCTATTTGAAGATTTGATCTTTCTGCAAGTTGAGTTCTCTGTTTGTCTGTTAGATTTTTTGTTAATACTTTAGTCTTTTCTTTATTTATCTTCAAGCCTGCTACTTTTCCAAATTCCTCTATTTTCTGCAGAAGTGTAGTAACTGTTTCCAATGGTTCCTCTATAATAAAAACTAGATCATCTGCAAAACCCTGTAGTTTATATTTCTGTTCTTTTATTTCCAGTCCTTTAATTTCCTTATCTTGTCTAATGTCTCTAGCCAACACCTCCAATGTAAGAATAAATAACAGGGGAGATAGTAAGCATCCCTGTCTTGTGCCTTTTTTGATGTCAAAGCCATCTGTATATTCTCCATTTAAAGATATCCTTGCTGTTTGTTTATTGTAAATTGCTTGAATTGCATTTATAAAGTTTTTACCAAAGTCCATTTCCGTCAACTGTTGGAACATAAATTGCCAATTTAAGTTATCAAAAGCTTTTTGTGCATCAAGAAATATTATGAATATTTTCATAATATTCTAAAACATTTAAAATAATCCTTAAATTGTTCTTTATCTGTCTTTTAGGCAAAAAGCCATTTTGGTCTGTATGAATAAATTCAGTCAGGAATTTCTTCATTCTTTCTGCCATTATTGAAGTAAAAATTTTATAATCCACATTTAATAATGATATTGGTCTATAGTTTTTGATTTGTGTAAGATCAGTATCTTTTTTAGGTATCAAAGTAATATTAGCTTCAGTCCACGAGTTTGGTATTTTTGTCTCTAAGAAAATTTCATTGCACAATTCTTTCAAAATCGGGCTTACTATATCTTGTAAAGCTACGTAGACTTCTGCCTGGAGCCTGTCAGGCCCCGGAGTTTTATCCTTCTTTTGTCTTTTAATTGCCTCTGTGATCTCCATCATTGTTAGTTTCTCATTTAAAATATGTCGCATATTCTCTGGCACCTTTGGAAGATCAGCTCCTGTTAAATAATCCTGTATTGCCTCTTTAGAGACCACCTCCGCTTTATACAGTGTCTCATAATAGTCTTTAACAATTTTTTTCATCACATCATTATGGCAATATATCTCGCCTTTTGAGTCTTGTAACTTAATTATCGTTCTCTTTTCTCTTTCTTTCTTCAGTCTATATGCAAGCCATCTTCCTGGTTTATTAGCATTTTCAAAGAAATTCTGTTTAGATCGTTTAATCTGTTGTGCCATCATATCCATCTCAGATAGGTTTAATTTATGTTTTATTAGTTCCATTTGTGCCTTCAATTCCTTCTTTTGTGGATCAGTTCGCAATTCAAATTCCAATTTTTTGATTTCTTCTTTCAGCCTCAACTGTACTTGTTTCTTTTCTTTGTTCTTTTTAGCAGTGTACGTTATAGCCAAACCTCTAAAATATGCTTTCGCTGTGTCCCATACATTTTGACGAGAGGTTTCTTCTTTCTTATTTATTTAAAAAAAAATCCATTTCTTTTGTTGCTAATTGTAAAAATTCTTTCTCTTTCAATATATATTTATTTAATGACCATCTTAATTTTTTCATGGTTCCTTTCCAGATCATTTTAATTGGATTATGGTCTGCCCAAATATTAGGTTCTATTTCAACCTCTTGTATTATAGTCTTCAAATTTTGGGACATCCATATCATATCAATTCTTGACCATGATTTATGCCTATTTGAGTAGAATGTATACTGTGACTTCTCCGGATTCATCTCTCTCCAAACATCTTGTATAAACAATTCCTCCTTCATTTTTAAAAAGGCCTTCAGTAAAACATTTCCTCCTTTCCCCCCCTTGTTTATAGCTTTTATAGTCCTGTATTGCATCAGCTACTACATTAAAGTCTCCTAATATACAAAGATTTTGGTAATTTAAGTCCACTAGTTTGTCATATAATTGCTGGTAGAACTGCTCTTGCTTCTCATTAGGTGTGTATATTGCAACCATCAATATTTGTTTTTGATTCCATGTAATTTCTACTATTAATACTCTCCCCTCTTCATCAGCATAAATTTGTTTTGGATTCATCTTTTCTTTTATATAAAGAGCTATACCTCTTTTCTTTTGAAGTGCCAAGGAAGCATAAAGCTCATCCAATCTAGATTGATCTAAAATTCTAAAATGTTGTCTCTTAATATGTGTCTCTTGAATACAAATTATGTCCATTTTCAGTTTTTGTAGTCTAGTAAATATTTTATTCCTTTTGGCAGGAGAATTCAGACCATTTATGTTTATTGAAAAAATTCCAATCTCCTCCATAGCTTCAGTTATATCTAGCCCTCAATCTTCTAGGAGAGCTTATCTGCCTCTGATCTTTCGGTCTTACATCTTCCTCTGATTGGGTTTTTTGGGGTTCATCCTCCTCCATCTGTTTAGACATTCCTGCAACAATTGTTTCCTCTTGTTTCTTAGGCTCAGATTCACCTCTTTCCAAAAAATCTCTATAGTTGTTGAAAAATTCCTCTGCTTGAAGTGGGGTGTTCAATCTGTATCTTTTCATGTCCCAGAAAATTAGCAATCCTTCTGGGATCAACCATCTAAAATTAACTCCTTTATTGAACAATTTCTTTATTAAAAATTGATATTCTCTTCAGGCTTCTCTTATCCTTCTGGGAATTTGCTTAAGAACTACAAGTTCTTTTTCTTTATATTTCAGTGGTTGATCTCTTATTGCTCTCAAACAGTTGTTCTGTTGTGGATCTTTTAACAAATCTTACATGGATTTCCCTAGGGACTCTATTTTTTCTAGCATAGCTTGAATTGACTCTGAAAACCTGGTCTATTTCTCGTTCCATTTGACTCTTTTCTATTCCAAGCAACCACCAATAGCTCACTCATCAGCTCTAACAGGTTCTCGTCTTTCTCTTCTATAACATTTTGAAATCTTAAAAAATATGATGATCTTTCCATCTCCACCACAGCCATACTGTCTTCCAATTCCGCGTTTGCTTGCGCCAATCTCTGATTCTCTCCTTGAAGGTATTCTAATTTCTGATCCACTTCCATCGACTTGTCTTCTATTTTTTGCATTCTTTGCTGGGTATCTATAATCGCCTGTTGGAAGGTTTCCATTTTTTGATCCATTTTTGATCCATTTTAACGAGATCGTTTTTCAAATCCTCAAAATTTTTATCTGACTCCTTTTTCATATCCATTTTCATCTCTGTAATTGCTTGTAATATTGCTTGAATGTCTTTTGATTGGGGTTCCACCTTTTCTTGTTCTAGAAATGTAGTAATTGATTTTTGGGGGACAGGACTCGCCGATGATGAAGCGGGAGCAGAGGCTCCCTTTATGCTCCCCTTCGCCAAATTTGAAGTCACCATCTTCTAGTTGTTCTGTTGTTTTGTAATCCACCAGATGGTCCGATGGCCAATTGTAATCCCCTACCCTCTTATTGCTAGGAGAGGAAGCCAAACATAATTAAAAGAAAAAAGAAAAAAAATATAGTTCCAAAAAAAAGATGAGGGGTAACAGGAGGCCCCCCAAATCTTTAAAAAAAAAGAGGAGAAAAATTTTTCCAGAAGGCAAAACCCCAAAAAGAAAAAACAAACCAAAATAAAAAAGCAACCCCAAATTTATAAAAATAGTAAAAGAGAAAACAGGAAGGAACCCCCTCCCAAAAAACCACAAGAAAACAAAGGCTAAAAATAACACAACAGGAGAACAGTAGTAAAAATTTTCCACTTTATAATCCAACTAGTTCAATTCTTGATGTTCAATTCTTCTTAAAATAAGAGTTATACAGCCACAGACAGGGGAAAAAAAGAAGTGTCTTTAGATAATTTGTAACAACAGATAAGAATGTCTGGGTGTTCAGCCAAGTGTCTGGGCATTCAGCCAAATTCTCAGTCTAAGCAAACAACAGCTGCCAGAGAACAAAGGAAAAAACTAGCCATAAAGGCAACAATATAGCCTTCCCAGGCTTTAGACAGAGAGGAAAAAAAATATTAAAAAAAACAAAATAGAAAGTTATTCAGAGTAGATGAAAAAGAGCTCTGAAGTTTTTTTTAAAAAAAACCAAATTAAAACAACGATGGCTTTCCCAATTAAATATATCTTTTCTCTTGAAAAGCAAATAAATTTCCTCAGCTCTTAGCACTTTTAAAGACTTTAAAATAGATTAAATTGTTCTTCTTTTTGTAGTAAAAGCTTAAACCGCTGCTTGTACGGGGGAGGAAAGCAAAACCCCTCCTTCCTCCCTTCAGGCGTCCCAGTTTAATTGAAGACAGACTGTTTAAAAGGTGTTTAAAGTCAAAGTCCACATTGCCGAAGTAAAGGAAGCAAACTCTCACCCAGCCCGGCTGCTTGCTGTCAAAATCAGCTGTTTCTCCATCTCCGATAAACAGCTGTTAATGGCGGAATGCATAAATGCGATCCGCCTTTCTTCCATTGGTTCCAGGGGCTGCTTTGAGTTCAGAGAGCCGGCTGCCGCTGGCCCGTGTTCCTCAAAGATTCACCCTTCGGTGGCCACCTCTCCGGGGTGGCATTCGGCCCAAACGGACCCACCAGCAGAAGAATATCGGACCTAGGGAACGGACGATCGCTTCCCTAGGTCTAGGCTCAGCGATGTCTCGGAAATCACTCCTCCAGAGGACGGACTGAAGGCCGCGCCGCTGCTGTGCGTTTGCGGTCAAGAAACTTTTGATATTGCGGAAAACCTGGCAGCCTTGGAGTCCATTACTTATGCGGAGCTGAAAAGAATGCTCAAAGAACATTTTGAGCCGAAGCTGTCGGTCATCGCGTGGCAACATGCTTTTGAACAGCGATGCATCGGGTGCGGAGGCCGCCACAAGCGGGCTGACTGCCGGTTCCGCACCGGAACTTGCCGGGCATGTGGCAGGCAAGGTCACATCGCTGTCATTTGTTTGGGTCGCACAAAAGACCGTCCATCGGAAGAGTTGCCTCAGAAAGGTACTGGAGTCCCCAGTCAGAATAGGGTGGGTTTTTGCACGTCGAGAAGGAGCGTATGTAGAACAGGTGCCCACCCACCATTAAAGAAAAAGCTTCATTTTAAAGTCAAACTGCAGGGGGTCCCCTCAGACATGGAGCTGGACACGGGTTCAGCTCTGTCCATAATTTCCCAGAGAACTCTTAAACAGATTTGCTGCAGAAATGGCCAATGAGTTAAACTCAGGCCGTTGAATCTCGTTTTGACCGATTTCCAGAATTCACGAGTCAGCGTCAAGGGGGAGGCCACAACCGGGGTTCAGTTCAGGGATTTCGAGAGTCCCTTGGACATTGTTGTTGTCGAGGGCAACCGCACGAGTCTGATTGGACTCGATTGGTTTGATGCGCTAGGCATCCGGGTGACTGGGTTAAACAGTTTGGGAACGGCAAGTCTTTCGGAGGTGTGCAAAGAGTTTGCTGATGTTTTCAGCCCTGAGCTAGGAGCATACAAAGGGCCTCCTATTGCACTGAGATTAGATCCCTCAGTAGCGCCCATTAGAATTAAACCACAGCAAGTGCCTTTTGCCATCAACCAGAGAATTAATGCTGAGATGGACAAGCTATTGCAACAAGGCACTTTAGAGCCTGTGGATAGCAGTCCATGGGAAACCCCCATCGTCATGCCACTTAAGGCCAACGGAGAAGTCCGCATTTGTGCAGACTATAAATGTACGCTTAATAAAGCTCTTCAGCAGCACTCCTATCCGGTGCCTGTAGTCAGCCATATTCTGGCGTCTCTACAGGGAGGTCGCATTTTCGCCAAATTAGATTTGGCCCAGGCCTATCAGCAGCTGCCGGTGGACGACGCCACAGCAGAGGCCCAAACAATTGTGACCCACCGGGGAGCCTTCAAGGTGCGGAGGTTACAGTTCGGGGTTAATGTAGCCCCTGGCATTTTCCAGAGTGTCATGGAGCGCACGCTCCGAAATATTCTGGGTGTATACCCATACTTTGATGATGTCCTCATCGCAGGGGAATCAGTCGAAACCCTGGCTGACAGGCTCCGGGCCGTTTTGCGGCATTTCCACGAAGCCGGGCTAAAGCTCAAACAAGAAAAGTACAAAATTGGAGTCACTTCCACAGAATTCCTGGGGGTTTGCATAGATGCCGCAGGCATTCACCCTGCTGAATCCAAGCTCAAAGCGATTCAGCAGGCACCCAATCCCAAAACAAAGGCAGAGCTTCAAGCCTTCCTGGGACTCCTTAATTTCTACCATGCTTTCCTCCCACACAAGGCCGCAGTGGCAGAGCCATTATACTGGCTCTTGGACAAACAGGCCCCATGGAAGTGGACAAGTGTCCACGAGAGGAGTTTTTCTGAGGTCAAAGCCTTGTTGTCTTCTAATGCAGTGTTGGCTCATTTCAACGAACAATTGCCAGTTAGCATAGTTTGCGATGCATCCCCTTATGGGATTGGGGCTGTCTTAAGCCACCTCAAGGCTGATGGGACACAAGTCCCTGTAGCCTACTACTCCAGGACTCTTTCTGCTGCTGAGTGCAATTATGCGCAAATAGAGAGGCATTGGCCATTGTGGCTGGCATCAAGAAGTTTCATGACTTTTTGTATGGCCGCCATTTCACGGTCTTCACTGACCACAAGCCACTTCTGGGGTTGTTCACTACCCACAAACAGACACCCCAAATCATCTCTCCCAGAATGTTAAGGTGGTCAATCTTTCTTTCTGCTTATGACTATTGCCTGGTTCACAAACCGGGTAAAGAAATGGGCCACGCAGACGGCCTTAGTAGATTGCCTTTAAAACAAGTAGAGCTAGATCCTGCACCAGCCAACCACATCCTGTCTATCCAGGACTTTCCAGAGTCTCCCCTCCATGCAGGGGATGTAGCTGCAGAAACAGCTACCGACAACACGCTAACACGCGTGTTGAATTGGGTGCTCACAGAATGGCCTGACACGTGTCCTGGCACTGACTTCCAGAGTTTCTGGAAAAGGAAGCATGAGTTATCCACCTTTAAGGGTTGTATACTGTGGGGAAGTAGGGTAGTAATCCCGACCTCACTGAGGACTAGAGTCCTTGTTTCTCTGCATGAGGGACATCTGGGCATAGTCCGGATGAAAGCGCTTGCACATAGCTACCTCTGGTGGCCTGGGCTCGATAAAGAAATCAAGGCCCAGGTCCAAGGGTGCCACATTTGCCAGTAGTCCAGGCCAGAAATGCCACAGGCCCCCGCCAATAGATGGGAAACCACACATGCTCCTTGGTCGAGGGTTCGTATCGACTACGCCGGCCCCTTTCAGGGGCAGCTCTTCCTCATTGTTGTGGACAGTCACTCTAAGTGGCTGGAAGTCGTTCCAGTGTCCACTACGACGACCGCCATCACCATCAGGGTTCTTCATGGCATCTTTGCCACACATGGCTCCCAGATGTCCTCGTCTCCAACAATGGAGCTCAATTTACTTCCTTGGAGTTTCAGTCCTTTCTGAGGGCGAATATGATAAGGCATGCCACATCAGCTCCGTTTCACCCGGCCTCTAACGGCCAAGCGGAATGCATGGTGCGCACCACAAAAGACTCCTTAAAGAGGATCACCCATGGCAACTGGCACCACAGGTTGGCAGACTTCCTCCTCTGCCACCTCACAACACCGTGCACATCCACGGGCAAGAGCCCAGCTGAGCTCCGCTGGGGTCGCCGTCTTATCACCAAGTTGGATAGATTACACCCAGATCGGGTTGCATCGCAGGTGTCACAGCCGAGGGTCCCGAGGTAATTGAAAGTGGGTGATCCGGTTTGGGCACGCAATTATGGTCCAGGACAACTGTGGGTGGTAGCTGTGGTTTGCAAGGTGACAGGGCCACTGTCAAGGCTGCTAACATCAAATGTTATGCTTGACAATATATATGGATGCAGACATTCACTATTTAACCTGTGTATTACTTTAAGAGTCACTATTAGATAGTATGGGGGGAGGGAGTGAAAGAATGTGCTGAGAACTATTTAGCCATAACAATATTTCAGCAGAGCGTCTTCAACGGATGAAATGTGAGAAGATAAATAGTATGGCAGGAGAGAAGGCTCACACTTTAAACTAATTGGGGAATGTGATTTATGACTTGTCACATGAGGGAGGAGAAAATGCTTAGACACTGTGGGAAGAAGTAGGAGGGTTTAGTTTTTGGCTTCACTTTATTCGTACTGAAGTAATGTTGCATAAATAAAGAGTTTTCTAGGCAAAAATGCCTCAGATTTCCTTGAATTTGCATCTTCCCTTCGGAACCTTACAGCCACTTTCTTATGAAGTGGCATTGGAGGATGGTTGCATGCTACGTAGGCACATTGACCAGCTATGATGGAGTTTGTCTAGCCACTCTTCCACTCCTTACTCTGCTCTCAGTGGGGGGAGGCCCACGATTCCGATCGTGAATCTCAGCTGCTCAGCGAAAGCAGAACATTGCATTCACCGAATAGGGGGTTTGCCAACGAGGCGGCTCCTGATTCAGGCACCACGTCCATGGGACATTGCGCTAAATTGGCTTTCCACGCTGCTTCAACCTCAGGCTTTGCGCCAACGGGACAGTGTTTCCAACTGGCTACTTACACCGATCAGGGGAATTCCACCCCACCATGGAACTCTGGGTTGGACCTACCGGAACAGGCCAGCCAAAGTCAAATGGACAAAGGCTCGGGTCTACTGGAACAGGCCAGCCTTCACGATCCGGGTTCACCCGTATCAAACAGGTCCTAAAGCCCCGGACTGCCGAGCCTGGCAGGCGAGCTTGCAGATCGGGCGCTTGCAGCAGCTCCGAGATGATCGGAGTGGGCCAAAGGCCCACCGAAGTTCTTAAGGGACTATGTAAGGTCACTGTCTGTGCAAATGTAAATGCTTATGTATTTAATTGCAATTGAGATGCTTATGTATGTTCCATTATAATGGAAGACCTATAATGTTGTGTATTATTGATTGTTATAATGTACACTGTAAGGGAACGCTTGTAGTATTGTAAAATAGTACGTATTTGCTTCTGATCCAGGAGGGGAGGGGTGTTATGTACTGAGCTTAATTGGGAACAGGTGCAGGGAGCTGCCCTGAACAGTCAGCAGACCACGTGGTCTGCTGGGCCAGACTTGCTGTCGGCAAGGCTGACTAGGATGCATTTGAGCGGGAAAATACGTTGCATTCATTGGCTGGCAACACCCCAGGCTGAATGTATAAAAAGGGGCGGAGCCATTTTGTTCTTAGTTCTGTTTAGCTGCAAATAAAGAAGTACCTGTTTGTGAGTCCTGCCTCTTCAGTGCCTACCAACGCAAGAAACAGAACACCAAAGGCAATAGAATTAGTTGCTTTTTTAGTTTTAAAAAGGAACCATTTCAATACTGAGGCCACACACAAAATATATAATAAATTCCAGAAGGAAGGTTGGGTTTGGAAGTTAGCTTTTTATGAGCCAGCTGTGTTTCAGCTATGGTTTGTATGTATATGGGGAGATGGGGTGAGAGTATGAGAGTGGTAATTACATGTTACCCACATGCTAAGTATTATGCATGTTTTAATGCTACTGAAAATCCCATCATAGAAAAGATGTAAGCAAAGCTAGATTCCTGCCTCATACATTTGCCTTGTTTTCTCTCATAAACTTACAGTAAAAGCAACCATTTCTTAGAACTGATATAGCAAAATTTAATGGAACTTTTTTCAAAACCTTTTGAAGTTAAATCCAAAGAGAAATTTGCTGGCAAAGATTTGTAAACCGGAGAGCAGCTAACCTCTTGATGTAGGGTATTTTTGCAAAGTCATGTATACTGTCTGTAGCTTACTCGAAACATTTAAAGTTAATAGCAGATAATCTGCTACTCTAGATTTTGCTAGATTATAGCTCCCATTTCTCCTTTTAAAATAAATAAAAGTTTTTGCTCCCTCACTTTAGTTCTGCCAGTTTGTGACTGATAGAGTTTCATAATCTTAAAGCATCTGGAAGCAAAAGTAGAATTTTATGCTTATAATCCTTTTAAAGATCCTCAAGACTGCTATCAGCAATTTGTTTTGCAAGCTGCAAGGATCTATCACTCACAAAGCATCCTATAACCATGTTAACAATTCAAGATGTCTTGTTTGCACAAATCACTCCCAAATACAAATACAGTATGTTCAAACAGTAAAAATAGAGTAAAATCTCTGCAAAGATCTTAATGACTACAGTGACTTCTGAATCAATGTAGCTTGCATTGATGATGTGAAAATTAATGGATTTAACACATGGCACAAACAGTATAGCACTAAATTTTTTGAGAGGCCAGTTAGTAGAGTTCTGAATTTTGTGAATATATTTGTACAAACAAACAACCAGAAAGGATGAATAGGAATATAAATTCTCTCATTTATGTGCATAAGAGATGAAATGATAGCTTCTTTTGAATCAATGAATTATTTAAAATGTTATAGTCTGTGAATATTGTTCATTGTGGATACTCCAAAAATAATATATCAAGATAACTGATTTTTCTTCTTTTGGGGGGAAAGTCAATGAATGGTATTTACATTAACTATCATAATGCCTTGATTAATGAATGTTTGAATTCTTGGGTTTTTAAAAATATCTGCAAGATAATACAAAGATGAACATACTGTTATTGAAAAAAAAAATTCTATGGTATTACACAGGGAGTCTATAGTTCCATTTGGATTTTTCAAAAATCTTATAAAGCAGAATTAGATTAAGCAAAACAAGTTAATCTGTTAAATCTATTTTTTATTCATTTAAAAAAATATTTCTTTTTTCCCTGCATTACACTGGAAGAGAAGATTTTTCAATCCAGACTTTATGATTTTCTATACCAAATCATTGATAAATCAATATTAAACTATGTTTGTTTTTTTTATTAAATTGTGTTAAACTATTTTTGTAACCTTAACTTTTTTTAAAAAAATGACTATGATCAAACCGAATCCTACATGATGGCTTAGCATGATGTGTGAACTCATCACAGTACTTAAACATGTAACTATAGTTTATCTGCTAATCTATAGCAGCTGGGTATATATTTCCTACTAATTCAAAAGTTGCAAATGTGTTCATTTCATCTATATAAAAGGAGATAAAAACATCACAGGATAATCATGCTATTTTTCACTTTTCTTTCATCCAATTGCCTTAGAAGAAAACACGCTTGTTAAAACAGCTGCAGAATATCATTAATTAAATATTTGCTAAATGTTACTGTTACTGAGATGCAAAATAAAGGAAAAGAGTACATCTAAATTGAAACTTGGCTAAAGCCTTTAATTTATTAAAACAAAGGGAAGAAAAATAAAACACAACTTTTCTTTTCTTTGACTGATTTATGTACATCTTGATATACCTGTAAAAAGGCAATTCCTATCAGTTTGTTCCTTTGTGTATACAGTACTTGAAATAACACTTAAGAAGATAAGACTTTTCAAATATTTTATTAAATTCCTTTAAAAAAGTAATTTGATTTGGTTGTTTTACTCCTGGAAGAACATTTTTAATTTTGTGCATAATGAAGAATCTTTAAGACACATTTTTAAAATTATTTTCAGCTACACAGTACTGTTTTTTTTAAACATTTTAACTATCCATTGAAATGATGTGGATGGTGGGAGGTAGGGAAGCAACAATCCTTGAAGTATGAAATGATCTCCGTAATATTAAAAAAGAGCATTTAAAAATATACTGTAAAACCCTGCAATCTCATCAAGAGGCAAAGTTATTTGAAAGACCATCTGCTCACTTAATCTCAGAAAATATTCTAGGAAAACTCTTAGTCTCTAGAAAAGTGTTGCAAACACAAAATTTCAAAAATCTCTCAACAATTATTTTTCAGCCTTAAACTGTATATTTTAATTAATTCCAAATCAAAATTTAGAAACCATGTATTCATGGAAAACTATGTAAAAATATAGCGGGACTGGAATAGATAAGATAACTATCAAAATCAGTGTATTTTTCTCCTAAAGGAATCATATATTTGTCTCAAAGGCATTGTACTCATGTCAGAAGCACCAAGGCGCTTCTTGGTTGAAAGGATCAGCCGGTGACATCACCGTTGCCCAGGGGACACCCAGTTGGAGGCTCTTTTCATGTCTCCAGCAGGAGCTGGAGTGAAGGACAAGAGCTCACTCCACCCCATGGCAGCACTCGGATCTTGAACGCGGGTTTGCTAACCTTCAACTTGGCATCCTAACCACATGAACCACCATGCTCCTTTCAAAGGCCATATCATGAATAGATAAGAAGAAAATGTTCTTTGTGAATATATAACATGGCATTTTGCTTCATTGCTTGGATCTGTGTGATTAACCCATGTAAAGGAACTTTTCACATCTTCAATATTTTTCATTATGAAATCAGTCAGTATTAATACCATGCCTTTCAAATTCACAAACCTATTCTTTTTGTAATTAAACCTTCTCTTTTTTTCTCTCAATTATTCTCAGGTGCTTGAGAATTTCTTCCTAGATTCTCTAATCTAGATTCAGCTGTTTTGAAAGCAGCCAAAGCTTGCTATTGCTGTTGTTTTCTGTCACCATACTTCTATTATCCTGAAGCTTTCTTGACAGCCAACATGTTTCAATCTGAAAAAGAGCCATCAGATGAACTCTCTCTTGCGTTCTTTGTTGGGAATTCAACTGAAGTATGGAAAACTGAGGAAACTAAAGATTCTTGAAGGCATGAGTACACAATGAAAAATAGGTGATCTAGCTATTCTCATTTGCCATTTCTTAACTGGTTGGTGGTGCAAAACCAGCACCTACTGTAAATCTATACTCTCATCAACATTCTCACTTTTTTAAAAAAGAAATGTCAAAATAAATTCTCTTCAATTAAACTGAATGGAAACTGGTAGAAAAAAAGCTGCAGGAGCATATTTTTCTATGGTACCAATCTGAAATATATACATGTGTTGAAGGAAAAGTCTTCATCATGGTTCAGTCCAAGCCGGGAATAAACAACATGGCGACTGCTTTAGAAAGAAGGTTGCAGTTTATTGAAGAGGAGAGCCAGACAGAAAGATGGCTCTGGAAGAAAAGAGAGAGAGCACATGTAGGGAGTGGGGTTTTATACCCTCTGGGGCTCTTGAGGTTGTTTCCTGTTCCTGTTTGAGGCTTTGCATTTCTTGTGTCATGTATTTTGACCTGAGTCTGAGTGTGCCTTTTGGCATCTGTGGGTTAATCCTATTATGTCCTGAAGGGATTTTATTATGCTTAAGGTTGATATTAGTAATATTGATATTAGTAGTGATATTTTGTAATCATTATATATATATCTTTGTTTATGTGCAAGCAGCTTTGTAGATGCTTTAGATTGGGAAATTAGTTATATAAAAGCAAATGTTTTATGCTTTAGGTATACGTAATTGCTTACATGAAAAGAGCATGGTAAGGGGAGGGGGAAAAGGAATTACGGATGGAGCCTGGGTTGATGTGTATGAGTCATTATCTAGGAATTATTTTTTTGTGCCATCTTATGCCTGGTACCAAGACCTGATCTTTTTGTTCTGGAAAGATATAAAAGGTGGAAGACATCTTTCCTGGTTGTTGCCTTCATCTCTCTACCAGCTACGAAGAGAGATGTGGTCACCCAACTCTATTTTGATCAAATTAAAAGTTGTTTGCTTGTTGAAACCTCGGCTCAGGAGTTTCTTTTGGCTCTTTTAAATTCCTGAGTAATGCTGGGGCAATTGTGAGGCTAAGTGGGAAACCTTACAACCTGGCGCCTAACATGGTGGAAGCCTCAATGGCTCTCCCCCCACATCTGAAGACCCCTGTTAAAGTCCCAGCGAGCCTTCAATTCTCAGCAGGACAAAACCAATGACGACTGAATCGTGAGTCTTAGAGCACTCCTAGGTGTTTGACCTGGAAGATTCTGTGCTTCATCGTCGGTGGTGGGATCCGTGTCTGAGGAATCTGAACGCCCGAATTCAACGAGGTTTCATGCTTCTCCACTGACGGGAGAAATTGCAACAGGCGCCTTGGTGAGTAAAAGAAATTAAAAAAAGCTTTGGAAATCCTGGAATAAGGCAGGAAGTTGAGCTCTCTGACTAGTCCTCTATAGATAAGCATAAAAATAAATGAATAAATGTAAGAAAAGAGGAAGCCAAGCAACTGTCTTCTAATACAGGATAGAGTGATTTAAGAAAAGTAATTGAATTGGTATGTAATTTTTTTTGCAGAGGTTTTGGTAATTTTGAAATAAGATAGGGGGCTGATCTCCCTGACTAGTCCTCCAAAGGAAAAATTAATTACAAAATTACAAATTAATTAAGTGAAAAGGGAGGAAGCCGAGAAACTATCTTGAAGTAGAGAAAAAGAAAAGAAAAAGAAAAAGAAAAAAGAAAAAATATATATGGGGAATCGTCAGAGTAATTTAAAGAAACAAATTAAATCAAAATGTACTCCTCTGCAATGTGTTTTGAACAATTGGGATGTTTTAAAACTTCAAGTGGCTGTTAAGTTTAACCCTGTCAGACAATGTCTGGTGGTGCTTTATGTTGATGTAGAAAAAATAATATTCAACAAGGCAACGTTGACAAACTTTGTAAACCTCCGGTTGGCTAGTTTATCTGATAACAACTAAAGCCACGGAAGAAAAGAAAAGAAAATTCAAAGAACTGAAAGCAAGTTTTTTTCCTCTTTTTTTTTTCTTTTAATCTGGCTCTTTGGACTATTCAATTCTCTTTTGTCGGAGGAGAGGAGGTGCTAGTTTTCCCCTCCCCCTTCACACCTGCAATATTCCTTTTAGTCTTTCCCCACTGTCTTTTGAAGTTGCTGGGATAAATTGGAAGTAACCATAAATGTTCCCCTCTTTTTTTAATTAAAGGGGGAGGCCTGTTTTGGCCTCAAACCCAAATTGATGTGTGTGTTTTGTTTTGTTTTATATATGTTTGGCCCTCCAGAACATTACGCTTGGGCTTGGAATGGTGAGAAAAATAGGAGATGGTTAAAGGGCCCTATAAAAACCACATGTTTGGTTGGAATCACCTCATGATTTTTCTCGCTTCTTGCAGGACAAGCCATATGTCTAAATAAATGTTGTTTTAATAGTATCTGTGTATATATGTCTGTCTGTGTTGTTCTGTGTTATTTCCAAGACTTGGAAGAAGGTCAAAACCCTCTCTGATAACAACAAACAAAAAGGCCTTATTTAAACAATAAATGGTTTGCCTGGAGAAAGTATGAAATGAAATATTTGTATGTGAAATTGTTTATGCAAGCAGTTAGAATGGAAATGAATGAGTTAATTTGCTGATACGTAAATGTGTGTGTGTTAGCCCTTAACCACCACCCCCCCACCCACTACCCACCCATCCCAGGCTGTGAAAGAAACAGTAAACTGCAGCTTTTATTGTTGTAAAAGTAAATGGAAAAGCAATAGCAAATGTTTGCATGAGAAGAGTTGCATGGAGGATGTGTGAGAGAATTTATGGAAAATGCATCTGAAGGAGAGAAAACTATTTTTTTAAGTGGTGAGATTTTTGTAAAAATTTCTTTTTCTTTTTTCCCCCCTCCTGTCTCTTTCATTTTTCGCTGGCTGTGTTGCTTTAAGAGCAAGAGAGACTGAAAGAAGAGGGGGGGCTGCTCGTTTTAACTATTTTTTTCTCTGCTTAGAATTCTGGTTTGAGGAAGGGGGGTGGATGTGAAATTTAATGCTCACTCTTGCAGTTTCAGCTTGCAATTTTTTTACTCGAAAGAGGAGACAGTAATTGTTGGACAATTTCTTTTTGGAAATTTTTGAGTTTTAAATTGTTTAGTTAGACATATATATCCATCAACCAAAAGAAATGACTTTGAATTGTTTTGCTTAGATTTGTAAATGTTTTCCCTATTTAATGGAAATTTGTTTCATCTGAATGGAATCTGATTAAATTGGAATTTGACTAACTTTATATTAAAAGCAATACTAGAGTTGATACAAAACTATTTCAGTAACTCAGAATATCTTATTAAGCTTGTTTATTTTTTTGTGAAGTTAAAACGAAGAAGTTGAGAAAATTTTGGGATTATAAATAGCTATCTTGTTTTGACTAAAGATTTGTATGCAAAACTGTTAGAAAAAGAGCTTATATTAACAAATACAAACAGAGTTTGGTGAGTGCTCCTTTGTTAGCTCTTCACTAGGTAATTTGTTTGTAAATATGGACAAAGGAATGGCTTGGAGGAGGTTTTGACCCAGAAGTAAGGGAAAAGAGGCAGCCAGTGGCATTTCTGTCTAAAGTTGACATTTGGGAAGTCTTGGTGTTAAGTGTGGGTAATTTTAAATCAGGAAGCCGAAAGGAGGTACACACTTGTTCATAGCAAAGTAGTTGGGAAAAAGAAGAAAGAAAGAAGACATAATGAAGATGCGATAGTAGATGGGGAGGAGAAAATGTGAGTGGAGGCTGGATGAATTTCCCTCCCTTAGTCAGCACAAAACTGTGGATTTTATGCCTTACAGCAGGCTCTGAGCTTGTTAATAAGGGAGAAGGAGAATATATACACTGACTCCAAGTATGTTTATGGAGTCTTGAATACTTTTGGAGAAGAGAACAGTAAGAAGATTGATTAATAGTAAAAGGGAAAGAGTTGACTCATGTAAAGTTGATAAAAGATGTCTTTGTGGAAGAATAAAAGACAGAAGTTAGGCCAGAGTGGCAGAAGGGAAGGGAAGGGAAGGAATGGATAATAGAAGGAAGAAGCAGGAAAGTTGTTTTTAAGTGGGTGTGCACAGACTTGTGACTAGGATACATTAAAATTGTTGGAAGCAGGGAGACTGCCATTAACGTGGTCAGCCCAAACATGTGAATTGTGTGCCTTAACACAAGCCTTAGAATGTTGAAGGAACAAGAATGTACTATAGAAATATGGAAAGAGAGAAAAATGGAAAATAGAAGAAAGTGGGATGTGGATGTTGCAAGATTGAAGACGGATGTTAGAAAGAGAAAGAAAGAAAGAAAGAAAGAAAGAAAGAAAGAAAGAAAGAAAGAAAGAAAGAAAGAAAGAAAGAAAGAAAGAAAGAAAGAAAGAAAGAAAGAAAGAAAGAAAGAAAGAAAGAAAGAAAGAAAGAAAAGCAATAGCTAGGACATAGAAGCAGCCACTGAAGGGGGATCGCAAGGGATGGTTGATACTTTTTTTTTTACAAAAAAAAGAAGAAGAAGAAGAAGAAGAAGAACCAGGATGGTTGTATTTATACTTTAGTTAAACAAATCTGTGATAAATATGATATGTAAACAAGTAAATACAAAACTTTACAACATTTAGCAGTGAGGCCATTTCAATATAGGCCTCAATTGGAAAGCTATCTTTGTCCCTTTGAAATTATGTATGGGAGGCTTTTGTTACATGAAGGTTCAAGAATGTCAATGAAGAAGAGAAGAAAGTTACTTAATATTTGCATAATCTGGCGCAGGTTTTGTCTTCTATCTCAGTACAGGCCCAGGCTGCCTTACCACCTGTCTCTGGCCATTGTTGTTCCTGGAGAGTGGGTTCAGGTGAAAAGAACTGTCACCTAGAAATACCAGTCCTGAGTGGTCTCAACCATGCCAAGTCCTCCTGATTTAAGGAATCAAGGCATGAGTCCATGGAAAGTCCCATCATATCCTCTCCAGTGACAAAGCTCCGCAGCTGGACAGCCTGAAAAATGAAATTTCAACCTGCCTCGCCTGTTGAACTGTTTCCATCTACGTAGGAGAAAAACCTCAATGGATTGGACTACTCTGGAACTCGTGTTCCTAGAACCTGGACTATGTATTACAATATTTTTCTTCTGCTACTGTTGTTTCCCTCATACCTTCTTTGGTAGAAGGAAGGACCATGGGCCCAATACTTTATGGAAGAAAAGGGAGTTGTGTTTATAACAAGACTACGTATTCCACTTGCAAAGGGGCAACAGGGTCACTTGTTATGCTCCTGTCAATACAGTACAGCTTTACCAACAACTTTAAATCTGGACATATGGAGGAACATACACACATTACCTTTTGGGGAAGAATAACACGAGATTTATGGACAAGTGCCAGAATCTTTTTTGATGCATGAAAAGCTATTGACTATAATCAAGCTAAATGGACTAAGTATGGAGACAGGCCTACACATTAAACGCCAAATATATTTGCACATCCTACCCAACCTGGCATAATCAAAGGATTCCTGCAACCCGGTGTGCTTCAAGATAACCAGACCAACGGATTTTTCAGCATCATTTGAACTCGCTATCAATTGAACCAGATTCAAATATGGGTTCAAGTTGATCTTCATGAACTGGAAACCACAATTGAGATTCCCTCAATATTAAAGACTCGTTTTTTTTTACTGATCTGGCCCAAAAGAATTGTTTCATTTTTAAATGTGAACCTTGAGAGAACATCACTTCTTATTTTAATTTGACTTGGAAAGAAAAGGCCCGTCCACCCAAATGGGCCCTCTATTTCATCATTGTGGCCCTAAATTGTATTATTAGACCTCAGTCTGACATTACACATAAGGAATATGTCAAAGAAGTCGCTGACAGAATGCAAAAGTTGGCTCATGTCCCTGTCCAGACATGGATAGGAGCACTGGATGTTGGAGGATGGTTTTCGGGAATGTTTGATAATTGGAAATGGATATTGTTCATTGTGGTTTTGGCCTTAGGAGGGTTGTTGTGTTTATCATGCCTTATCCCGCTTATTTAGAGAATTGTTAGATCTACTATATCCGGACCAACTTTTACTGCCACTCCTATCTACAACGATAAACCAGCTAAAGCACTGATTTTAAACCCTTTACCTTCTGATTATATTCCCCTCTTCAAGAGTCCCTAAGCCTATTTGGCTTTTATATTAAAAAGGGAGGAGTGAAGGGATTTTATTATGCTTAAGGTTGATATTAGTAATATTGATATTAGTAGTGATATTTTGTAATCATTATATATATATCTTTGTTTATGTGCAAGCAGCTTTGTAGATGCTTTAGATTGGGAAATTAGTTATATAAAAGCAAATGTTTTATGCTTTAGGTATACATAATTGCTTACATGGAAAGAGCACGGTAAGGGGAGGGGGAAAAGCAGTTACGGATGGAGCCTGGGTTGATGTGTATGAGTCATCATCTAGGAATAATTTTTTTGTGCCATCTTATGCCTGGTACCAAGACCTGATCTTTTTGTTCTGGAAAGATATAAAAGGTGGAAGACATCTTTCCTGGTTGTTGCCTTCATCTCTCTACCAGCCACGAAGAGAGATGTGGTCACCCAACTCTATTTTGATCAAAATAAAAGTTGTTTGCTTGTTGAAACCTCGGCTCAGGAGTTTCTTTTGGCTCTTTTAAATTCCTGAGTAATGCTGGGGCAATTGTGAGGCTAAGTGGGAAACCTTACAGTCCTGTCTTAGACTTTGGGTGGGGTATGTAGATTTTAGGTGTCTTTGTCTTCCTAAGCTTCTAGCTGGGGGCCTCCAACCTTCCTGGATTATTTATATCTGCATTTCTACAGAACTGGTTTCTGCTTGGGGGAGGGAGACTTGGGGCTATTAAGAAAACTGGACATATTTTTCTGCCCTTTTAATATTTCCTTCTCTGGGGGGGCTGACTTCCCACACACGCAAACCTGTGCAGAATGTTTTCCTGTTCCATGCTTTTGTGTCAATTCTCTTTTGACCCTAAGGAGCTGCGTCTCCTATCAGTAGTCTTTTGTGATGGCCGTGTCTTCTGGACCCAAACTAAGTGTGAAAAATTAAACTAAGTGTTCCTGCAGCCCATTAATTCCCAGTTCCCTGAAAGGAATTCAGTTTCTTTGCAGGGACAGAATTTTTTAAATTCTACTTATTTATTAGATTTTTATCCTGCCTCCATTACTTTGCTGTCTGTTGCTGTCTTCTCCATTCTAGTTTTACATGTATTTATTCATAAGGCTTGGTCTTATGTAGCCAGAATAAGCCTCTTTGTCTTTTTCTTCAGCTTTATTATTAATTTCCTCCCTACTTATTTGGGAATAATTTTTTTCCAGGGAAACTATTCTACAATTTTGCTCTTAGCATACATATTTCAAATAAACTTGGTATTACAAAGCAATTTTATTCTTTTATCACTAACTGCACTAAGTGCATTTAATGGTACACAAAATAAAGTTGTCACCATATTATTTTGTTGCTATGTGGTTATCATGCCATGTGCCACATATTTGTGTAAAGGTATGAATGGAAACATATGCTCCTGCATGCGCACACGCACACACACATTCACATATAGCAAATGAATAAATGAAATTTATTCAAAGTAGCTCATAAAGATAGAAGAGTCTGTTGAAAAGGCATATATAGATATTTCTGTAAATCACTATGTGATAGGGCACGAACACAAGAAAAAAACACGTAAAAAAATACCAGAATAAAAATTTCTAAAAAGGATAGCTGTCAAAGTTCAAATGGTCATTCATATAACAAAAGATGGTACCAAGGTGAGCTGAATAAGTCAATAGTACTCAGATGGAAAACTGATTAGGGGGGCAAGCTGGAACTGGCCAATCTGTGTTGTAATTTATAAAGGTAAATGGAAATTGTTGTATTTCAAACTATCAGATAGAATGTATCAATCATTGCACCTTGATTCTTCTGGAACTCAAACCTAGCTTAGTCTCCTAAAGATGGAGTGTTTGTGTATGAAGATAAATGTGTTTGTGTATGAATAAATGAAGCTTTTCTTGTAAATCTGTTTTTATTTAGTTGTATGTATCCAGAGCCTCTGGGTAAAACAGAACTGCAAGTACCAATGGAGATATTATAGGTAGTCCTTGATTTATAATCATAATTGAGCCTGGAATTATGAACATAAGTTATACTGGTCATTAAGTGGGTCACCATGTGATTGTGTCTGATTTTATTGCCTTTTTTGCAGCACTCATTAAGTGAATCACAGCAGTTGAATTAACCTTTTCTATGTTTTAATAAAGAAACATCAAATGTTGAATCACATAATATGAAATAGTTTTGAACAGGTTCTGAAACTGATTTGGAAGTACCGTAAAATTGGTTTCATTGCATACAAAGACAGTTCTAATTTGTACTTCCAAATTGTTTTTTGTTTTGCAATTCTAAAAATGCATATAGAGAACAAAGAATAATAAAAATAATAAAAATAATATTTTTCTGTTTGGAGTTCTAGATGCAGTACATCAGTATCTCCTCATAATTTTACTCACAATCTCAGCAGCTAGAATAATTATGTGAAGACTTCTCTTTTAATCTGTCTAATTCTGTTCTGATTTTCTAAATCAGTTATGCTCTAGATATTTCCTGAAGGATGCAAGGTATGGAATTTTTTACCCAATGCAATAACTTTATCTTTTTTTTTAGGTTGGCTTTTCAGTGCAGAAAATATTGTCCCCCCCACACACACACACACACCAAGATGCTAGAATATTTAATATTTCTTCTCACAAAATCTTCCACTATTCAACAATGCTAGACTTAAGAAGGATCAACAGGAATTATTTAGCACTCAGTTGCCCTTTTCTTTCTTAGAAGTAGTAATATTCATTTGTCAATGACCAAAAACATAAAACAGAAAAAATGAATAAAAGATAACAAGGAGAATCAGAATCAGAAAAAAGGTAAATAAACAACAGCTGCATATTGGCCAGTAGTAAGTAAATCAGCGCAATGTACTTTAAACATCCCTTTTACAACACTATCATATTTGTTCTCCTAAATACTAATAAATACAATGTAGTAAGACTATTCACCAAAATATATATCATCCAAAAATTACTAAAAGACAACAGAACAAGGTATTAGTAAAAATAAGAGTCATTACTTCTTTAATCATAGCGCACAAAATTTGGCTACTACAGGGAACTCTACTTAAGGGTCATCCTTAATTTTATTAATATATGTTGATGACAGTTTTATGAAAAACCTTTGCATAAACCCCTGATCTCTTTGAGACATCTATATGCACCTCTCATAGACTTTCTCTTCCTCTCAGCTCTTCACATTTTGCCCTCAAACCTTTCTCAGCATCTTTCTTCAATAAGCTGTTTTTACTCACTTCACTTATCTTTTTTTCATCCTGGATTTCAGCTAGGAGAAATTTTTAAAGACTGGCTCTTAAAAATTGCCCTCAGGAGCATACTCCAAGAACTGGTGATAAAGTACTAATAACAACCCTTGAATTATTGGACTTGGAATTTTTATCTTGGATTTTATATACCAGGCTGCTTTTTGCCCAGTTATATCATAAAAAACAAAATCTAGAACATTTGTTCTGAGCAAGAACTATTTGTTCCTCAGCCTTCATACTAATCAATATGCAATCTGTTTTAAATTGCACGGAGTCTCCTTTTATGATTTCCACAACAATTGCAGTATTGAATTAACTGCGTAAACAGCTGAAAGGCAATGAAAGAATGAATGGAAAATTCTATGAAATAGTTTAAAAGGAGGAGATAGAATTGTCTAATTCACATGCATTGCCTAAAGAACTTGTGATCAGGTAGCACAAAAATAACATGGTGTATTTTCCAGGCAAAACCTCCAGAAAATTCAAAAATGGGACTGGCTCCAATATAATATACTGCCCTTGTGTGTTGATGAATAACAATATATGCCATCAAATGATTGGGAAAGGAGGAGAGTATAAGGTGGCAAAGAGGAGGCTTGGAAGAATGGCAATGCAGCTGAGCAAGCAGAAGGCTCTTTGACCTGTTCACAATGCAGCTGCAGCTTGATTGATGCTTAACCGTTTCCCTCCTCTTCTCCCCCCACCCCCAAGAATTTTGTTCTTGTGATCTGAGAGCCACCTACTGGCCGAATGCTACTACTGCTCCCTTGACTTGAAAAATAGAGAAAAAATAAGAATCTATTAAAAAGCAAAGGACTGATGCATATATTCATACATTCATACAGTAGGGCTTTTTGTTGTTGTTGTTATATAGCATTGTTCAAAATAAAAGGGGAAACAAGCTTTCCCATTTCCCAGTCAGACAACTGTTTACTGTATTTATCTGAAAGGTAGTATTTTTCCTTTATGAAAGCATATACCTTTAAATGAGGATCGTTTTAGGGTACTTTCAAAGGTACCATAGAAAGCATTTTCATTTGTCAAACACTCAAGCTTAAATCAAAGTTAAATCTAAGTTTTATTAATTTATATTAATTTATACACACACACACAATTTGTTGTAGATGCTAGCACATGTATACTTTTTGAGAGGTTATTACATAAAATACTATATACCTTTTTCTCCATTTAGAAATCCCATCTCCATACATCCCCATCCTCACCCCCAAGAAAAATGAAATAAATGGGTTGGATTTGTCTTTCTTCTGTCACATATTTGTATATTTATGTGGAGGTTACAAAATAAATTCCTTCCAAAATACATGCAGGATGCCTGCAAGGAAACGTCACCACATAAATAAATTGAAATACCTGTCATCAGTTATCATGGTATTGAATATCTTTAACATTCCAATTCTTTCACTGGGATAGCAGTCATGAGACAGCAGCATGCTAACTTTTTTCCATCCAGATGCCTTTTCTACATGACAGTGTCAATAAGTTACTATTTTGGCGAATGAGGAAGGGAGTGAAAAATGACAATATCTAATCCATAGCAGATTGGAAGCACAATGAACCAGATGCTGAAGCTTTATGAAGGGGAAGGAAGAGGTTTCATTGCAGCTGCTGCAATGGCTGATTGGGGCCAAGAACTCAGATGGGCCAAAACAAAAATTCACTCTTGTAGAAAGAGTTGCTCTTTCTAAGGAAGAGCCATGGCAGCACAGTGGTTAGAATGCAGTACTGCAGGCTAACTCACTGCTCGCTCCAGGAGTTCGATTCTGAATGACTCAAGCTTGACTCAGCCTTCCATCCTTCTGAGATCCGTAAGAGGAGGATCCAGATTATTGGGGGCAATATGCTGACTCTGTAAACTGCTTAGATACAGCTGTAAAACACTATGAAGCGGTATGTAAGTCTAAGTGTGGCTCCATTCGCTACCATAAGAACTTGTGATAGAAACTGGAGTATCCTGATTACAAGAAAAATGGTGGTCTTTTGCCATTTGCAAACATTGGGATAGAAAAAGAGATAAAAATCATATATTTGATGAAACCCCCTTTAGATCAAGAGAATTACTAGCAGGTAAAGGTGTTTACCTTGCAGAGAAATATGAGTGTAGAAATGTAGAAATGTGTAGAAATCCCCTGAAGATTATTTGGGGATTTGTCATATCTTGGATTGTAGGATTTATATTAAATACAGGATTACCTTTTACCAGTGTCAGGTCCCAAGAACCAAAAAAGTTACTTCAGAGCAGTTTTCCTTTATTGTTCCTCATCTACAGAGAGAAATCATGCCGAACTAAAGAAACTGTCTGCATCACAATAGATATAGTCTAGGAATAATTAGGGAGGAATCTTCTTAACTCTTCTTTCTCCAGATGAAACTACCTCTTTGCCCTCTGGAATGCAGCCTCTTCCTTCTGGGAATCCAGACTCCACTCCACTGCAGTCAAATAAATATGGTGGCAATTGTATCTTCTTTTTCTATACAAGTTTTAGGAGAGTTGACAATTAGCTAATGCAGCAAATAAAGCAAATATCACAATAATCAGAATAAAATCCTTAGATGAGACATTCATTGCTACTGAACAAATCTTAGGAGGAAAAGCTTATCCTTGAAATAAGTTTGGTTGGTTTTGTCTTTTTTTTAAAGAGTCTCTGTAGTGATGGTGAGTGTTAAGCAATAAAGAATCCCTACTAGCGGTAGTCCTGCAGCAGGCATGGGGTGTTTGGGTAAGTGGGGTTAAACAAGCAATAGGGAAGTGTACTTGTTCAAATTACTATTTATAGCTATGCTTGTTAATAAAGAATATCGAAATCTCATGTTCCAGGATAAAAAGCACCTGATAGAAAGGGAAAGTTCACAGAGAAGGCCTGTTTAATTATGATTCTATTTTATCTGCCCAAGACTATTGCTATGAAAAAGTTTATTTATATTCAGCCCCCTTGCTCCTTGTACTATATATTCTTCATTACTGAAGACAAAACAAAAATGTGAGGCCAGAATGCTTTACAAGGAGTCATCCTTTCTTTGGGTGAACTATATTTTTAAAAAATGCTAGAGATGACAAAACACAAAAATATAAGCACTTTACTCATATTTAATATAAAATTACTAAATACAATGCATTTTCAGAATGCAAACTATGATCAAGATGGCTTGAATTTGTCTTCAGTCCCTTGAATTAAATCTCTCAAATTCAGCCACCCAAGTGCAATATGCAAAGAATGATACTGATTCCTTTTCAACTTTGTTGTGAATAGTTGTCTCTCACTTAGTCCTTTATTGTTGATTGAAATTGTAATTATCTGGAAATAAAATAGGAATAATCCAGAAATGGTTCCACAAGACACTTAATATTTTGCTATATAAGCCAGCAGTACCTTTTTCCAAGCCAGATTCTTCCTATACTATTGGTGTAGAATTATGTTAATCAGAAGGCCTCTACAATCTTAATAATCCTGTTCAGATTGATAATTTTCTTTTTCATTGTTTAACAACTGTTATGAGAGGGAGAGGCATAATTAATTACTGCTTGACTCTTGTTAATTTCCTGTTTTTTTAATAAAGGATATTTTGGAATTTATAAAGGGAAAAAAAGGAACTGACAAAAGGGCATTCAAAAATGCAAAGTCACTAGGAATAGGAAGCAATAATAAAGTCTGATGACACAAATTAAACAAAGGACACAGTAGCCTTGAGGAGACACACTAGAACTTTTCCAGTGCTTATTCAACAGTTCCTGTTTAAAAGTTGAAAAACAATGACAGAAAATCTGAGAAAAGCCAGGAAAAAAAATCCCCTTCAAAAGGATTTCAGCAGAAGCTGCTGTCCCAATCTAATAATCTGTAGCTTCCTTAGCAAAATATATTGCTATGCAGGTATGTCGTTTTTTTAGTACCAATAATTCTTTTTAAGGAATTCAGAATTATGTCACATTTTCTTGGTTTTTCTTTTAATACTAGTTCTCATTCAATTTAATGAAGGGCAATTAGCTTTTGGAAATTCAAAAATAGCAAAAGAATATGTAGAAAAGTATTGCCTTTCATCTTAGAATAATTGTCTCTCCATTGGTCTACAGATATCCTGCTCCCCCTGCTTCAAGGCATCATTGATATCCTCGATATCTTTTGTGCATGCATGTACAAAAGGGGAGGGACTTTACAACATCACACTGGCCATGTTGCACATTTCGATCACCTTATGAATGCCATTGCAAAAGATGATACTGTTAAGGAATTCCATCCATAGAACTTTTTAGATTGAGAAGTATGCAGCCATAAAGGCTTTAGAATAATGGAAAGATGAGAAATAAAAAATCCATTAATAGCAGCATCTTCTGCCATTAATAATAACAGAATTCTAATCCTAATCCTATCAGCAGCAGTTTGAAAGACAACTGCAAGCATCCAAAAAGTGTGGTAGGAAGTAAAAAGTGTCTTTTGCTTTACTCTCTCCTATAGTTTTAAAAAAAGCTAGACTGAGTTCTTTGCATTTCTACATCTGACAATGTCAATGGAAGAAAGGAGTGCACCTCAGCTGTTGTTGATAATAGAAGATACCACTTCACCTTAAGACTTTGCCTAAGATTTGATAGTGACTCAATCTGGACAGCATATCTGAATAAAAGTCACAGTTATAAATTGTCCTACCAGCTAATTTGCTTGCTTATACTCAAATTCTTGATTGTTACTGTCCTGTGATCAACCTGTATTTTCATTTAATAACTGGAAGAGAAAGTACTTAGGAAAGCTAACACTTATTTACTTTTGTAAGTTGTGAGATAATACACTTGCACTTCTAAGCCTTATCAGATAAGTATTTCCCTCTTTTGTCATAGGGATGCCAGTGCCTGCTTAATTCTCATTAATAGGTAACCTTCCTTTGCTCATGCATAAACTAAGCAACTCTGGGAGTGGAAAGAGAAAAAAAGGTTTCAGGGTTATAAAATTTGTACAATAAAGGCAACCCCTTTATGATTTGAATTCTGGAGACTGTGTTTGCCATTTGGGCTCACTAGGTAGATTAAGGACGGACCTATGCAGCTGTATGTACAGGGACAATTTCTTAATAAACTTTCAAGGTTTGTTGCCATCCTAGTTTTCTTATTCTTTGTGAATCAGTTCGCAAATCCTAAATTAAGTATCAAAACACAAATTAGTGGCAATAATTATCTTTTTTTAACCTCTCAAAACCTATTATCTTGGATGCCACGGTACCACCTGATTTTAGAGTAAGTTACTTGTTATTCAAAATCTTGAACGTTGAAAGAAGGTGAAAAATGTTTCTTCAGATCCAACGCTAGTGAAATTAGCTTGAGCATTATGAATTGTATAGTAGGGTATGAAGCTATTGCCATAAATAATAAATATTTTAGGGTGGCAGAAAGACACCGACTTTGCACCAGAAGAATCTACCTTAATGTCTTCATAGTTTCTGTATAGGGAGTGAGAAGAGCACACTTCAAAAAACAAAACGCCTTGGACTAGCTTAGTTGTACACACATTCTGACAGCTATTCCGTCTCCTCTTTCAACTATTCAGTCAGAAAGTAGGATCTGTAGAATTCTTCTCTGTGTATCAAAAATAATTTAATTCTAGTGGATTATAATGGTGAAATGTTTGTAGGTAAAACTTAAAATAAACTATTTGGAATAGAAAGAGAAAGAAATAGAAGACAATACATGTTTACATTTGGACAAATAATGACCTAAATAATTCATGACAATAAATTTTCTAATATACAAGAAGTGTTGTTCAGACAAGAAAGAGGGAGGCATTCAGAGCAACTAATCACTGACTCAATCAGTGCATTCCTTTGCCTTATTATTATATTGCTCAATAAAAATAGAGACCAGATCAGAGCTATCTATCACCTCTTCTATTTAGTGGAACACATCATATTTGCAGACAAAGTTTATGCTTCATATTATTATTTTTAAGGTTATTAGTAATTCTGGGAACAAGTCAACATAGCCTTTAAAATTATATCCCATTTCTCAACAATGTTCACCACATTTGTTCTTATCAAAAGGCTATCAAGCAATTTCACAGTATATAATGGAAAAGCATATTGATGAGGATACATGAATATGCATACTGAGTAATCACACCCCGATTTCTACAGGAGTTCTGAAATAGAGCAGATAGCACAAACAAGAGTGCTATCGCTAGATAGTTTGAAAGTGCCTTTCAGCCACATGTTGCAACATTATGCCATACTGTTCCCTGACCTTTATCTTTTTAGATTCAGAATTAGATGACTAAATCTCTGAACGCATTGATGTAGTTGCCGACCCTTTCCAAAAAAATCCACCAGACTTTCTTCCCATCTGAGCCTTCCCATTTTAGAAAGTTGAAGTGTGCAAGTAGACCTTGAGCAACTGATTGCTCATCTAATTGTTATGAAAAGATCAATATTCTTTATATGCCCAGCAGTATTCCTAGAAAATAAACATAGGAATAAGTAACTACAGCTCAGCACTCTATTCCATTGAGGCCATCTATCTGGAAGTGGTAAACTGGGGTGATAGGATGTACACTAAAGGACTATAGAGCAGTGTTTCTCAACTTTGGCAACTTGAAGATATGTGGATTTCAACTCCCATAATTCCCACCCATCCATAGAGAAGGATGGCTAGGAACACTTCATCAGTTTGCCTTCTAATAAACTGATAGCTTGTATCTATCCATGGCCACCAGGATAGCCACTTTGTGAAAGCAGGATACAAGATCATAACAATTCAAACATGATCAGAGTGCATGTGCATTTATGGACACTCAGGGACTGACTCCTCCATTTATTAATAATGGAACAGTGAAATTGAAGCAGAAGGATCCAAATTCCATGGTTTTGTGACAGCTAATAATCAAATTAAAATGCATGCTTATAGACCTGGACCTGGATTATAAAAATTTGGATGTCCACTAGGTGGCATTAACATAGTATTTCAGTATCCTGCTGCTCTCAGATCTCATTATTTATCATGGTTAGCCAGCCAGCCAGCAAATTTTGCACACCTGTGCAGCTGAAACAGATACAGATTTAAAGGTTTGTAATAGGTTCAAGATCATGTCTAATATTAGCTTACCAGAACAGCTATTTATAGGAAAGAGAAATTGCTTCTTTTTTTTAAATTGTAATCTTACCATGTTTTCATTTGTCCTGATTCTTTGCCTTGAAAAGCAAACTAACACTCCAGTCACATCAGGGGTGTTGTTATAAATTCAGTACAGACCTTTAGCACAAAGGTCCTTTTCACCTTTCAGTTTTGATGATTTTCCTTCATTCCAAGATTAAGTTATTCTAGGTGTAGCTTAGAAAATCTGCTTAGATCCTAGGGGATGAAAAGTGCTATATAAATGTAAATTGTCACTGTTGCTATGCATGAATCACTGTCAAGCTTGAAGCCACTCTGACTATGAAAAATGGCCATTCCTGATGAGAGCCTTGCAGATTAAAGAAAATCTCTAAATTCTTTGGACAGAAAGACTAACTCCATTTCAGAACTTCTAAAGGGTTATACGATTTAACACAAAGTGAAGACGTGCTATCAAAATAAATGAAGTTAATCTAATAAGTAAGTAAGTAGCCAATGAATGTCAAGAGCAGAGCTTTCTCTTAAAGATGATATTTTTGGAGATATTGTGGGCAGCTGGAATTGAGATTCAAGCTATTATCCTGGAACACTTAATACTGCTTGTTCTAAAACATTATATGCTAGGTTTTAGCTGTACCATCTCACATAACCCTCTTTAAGCCATTAATATAACATGCCACCTTAGACAACATTTCCCTCCTTATAAATCACATCAGATACACATTGTACTAATAGGGATTAGTGAATCTGTCAAATTCTGACTCATTCAGTATCTCAAACCTGCATTTTGTTTAATTACATTTCCCCAATAGCTTGTATGTTATTTTTATTTAAAAATAAACCCTCTGAGTAAAAATTCATGTATCTATTCTGCATTTTTTAAAAATGGGCACATATTGGAGCTGCAGTTTTCTTACTGTTTAAGATTTTTGCAAGCAATTTCCCTTTATTTTTTCTCATATGTACATTTTTGGGTGCATTTTTCCTTACAATTGATCAGAGAAATTATTATTCCTTAAATGAACCTACTACCTTTGCTTGTCCCAAATTATATTAAAATTATAAACTGATTAAAGTACATAATAAAACACAATAATCACAATATACAGTATAACAGTAAAGCAATAAAACAATTGAAGCTGAAGTCTTGAGAGAAAGATTCTGACCTCACATGTAAATAACAATTTGGCTGACAAAAGAAAGAAAATGTTATCTCTTCCATTTCTGGTCACCATCCTACAGTACTCTGTGGCATAGCAGCCTTGGATTAAAGGTTGAGGAGGAGGGGTGACCATGGAAACTCCATTTTGATCATAAAGTACTTAATCTGATAATTTGCATGCTGCTATTTTGGGAGGCTGGCACAGTATTGGTATATGGTTTGTGTATTATTCATCTCACTGCCTAAGCTAAGGCCTGGAACCTTTCCACCTCCTCCAACGATCTGGCCAGTGTCTGTTCCCAGCCCAGGAAGGTCCAGCCAGGAGCATTTCGGCCTGTGGAAGGGCACATCTGTTACTGAGATCCTGGGGCCTCTCTCAGGCCGTTCTTGCTCAGCCTGCTTTGGGATTCACTTTCTCGCAAGGTGACCCCTAAGAAAAAGGACGGAGAAGATGGCAGCAGCTGGTGTCACTCTCCAAATAGTCTGCTTTCCAACCAACACTTTTTCTTTTACTGTTTCTCTGCTTAATTTTGGTAACTTTGCTTCCATATTTATAACTGCATTTCATATCCTCATTTCATTGCATTGTAAACCATGCTGAGTTGCTCTTAGAGTGAGATGGGCAGCATATAAAATGAATCAATGGATCAATCAATCAAATAAACAGACTCCAGAATGGGGAAGTAGCAGGAACAAGTTTGGAGCTCACTGCTTGGAACTTTGCTGGATCTTGTGATCCAAAAGGAGGATCTCTCTCCTTCTGGGCTCCCTTCATGCCACCAACATAGACCTTTCACAGTTCCAGTACCAAAGGCGAATGGCAAACTGTTGTCCTAAAACTGCCATTTCCCCCCATATCAATCAGAATAGAACTGGAAGGGACCTTTGAGGACTTCTAGCTCAACCCCCTGCTCAAGCAGGAGACCCTATACCATTTCAACTAGATGGCTGTCCAGTCTTTTCTTAAAAACCTCCAGTGATGAAACACCTACAACTTCTGAAGGCAAGATGTTCCACTGGTTAATTGTTCTCATTGTTAGGAAAGTTCTCCTTAGTTCTAGGTTGCTTCTCTCCTTGATTAGTTTCCATCTGTTGTTTCTTGTCTTGCCTTCTGGTTCTTTGGAAAATAAGTTGACCACCTCTTTGTGGCAGCCTCTCAAATACTGGAATACTGCTATCATGTCACCCCTAGTCCTTCTTTTCTCTAGACTGGCCATATCCAATTCTTGCAACCGTTCTTCATATGTTTTTGTCTTCAGACCTTTAATCATTTTAGCTGCTCTTTTTTGCATTTTTTCCAAAGTCTCAACATCTTTTTTGTAATGTGGTGACCAGAACTGGATGCAATATTCCAGTGTGTTCTTACTAAGGCTTTATAACGCAGTATTAATACTTTATGTGATTTTGATTCTATGCCTTTGTTTATACAACCAAGGATTGTATTAGCTTTTTTGGATGCTGCTGCACACTGCTGGCTCATGTCTAAGTGATCGTCCATTAGGACTCCAAGGTCCTTGTCACAGTTACTGTTTTTGAGCCAGGTCTCGCCTAATCTGTACTTATACAGATTAGGTGAGACCTGTACTTGTGAACTCTAAAGCTTCCTCCTTCCATTATGTATTCAAGATGGACAGTGATTAATATTTATATGTTACTTATATGTAAGGGTGTAGGTCTATACATATGTTGTATAAAGTATGTTTAAATGTGTGTTATGAATGCGTACTTTGAGAACAAGCAACTAAATTTTATTTTTAATGTGTGCCATTGTGCCCACATTATACCTTTGATTTTTCCTGTCTAAATGTAAAACTTTGCTTTTCTCCACATTAAAATTCATTTTGTTGGATAGGGCCCATTGTTCAGTCTGTTAAGATCTTTTTGGATCCTGACTTTGTCTTCTGGGGTATTGGCTACGCCTGACAGCTTAGTGTCATCTGCAAATTGGATGAGTTCCCCTTCTATTCCCTTATCTAATTCATTTATGAAGATATTGAAGAGTACAGGGTCTAAAATGGAATCTTGGGTACCCCACTGCTTTTTTCCTTCCATGTAGATGTAGTACCATTAAGGACTACTCGTCAAGTATGGTTTGTTAGACACATTCTTCACAATATCTTTTTAATATGAATAATATTGAATTCTTATCCATATTTCTCTTTCAACTCCTATTCATCTGGATACGTACAGGAAAACCTTGATTCTCTTTATTAGATTACAGATACAAGGGATAACATTTTTATTTGGACTTCACCCTCCAATAAGGGGCAAAATCTGTTGTTTCCCAAGCTATCCAAACAACTGACAGTTGTTCATTCAGATGAACTAGCTCTGGTTGAAGAGGATTCAAGGCTAACTTGAAAAGGCATTTTAAGAGTTGGCTAAACAATTCATACATGAGGCTGCCAGTTGATGATTATTTCTCAAATCTGAGGTCCAAACCAAACAAAGCCTTGGTTGTGACATCACAGACTCCTCCTAACCTCATTGGCTGGAAGTTGCCATGGTAACAGCCAGCATCCTTGGTGAGTCTGGACCACAGCACTGGGAGGCTCTGCTCAAAATCCCTGGATTAGACGGCTGGCACTTTGAGTATCGCAAGGATCTCCCTCATTTGGGCATTTCAGAAGGAGAAACAGTTTCCATTAGGCAGAATTAGGGGGCATGAGAAAAGTTGGGGTTCAACCCCAGACCACAGAAGTGCTCATACCTGCTACATTAGCAACCTGCATAACTTTGACCAAACTCCCCATCCACCATGTCAAAAGTACAGGCTATAAAGTTAGGCAGGATCCCTTCTGAGTTTCTTTCTTGGCCCGTTATGTAGCTGAGGTCTCCCTTTGTCTTATCTGGTCATTTTTAGTCAGCATCTCACTAGATGTGGGAGGGAGGGGATGGTGGATTGAGAGGGAGCTGAGAGATCAACTTGATCCCTTTGACCTTGGACAGAGATATTCAAACATGATTTCTAGTCTGCAACAAACTACTGCAGTTCTAGGATAAAAAGTCAGTTAAGCATCCCTTCCCTTCCATTCCATTGGTTTTCTTCTCCCTCCCTCCTTCCCTCCTCCTCCCTCTTTCTCCTCTCCTTCCATCTCTCACCTTTCTGTCTCTCTCCCACTTGCCCAAGTCATTTTGCAGTTTGAGGACATTTTGTGTGCTCAGTTCTCATGGAAGTATTGGAAGGCCTTCCCTTTGTTTTCCACCTCCTTTTTTTTTCTTTTATTCAACAGACTTTACCTGAGACCTCTGAGGATCTCTCTTTTAGCTTGTAATCCTTCATATTCAAAGGTACACAGTTGCTATGGGGTATATGAGGATGCATCCCTAGCATCTATCCACATCTAGATTAAAGATTATGATATAATACAAAATGTCATAAAACATTTCCTATGCCGATTTTGAACTGTGCTATATAGGCTCATTCAAAAGGGCTATCTCTAAGTATGTGCCTAGCTTTTCTAGTGAAGGCCTCACATTAGGAGCTCCCTCCTCCTTAAAAATGTGGAGGATCCTGGTAAGGAAATATCCCTGAAAGGATGACCCAGGTTGTCAACTAGACATTTAAAATTAAGTTTAACAGTAGCAGAGATCCGAGTCCATCCTTACTTGCTCAGAATGTCTTCCCCTACATCACTGTCATTTTGACTTTTGGCGGTAGGGAAGGAGGGAGGGCATAAGTAAATCTCACTTCTAGATAAAATACTGAAATGTATTTTTACTCAGCCTGTATTTTCTAAAAATGCTCCTCTAGACCTTAGAAGTCTTCATGGAAATAAAGGGGACAGCAACTGGCAATCTGTTTTGCAGCACATCAACTCTGGATTATATTTTTTGCTTTTGGTAGCAAAATTGGGTGGTGGATACCTTGCCGGTTGTCTGTAAAACTCTGCCAATCCCCAACCTAAAGGCAGATAAATTGTAGGATGAATGTAGAACACCAAGAGACATCTGCTATTCATTGACCTCCATTCTGATAAAACTTTGGGGAAAACCTGGGAATAGGAATATCACTCTCATGTAATACTTTCCATCAGATCAGTATTCCAGTGTTTCCCCTGCCCCCCCTTCCCAAAAAAAGAAAACACTGCCAAATGAAGCTCTACTGCCTTCAGCAGCCAAAACAGACCTGTGTCATGGTTCCGACAGACAGAGACAAATAAAGCAGAACTCCGAGGCCTGCAAATTCCTCAAAGAACATGTTTATTAGTTACAAAGTATCGGCACGTCAAAAGTGAAACCAAGCCTGGAGACACAAGCATCAATTCCCCAATACAAAGTTAAATGTCCCACTCATAAAAGCTATGTAAGCAACTACGTTCTCCAATTTGGCGGGCCTTTTATGAAACACTAAGTCTCTAGTCCTGGGAGCAGCTGATGACCTTGGCTCCCATGGGACAAAAGATTATTTTGACTAGCGAAACACATAGGCAACCCCCTTCCCTTCATTCTCTGTGGCAACTGAAAAATGAGAAGGAAAATGGCTGAAGCCATGCTCATTTGTAAAGTTGACAACCTGATCATGATCACATACAGGTAGTCCTCAACATACGACAGTAATGTAGCTGCCCATTTGTGTCAGGAGTTGAGGACTACATTAAATGAAGTGCATAATTAATGACCTCCACATCCCTGCTTTCCCCAATGCATTTATTAAATGAATGCACAGGTCAAATGCATGGGTCATTAGGTAGAGCATGTGATGACTCAGGGATGGGGAAAACCATGGGAGGCCTAATGCAGACAGAAGCACACCCAGGAGGCTGCCCTCACCCTCTGAGATATCCCACACTCTGCCTCCTTCCCCTTTAGTTCCCCAAAGACCTATAGAGCTCCTCCATACCCCACCTTATCACAATTGCATACTTATCTTTTGAAGATATCCAGAGCTCAGGAAGTTGGAATAGAGAAGGCTGTCCCTTGCTGGGCCATTGCAAGGCCACATGGCACAATTGAGAAGAAATCCTGCTGGTTTTCCTACCCTCCAGCCAGTGTAAATCACTATGATTTCTTCTTAGCTCCCCAAATGTCAGCAAAATGTAACAGGGCTTTTGGTCCCTTGCAATCCTTAGCTTGTTTGTAACCTGATCTGGCTGTCTGACACTGAGAACAATGAAGCTGCTTTGCCCAGTTATATAGTAAAGTTATTTATAAGGCTCACACAGAATGTCCCACATTCCATTTTCAGAATCTGAAAAATGAAGTTTTACCAGACCAACCTGTTGAAAGAAAAATCATCAGGTCCAGTCCAAAAAAATGGAGACTGCTTAGGAAAGAAGGTTCTGTTTATTGATGAACAGAACTATAACAGCATGTGGTTCTGGGAAAGCTGACAAAATGGAGCTGGGAGTGGTGGGTTTTTATACCTTCTTGGGCTTTTGTGTTTGGAGTTGTTCCTGTTCCTGTGGCTTTGTATTTGAGGTTCTTCCTATTCCTATAGTATGTACTTTGACTTGAGCTTAAGTGTGTCCTTTTGGTATTCTAATGGTGGTGGTTAATCCTATTATGTCCTAAAAGTCATGTCCTGCTTCTCTGGGGCTGTGGCTGAAGGCATTTTGCTTATGAATAGGTGGCCCAATCTTTCTGAATAGGATTATCAAATCTGCATTTCTACAGAGCTGGCCTGCTCAGTTTCTGCCTGGGGAAACTTGGGCAGAAAAGCCTTTTAAGATTTTTTTTCTCCATTATTCCTTTGGGGAAATATAATATTCTGCTTTTTTTAATATTCTCCCAAATATTTCCTTCTCTGGGGGAGGGGGGTGCTGACTTTCTACAAATCTATTTCACCTTTTAAAACAGGCATCTTCTATTAGCAAACATGTTGCAAACATGTGATCTCAGATTATATATTGTAGTAGATCACATGTGGTAGTCCTTGATTTCAGTAAAATGTTTTATAGTCTTCATAATTAACATTTGCACGCTAAATGTGTGTTAAATAGGATGGCAATTAAGTGGACTTAACGGTGGCTTAATAATCCTACTCAAAGATTGTTCAACAGTTCATTAAATCTTTACTCCCTAGCAATTGACAATGTTTCTATCAATAAATGTGGGCTATATGGTACTTATTCTGGAAATTCTGCAATTAGTTGAATATCTGCACCCTGGAAGAAATTGAATATTGAGCTCAACAAGGTTCTGTTCTCAACCCATGGATGGATGCTTATTAAATATGTAGATATTAAACTAGAGGGAATGGCATATACATTAAAGAGTAAAATCAGTAAGATGGATAATAAGCAGATTTACAGAATGGTAAGAGGAGGGGGCAAGTAAAGGAGCTGGACATATTTAGTGTTAGCAAGACTTGTGTTTTTTTTCTTCAAATGGGATCTGTTCTTTCTTCTCACTGATCAGAATTATAATTAATGGAATGAAATTAAAGAAGAGACAAATCAATAGAAAATTCCTAATGGTAAGAATAGTTAACCGGTGGAGCTGTCTCTCCAGAATTCTTACAGACTCCCATTCTCTGAAGGTTTTCAGATACTGGACAGACAACTTTTAAGAATTTTTCAATAATTTCCTGATCTATATGTTCTATTAAATCTCTCCTATTTATTTATTTAGATTCTTTTCTATTCCAACTTTATTATTATTATAACAACTCAAGGCAGCGAACATATCTAATACTCTTCCTATTTTCCCTACAAAAATCCTGTGAGGTGAATTGGGCTGAGAGAGGAACTGCCTAAAGCTAGTCAGTTGGCTTTAATGCCACTAGACCAGTGATGGCGAACCTTTTAGAGGTCGAGTGCCCAAACCACAACCCAAAACCCACTTACTTATCGCAAAGTGCCAGGACATTGTGGTGCCCTCAAGGGGGGCATGGGGTGTGGCCCACTGGGTGGGCGTGGCTGGGGTGGGCATGGCCACCTCGATGCTGCTCATGGGGGATGCCTGTGGGGGCCAGGCAGGGTTGGGGGAGATCCAGGGGGTCTCTGGTGGGTGGGGCGGTGGGCAGGAGGCCCAACAGAGATGGGGGGGCAGGCAGGGTTGGGGGAGATCCAGGGGGTCTCTGGCGGGTGGGGCGGTGGGCAGGAGGCCCAACAGAGATTGGGGGAGGCATCCAATCCTAGCTGGGACTGGGGGGCCATGGCGCCGATGGGGATCCAGCTTTCCCTGCTCAGGGTGGCCTTTGGCTTGCTGGGTGTGGGCATGCTCTACCACCTCTACTCGAGCTTGCTATCTGGCCGCTTCGCCTACTTTGTGCTGGGTGCGGCTGCTGCCCCAGGCGGCAGCGGCAGCCTAATGGACCTGTGCAAGCTGCTGGCAGCGGCGGCACGCGTGCCCACAGAGAGGGCTCTGAGTGCCACCTCTGGCACGCGTGCCATAGGTTCGCCACCACTGCACTAGACCAACTCATATATTCTATGATTTGGACAAAATGGCTGCTTTGGGAAATCTGCACATCCACAAAGTGGCTGTGATAACCAATGACAAATACTCATCTCCTAGAAAAAAAACTAGTTTGGTTTCTTCCATCATTTTGAATAATCTCTAAGTTCTGTATCTTCAACTTGTATGTTCATATTAGTTATTTTTTAAAAAGTTAGGATACTATTCCAAACTAAGCACTTATTCACTTTTTTTGTTCATTGTTGTTTTAAAGAATGTCTGTAAATCTGTGAATTCATGGACATTTTTAGGAATAGTTAAGTGTTCTGCTTTGGACCATGCAAACTATAATCTACCATCCTACACAACTTTTTAAAAATTAAAATATTCTTTAAAAAACATCAAGTCAAGTGAGATAGAAAAACAGGCTAGGATGATGTCTGGAAGCTAACTGGTTGCTTCTCAGCTCCACAGTCTAATCTAGGGCTTATCAACCTTTTCACCGATTGTACCACTTTTAGGATATGGCAATATTCGAATACCACTTAGCAAGGTGTCAAAAACATGATGACCAAAAAAACCCCGTTCAAAGTTGCAACTGTACTGAAATGACTTATGACCATTTTTCACACTTATGACCATTGCAGCATGCCCAGGGTCATGTGATTTATATTTGGATGCTTGGCAACTGATTCATATTTATGATGGTCACAGTGTCCCAGGGTCATGTGATCCCCTTTTGCAATCTTTTGACAAGTAAAGTCAAAGGAAGAAAAAAAATGTAGTAAGTATTGGCTGCCGGCCAAGGCAGCCTCCCCAAATGGCTCCATTCATAAGTAAAGGAATGCTACAGGCAAAATCCATTCAGGAGAAAAATACTTCAAAATCCTTTGCAGCAAAACTTACAGCTAACAATAGCAGAGCAATAGAAGCTAACACGAGACATCAGCCATCAGCCAAATAGAAATTGCCAAACACTCCTTAAGAACACAAAGCCCACATTGCACAAATCCCAGAACTTCAAAGTCACAAAAGAACATAAGAATCCTTCCACTCTCCATCTCCCTTCCTCCCTCCTCACCTCCAGCCATTTCTGCCTTTTTTCATTCCTCTTGGAGAGCAACCCCTCCCCCACCCTCCTCCTTCAACTTCTTTCCCTTCGGTGCAGCTAGAGCTGACTCCGCCTCCTCCCAAGGCTGCTGCTTTTTTCTCTCTCCCTCTCCCGCCCAAACTGCTTCCTTTTATAGCCTCTCCTGTCTCTGCCCCCTCCTCCTCCTTTCTCATGGGGGAGGGTGAGCCAGAACTGAGCCTGGGCCCTTTGTCTCTCCCCAGCCACTCTGCAGCTCCAGAGACCTCTCTCACAGTAAATCCTTGCCTGCGCTGGCTCATTCCCTCCCCCACTACACTTGGCTAGGCAGGGCTGCATACCACCTGCCACTCGTTAATGTACCACAAGTGGTACGCGTACCACCGGTTGAAAAGCCCTGGTCTAATCCATTCTGATATGCTGCTCACTGCTTTTGAGCTACCCAGCCTGAAAAGATGATAAAAATTTCAAAAGATTGCATATGCCTCAAATCAAAACTAAAGTGAAGATGTTCCCTATTGCCAGTTCACCTCCAGGAATTCTATAATGGCACTATTACATCATTTTTTTCTGGCTACAAATACCAGAGTCACTAATAAGCAACAGATCCCTTTTAAAGTTTCTTTGTCGATTTCAGTTTAATAAGTTCATAGGATCTGCCTTTACCATGGGAAATATGGGATGCACAGTCTCCTCATCCCCATAAAAATCACAGTTTTAGAAATGAATTTGTAATTCTGGCATATTTTTGCAAAACAAGGCTTTGTGCTGTAATATCCTCAGTAGCCTCATATCCTTTAGTGCTGTTCAAGCTGTTATTTCAATATTGCTTTTTTTTTGTCCTATCTCTGTGATGGGAAGCAAGATTTTAAAAGCAAATACAGCATCATGTGCTTATCATTTCACCAGCCCCAGCTGAGCCAGCAGTTGTAACAACCTAAATAAAATATGTAAGGCAAGCACTCAGGTCATGCAACTGAAAATATGCAATCAATCTTGGTGAAGTTGGACTGTATCATTCATATATTGCTCTATATCCTGATGGCTGCAGTCATCATGTTATAGCTAAGATTACATTTAGAAATAATAAAAAGAAATATGCACATTATTTTTATAATTCTTGTCAGCAATATATAAATCCTGTATGAACAGCAAGTTCACATGTACAAATCCTCACCTAAAGAAAGGCTTATAAAGGAGAATATTATTGGAATACCAGTGAAGAAGTTATTTTCAACTTGACTAGCAATGCCCAGTAACATATAAATCTTCTTCAACAGGCCAAAAATCCTTTATACTGTTTTTTATTAATAGTCAGCATCATAACGTCTACAGCATTTTTCAACATATATATTCCTTTTTGGGATTTTCTCTTCACTACAATTCTCTTCACTACAATTCAGTTATCCATAAAATGTCTGACGTGGCTGAGTTTCAAAATATAAAATAGTATGATTGATTGATTATATGCCATTAGGTTATTGTCAACATTTAATGACCATATAGATAGATTTTCTCTATGATATCTGTCCCTACACTGGCCTTTCAGGCCTTCCAATGGTGCACAAATGACCAGTGTAACTCTTCATTCCATCCACGTTGCTGCTGATCCTCTACTTTTTCTCTTTTTTATCCTTATCATGATTAACCTTCTCTATAGAATTACATCTTTGTATAATGTATAAAATGGCATACAATGAGGTTAAAAGGTTTGCCTATTCAAGTAGAACAAAAAATATCCCCTTGGTTGAAATATGGATATAAGGATATCCCAAACTATGTAATCATTAAATCCAGAGTATTTTTCTCTCTCTCATTATTATGAAGCTACAATAGCTTACAAAAAACATAGTAAGAAGAGAGAATTGTATTGCTTCATTTTAATGCTGATAAATCTATTATGTTAATGGCCTGTTGAATCTACAGTACATTATGATCCTCTGAGTGCATCTTTAACAAAACAGAGTAGCCTTTTGAATGTGACAGGTCAGAATAGAATATATAAAACCAGTAAGGTGGTGAAAACCTTTATACACTATCCCAGATGGTTCAATGATATATATCATTCAATATGGGGTTCATACACAGAAAACCATTCTTAATGACTAATTTCAGTACTTTGTTCCCACTATGTGCTCATAAAAAGTCCCAGTAGAATGTGATTTTCTGTATTGGTTTATTGTTTTCTATACTGTTTTTTTTTCTTACCATTTTTAAGAAATAATCCTATAAATGTGTGTGTGGGAACAAATTGCATGAAATTCTTAACAATGTATTAACACTTACATTCATGGACATTTGGTGCTTTTCTCCCAATTGCACTGTCACTAAATAAAGACAAGAAACAATATCTAACAGAATTAACAGAATAACAGAGTTGGAAGGGTCATTGGAGGTCTTCTAGTCCAACTTGCTGCTCAGACAGAAACCCTATACCATTGCAGACAAATGGTTGTCCAATCTCTTCTTTAAAACTTCCAGTGTTGGAGCATTCACAACTTCTGAAGGCAAGTTGTTTCACTGATTAATTGTTCTAACCGTCAGGAAATTTCTCCTGAGTTCTAGGTTGCTTCTCTCCTTGATTAATTTCCATCCATTTCTTCTTGTCCTGCCTTTAGTTGCTTTGGAGAATAGGTTGATTCCCTCTTCTTTGTGGCAACACCTTAAATATTGGAACACTATTATCATGTGACTCCTACTCCTCCTTTTCATTAAACTAGACATACCCAATTCTAGCAACCATTCTTTGTTTTAGCCTCCAGTCCCCTAATCATCTTTGTTGCTCTTCTCTGCACTCTTTCGAGTGTCTCAACATCTTTTTTACATTGTTGCGAAAAAAGCTGGATGCAGTATTCCAGCACATGATCTTGATTCTATCCCTCTGTTAATGCAGCCTAGGACTTTGTTGGCGCTTTTGGCAGCTGCGGCACACCGCTGGCTCATATTTAAGTGATTGTCCACTAGGACTCCCAAGATCTTTTTCACAGTTACTATTATTGTGCCATTCCTGGCAAATAGATGGGGAAGAAATGGAGGTAGTGACAGATTTTATCTTCCTGGGCTCCAAGATCACCACAGATGGGGACTGCAGCCAAGAAATTAAAAGACGCTTGCTCCTGGGCAGGAAAGCTATGGCAAATTTAGACAGCATACTAAAAAGCAGAGACATCACCCTGCCAACAAAAGTACATATAGTCATGGCCATGGTTTTCCCAGTTGCAATGTATGGCTGTGAAAGTTGGACCATAAGAAAGGCTGAGCGTAAAAGAATTGAGGCCTTTGAACTATGGTGCTGGAGAAGACTCCTGCAAGTCCCCTGGACTGCAAGGTGATCAAACCAGTCAGTCCTAGAGGAGACCAACCCTGACTGCTTCTTAGAAGGCCAGATCCTGAAGTTGAAACTCAAGTACTTTGGCCACCTAATGAGAAAGAAGGACTCACTGGAGAAGAGCCTAATGCTGGGAAAGATTGAGGGCAATAGAAGAAGGGGACGACAGAGAATGAGGTGGCTGGATGGAGTCACTGAAGCAGTAGGCGTGAGCTTAAATGGACTCCAGAAGTTGGTAGAGGACAGGAAGGCCTGGAGGAACGTTGTCCATGGGGTCGCGATGGGTCGGACACGACTTCGCAACTAACAACAACAAATTATTGTGCCAGGTTCCATCTATACTATACCTGTGCATTTGGTTTTTCTTGCCTATATGTAGAACCTTACTTTTTTCACCATTGAATTTCATTTTAAGATAGGGCCCGATGTTCATGTCTGAATTCCTTCTGTATCTTAAGCCTATCTTCTGAAGTTTTAGATATTCCTGCCAGCTTGGTATCGTCTGCAAATTTGATGAGTTCCCCATCTATCCCCTCATCCAAATCATTGATGAAGATATTGAAGAGTACTGGGCCTAAGACAGAGTCTTGAGGTAACCCAGTGCATACTTCCCTCCAAGTAGATGCAGTCTCATTGAGGACTACATGTTGAGTGTGGTTGGTCAGCCAATTACAAATTCATTAGATGAAGATGTTCAGAACTGTCCATTTTGAGGGTGAATCATACTATATAAGTTACAAAAACAGTTGGACTGTTGAAAACAGAATACCTAAATATCTGGTCTCAAGGCAACTGTTATAACATATGCTGTAGGTTTATTATATTTATTTATCAAACCATTATGTTTATTTATTTTAAATGCCTGGATCTTCCTTTTCTTGTGCAGTGAAGAAAGGTCATAAAATTTAATGTAAATATCAATGGCATGTTAAGCATGGGAAGAGGTGAATGTTTCATCATTCCTAAAATACTACAAATTATATCTATATGTCAGGAAAAAATCAGTTAGTCTTGGCAAACCTTGATCTAAAAATGACTAATCAAATTGTATTGCAAAAATAAACACACATTGTGTTAGTGATAATATAAATATCACTAATATAAACAGCATTGGCTCACTTTCTTTCTTAAGTGGTGATGAACAGCCTACATATTACTTGTCTCATGTATCCCAAATTTTTAGGCAAATTACAAATTCCCACTAGTTTACACATGCAATGATCAATATATCCTAATCACCTTGAGAAAAAATCTACAGTATTCATTGTATTAAACTACAGCTTTGGTAACAGAAATGTTACATTCTATTAAGTGTTTCCTTTGACATTTTATATCATTCCTGTCTATCACCCAAGCTGCCTAATATGAATTGACGTACATGGCACAAAGCCAAAGTCACTTGTCATAATTGTGATGTGTCTGCAGTAAAAGCTGTCTAACAACTGGAGTTTGCTTAAACAGAGGTTAAAGCAATGGTGTCTTTATGGAAAGTTTATGGGAAGATTTCCCAGATCATTAAATCAGACATTTCAACCTTGTTTGCTTTTCTTTAAGAGTTAATAAATAAACCTATGCATTTTAAGGTTAGTGCTTTTTTGACTGAAATATGGTTTCCTCCTTAACATCTCCCCTTTTTTTTACATGCTTTAAACTTATTTATATCTCAAATATGACAATCTCTTCATATTTTAGATTTGCTATATCAGGACAGGTACATTTCCTAATACTGTATACCTAAATTTAAATTTAAAATTTAGGGGGTTTGGCAGTTTCTTTGATTTGCCTTTATTTATGCAAAAATAAATCCTATACTTAATACATACCCAGAAATATTTTCATTCACACATAAAAGTTCAAATTATCTGCTGATGCTTAAAAAGAATCATGTTCCGTGACAAGCACAGAATGTTTTTCTTACTGAACCTTATACATATAAGGACTAATAACTTTGATCTATGGAGAAACCTAAACTATTGAAAAATTGGAATTATGTTTTAATTGCTCAGTTTTACTTTGAGATGAGATAGATAGATGATAGATGGTAGAAAATAAAAGATAGACAAGACAGACAGACAGACAGATAGATAGATAGATAGACATCTGATTATTAATTACAGGCATTTATTAATTACGGGCATAACGACGGAGCAGGAGGTCGCTTACTAGCGGCCGCCATCTTGAAAGCCTTACAAGCAATCTCAGGCCATTCAGAAGGCCAGAATTAAGGAGCGGCAATTCAAGGGTGCTGCTTCTCCAATTCCAGGTTCCTTGGCAGCTTGCCGCATACTAGACTATTACAATTAGAGGCAATAACAACAGCCTCCTTCACTGGATGCAATTTCCAAAGACTTCATGGCTGAGTGCCCGCTTTAACTGCCGCCATTTTCAGCACCTCTTTCCCCCGATTTTGCTGCTTATAAGTGTGCTGGCTACCCCATTAAGTTGGTCTTGCCGCCACTAACAGGATTATCAGTGTGCTGGCTATCCCATTAAGTTGGTCCTGCCGCCACTAACAGGATTATAAGTGTGCTGGCTACCCCATTAAGTTGGTCTTGCCACCACTAACAGGATTATAAGTGTGCTGGCTATCCCATTAAGTTGGTTGCGCTGCCACCACTTCTAGCCACCACTTGGCTCCTTGCTACTGGGATCACCTCTCTGTTGCAAACACATTGAGATTGCCATTTCTGTGATATCTCTGATTTTGCAATGGCAGATAAAACCACAGAAGGTCAGATATCTCAAGGTGCCTCCAGCAGTTCCTCCAGACACAAGAAATCCAGATCAGCCAAGCAGGAGGCTGCTGGGAAACTCAGATCCAAAGCTATCTCTGGCAAAAGGTCTTCAAAAGCTGCTGACAAAGAAGCAAGCAGGAGGCACCAGGCATTGGAAAAACAATTCTCCAAAGGCAAAAGAATGATGCAAAGGTTGGTCAGATTACTTCTGTTCCCATGGAAGCATCGGGTTTTGGCCCTCAACAAGCTCCTTCAACCTCTGCTGCTCCAAGTGCCTGGTCTCCAGAAGGGGAAACAGATCAGTTCATTTTTCCCATGGCAGAACAGGTGGAGATGGTTCCCCATTCCAGTGAGGGGCTTGGCCTTCATATCCCCGCTCCTCTGGGTACAGCTAGACCTCTGGGCCCAGAGGCCACATTCACTCCTACAGCGGCAGGGCTTCGCCCTCCAGAGGTTCAGGAGACAGAACTATCAGAACGAATGCAGCTTCTGATTTCTCAGGCTATTGCCCAAGGTGTACCTTCGACCAGAGAGCTCAACCTGAGTCGATAGCATCAGGGATCCCATCTCATAACAATGTATCGTATCTCTCCCAGGCAGAAGCAGCAGCATACTAAGGGCCAGTTTCCCCCTCCAATTCCTCCAGGAGCAGGAGGTCGTCCATAGGGGATGACAAACAGAGAGAGCGGGGGATGTCAGAAGATGAGGACTTATCTCCCGATCCCCCTCCTTTCATAGGCCTGTTTAATCCGGCCCTCTTTAAATCCTTACTTCACAAGGCCAGGAGCACTGCTCAACTTGGTCCTGAAGGTGTCCCTCAGGCTGAACCTTGCACCAGCCAGGGACCTACTAGCAAGGTCTTTTCAGAACCAACCAGGACATTCCCTGTCCTCCCCTTTTCCTCAATGTAGTCCAAAGACAATGGGGAACACCAGGTACCTTTCTATCCCCGGGGGGGACTGATAAAAAGTTATTTAATATGGCTCCAGCACTGTCAGAGGTGCTAGCAGTCCCCACTGTAGATGAGCCCTAAGCATCATTGGTTCCCTCCTTCACTGTGCCTGGAGATATAGCGGAGGTTCTAAAGTCAGAGGATAAGAAAGCGGAGCTTAATTTCCACAAGACCCACCAAGATTTAAACAAATTAGTGGCTGCATCAGAATATATGGCTGACTCATCATTGCACGCGGCCAGATTTTCCTCCCGGCCATTAGCATCTAATGTTACCTCTCGCAGACGTCTGTGGCTCAGACAGTGGTGAGCGGATGCTAGGTCCAAGTGGCGGTTGGCCTCAGCCCCTTACATGGGAGGCCAGTTATTTGGAGAGGCACTAAACTCTTATCTGATTGAGAACAAGGATAAGCGTAAGGTCATGTCCCATCTTATCAGGAGAGCAGACAGAAGAGCTACCCCTTACACCTGCAAGCAGTCCTTTTGCTCAACCGACACAGGGTCGGAATTCGCCCATTACTCCCGTCCTTATCCTCCCAGACCAGAATGTCAATTCGACAGATCTGGTAACAGGGAGAGACCCAGACAGCAATTTCAGGCCAAACGGCCCTTTCGAGGTGAGGGAGGCCATCCCTTCCGAAGGTCCAAGTGACACCAAAGGTGCCTCTCCCATAGAGGTCGGGTTGGCTCTCTTTGCATGCAAATCAGAGAATACCACCCCATCAGATTCAGCCTGACTCTAGAGTTCAACTCCACTCCCCCAAGGCATTTCGTCTGTTGCCCATCATCCAAAAATCCGGTCAAAAGAAGCCTCATGAAAGAGGTCATTTGACATCTCCTGGCGATCCAGGCCATAGAATCGGTACCAGCAGGGCAGAAGGGACGGGGTTTTTATTCCATTCTGTTCATTGTTCCGAAGGCCTCGGGAGGATGGAGGGCAATCCTAGATTTAAAGAAATTAAATATCCATCTGGCATACAAGAAGTTCAAGATGCAAATGCTCCAATCCATATTAGCAGGCATCAGAAGGGGAGACCTCCTGACGTCCATTGACCTGACGGAGGCCTACCTACACATTCCCATCCTTCCCAGGCACCGGAAATTCCTCAGGTTCTGCTACGCAGGCCACCATTTTCAGTACAGAGCTCTACCATTCGGCCTGTCATCGGCCCCCAGAGCATTCACAAAGGTCCTGGCGGTGCTGGCCGCGCATCTCAGGATCATTCTGGTGCATGTCCAGTGTTATCTGGATGACATCCTCATTCAATCCTCCTCAGTCCAATTGGTTCAGTCAGAGCTGGCATTGTCCATCAAGACCCTCCAGGACCATGGGTTTTCAGTAAATTTTCAGAAAAGCCAGATAGTTCCCTCCACCCGCCTCCTTCACATGGGCACAGTGATAGATACAAGGAACTGCGAGGTTTACCTGTCTCAGGAACGTCGGGACAGTATCCGATCCCTAGTCACCCAGATTCAAAGGGAGCGAGTAGTCACCCTAGCAATCCTTTCTCAACTGCTAGGAAAGATGGTTTCCTGCATAGCAGTGGTTCCTCGGGCTCGGCTCCACTCCAGAACCCTCCAATGGTTCTTGCTCCCATTCCAGAGACTAGGCACCAATTCCTCCAATCACAAGGTACGGGTCCCATCACAGACCCTGTAATCCCTCCAGTGGTGGGTCTCCCCAACGATGGCCAGGGGAACCTTATTCAAGGAGCCCAACTGACTCATCCTAACATCGGATGCCAGCTTGTTCGGCTGGGGAGCGCACCTGCAATTCCAGTTGGTCCAGGGTTGGTGGTCCCGGTCAGATCTGAAGCACAACATAAACTGGTTGGAGCTCAGAGCTATACATCTGGCTCTACGACACTTTCACAACACAGTGGCAAGGCAACATGTTCTAGTCCTCACGGATAACATGGCGGCAAAAGCCCATATCAACAGGCAAGGGGGGCTTCCGGTTCCGGTTACAGTGCTCGCGGTCGTGCAAAGAGCTTGTTCTCTTTGCTGACCGGTTTCCCCCCGCCGGTAGACCCTGTATAGGGTCGAAAGTCGCCCTGGAGGGGCGACCACCGTGGAGGAGGACACTCGTTGATCACAGAGGGAGCAGCAGCTCCCTCTGTGGTCCGAGAAATCACCTTTGGGCCAACGGGGAAAAGATCGGCCATTAATATGGCCGATCACTTAGCTGTTCCAGCCAAAAGTCACAGCAACATCTAAGCGAAAAGAACCACCGTGGATGATCCGGGTGAGACCTTTCCTTCCCTCTTGATACCTTATTTACTCTCCTGTCAAAAGCTTTTAGAAACTACTTCCCTATTCTAAGAAAGCAGCGTTTGGATACTTGGGAAAACAAGCTGTGAAAAATAATGAATGTTTATTGTCCCTTTGAGCTGTTGGATTTCGGGGATCCGGGAAAAAAGAAATCCTTACTGTGACTCTTTCTCTTTGCCTGTATGTCTTTAGCTCGTGTGGAAGCCTTTAGGGAGGGGGTGGAGTGTTTTTTCTTTCCTCCCCCCCCTTCTGAACATTGCTGTTTATTTCTAAAACAAAATAAAAAAAAATTTTCCTCGGCTCTCGGGGCGGAATCACGTGGATTGGGTGGTAACAAAGTATCCAGTTTAAGCTGTGCTGAACTTGGCGTGAAGCCCAGAAATCCCTATCTGAGTGAAATTAGCTCAAGGGCTCTGCTACAAAGTAGCTATTTTAAGCTGAACTTTTATTTTGTTTTGAACTTGGCGTGACGTCCAGAAATTCCTAATAACTGACTTTTAAGGCATCTTATTCTACTACTATCTTGGATTATAAATTAGACATTTACAACACTGACTTTGACTTTTGCTGCCTGTATCTTTTTGTTGGGCTTGATTTTTTGTTTTTTTTTCTATTTCTGTTTGGATGTTACATTTTATAATATTGCAATCTACCTTCTAAGCTGAATTTTCACTAAAAAACGAAGACTACTCCATTATTGAAATGGAATCTTACCCACAGCTTGATTATGGACTGATACTAGAAAAAAAATTGGAAATGAAAGAGGAACTAAAAGAACATTTTAGAAAGCACAGGAAAGACAATGTTTCAGAGTTAAAAATTGAATCTCAAAGTTTGACTGATCATGACACACAACCAGATGCACAACTTAACAAGATGGAGGAAATATATTTACAACCTACTGAAGAGGAAGATCCTACACCTCATACACAAATGATGGAAAATTTTGATGCTCAAAGGCAGATTTCAACTAAAACATTTATAACCCTAAAAGCAACAGGAATTGACTTCCAAAAACGAGACATTAATGCTGACAATATGAATAAACAACGAATAATTACCATACTGATTAAGACTGATTACATAATGCAGACAACACTGGAAAAAAGAGAAGAAGACTACGACCAGACTCAATTGTGGAAAAATGTGTGTAGCCAAGCAGTACGATGTGAGGACTTAGATGTGTGGAAACCTGTTTGGCACAAAAAGAAAGCTAGAATTAGGTTTTAAAATGAGTGCTAAAATTTTATCTGACGGGTTAAAAGGGCTTTTAGAGAATTGATTTGATTATGGTCTGGAATGGCAATATGGAAAATTGGAAATCTTAAATTTAAAAGGAGTTGGATTGATATTAGTGAAATATTACTGTTATTTTTATTTACAATGATTGAATGTTAACTAGAAATGCATTAATCTAACTAGGTTAAAATAATTGAGGAACTTTTAGAGATTAGGATTGACTTATAAAATATATATTTGATAGAATATAAGAGAGAAGTATTAAAATATAATAGTTATACTATATATGTGTTTTAGAAATTGTTATTGTTTTATGGGAAATTGAGGGACCCGAAATGTAACTTATGTGTTTATTTTAGGCTAAAATGTAAAATGGTTTTAAAATAGTTCAATCTAAAAACAGGATTTTGATTGATATGTGAATTACTAGCGATATTTTTGTTTTTTATATATAATGATTGAATTTTATCTAGATATGTATTAATATTAGGTTTTAGCTTGAGGGAAACAGAGAAGTAATGTTAAGGAATTATTGAATTATCTATGTTTGATTGTATTGGGGTTTTTTTTGGATGATTGATCACCCTATTTCCACGGAGATTCCTAAGGCACATTGATGTAAAACTAAAAATACCAATAAAACTTGTTGGGGAAAAAAAACAGGCAAAGGGGTACCCACTCCAGGTCCCTCATGGCCGAGTCTCAATTATTAGGAACCTGGGCAGAGACCAACCTCTCATCCGTCAGGGCGGAGCACATCTTGGGAGAGACGAACTGGCAAGCGGATTTCTTGAGCAGGACCACAGTGGACCACTCCGAGTGGCACCTGCACCCGGATCTCTTCAGGGACATATCGGAGAGGTTCGATCATCCAGTGCTGGACTTGTTCACTATCCTGGCGAATTCCCAGCTCCCGAGATTCTTCTCCCGGTTCCCGTCTCCAGGGGCGGAAAGGGTAGATGCCCTACGCAGCCCATGGCCCAGAGAGCTCCTGTATGCATTCCCTCCTCTCCCTCTGATCCAGGCAATTATCCAGAAGATACTGCGGGAACGGGCAGAGGTGATACTCATTGCTCCCCACTGGCCAAGACGGCCGTAGTATGCCGACCTCGTAGGTCTCTCGATCTCTCCTCCGTGGAGGATACAAGATCGAATCTCCCTCAGCCAGCGGGTTCTACAACACCCAGAGCCTCAGTGGCTCCAGCTAACCGCCTGGCATTTGAAAGGAGACTCCTAACAAAAGAGACCTACTCATCAGATGTGATTACCATGATTCAGGCTTCAAGAAGGCCTGCAACTAATAGAATCTATGATTCCACATGGAAGAATTTCTGTAACTGGTGAGTCAACAATTAGATCCAGCTACAATTCCTATTCCAGGAATTTTGGATTATTTACTGGAGGGACTTAAGAAGGGTTTAACACCCAACATAATCCGCAGACATGTTGCTGCCCTGTCCACGGTGCTCACATATGGCAAGAGCCCTTCGCTCAACACCCCATGGTACGTTCCTTTATCAGGGGAGCAACCAACAGCAAACCGCCCGTGGTTCACAGATATCCCTCTTGGGACCTGTCCAAGGTCTTACAGGCTCTCACTTTACCTCCATTTGAGCCCATCAGAACCTCCATTCTATGGTTTTTTACACTCAAGGTCGCCTTCCTAGTAGCCATCACATCAGCTAGGCGCATCTCGGAATTGGCAGCGCTCTCAATTAGAGATGACTTATGTATTTTTCATAATGACAGGGTGGTCCTACACTTAGACCCCTCCTTTGTCCCCCAAATCAACTCATTGTTTCACAGGGCGCAGGAGCTTGTGCTGCCAGATTTTTGTCCTAAGCCGTCCCACGATTTGGAACGTAAATGGCACACCTTGGATGTTCGTAGAGCCTTGCGTCGCTATATTAAGCAAACTGCCCCTTTTCACAAATCTGAAGCCCTATTTGTTTCATTCCACCCCTCTTCACTGGGTCAGAAGGTGACTGCCTCTACTATTGGCAGATGGATTAGGGCTTGCATAGCAGGGGCGTACCAGACGACTCCTTGCCAGTTCCAAGACGAATCACCGCACACTCCACTCGCAATGCGGCAACTTTTGCAGCGTGGGCGACACAGGCGTCCATCGAAGAGATATGCAAGGCAGTGACTTGGTCATCTCCTTCCCCATTTGTGGGGCATTATAAGTTAGATAAGTTTGCCTCAGCAGACGCTTCATTTGGCAGGAGAGTTCTCCAAAGGGTAGTAACAGATAGTGGGACACAGGCCCAGACTTCTTCCCGCCCATAGGGACAGTGAGGCTTTGGTATGTCCCATCTGTGGATTCTCCATTCGTCATGCTGGAGAAGGGGCGTTGTCTTACCTGAATGCCTTTTCTCAGCATGACAATGGAGAATCCACTCCCCCCCCCTTGGGTCCATCTGGTCCTGTGCCAGGGGACTTTGAGCCACCACCACCTTGACAAATCATCAACTGCTGCGCCTTCGTCATGACTGGGGATTCCTAGCCGGAGGAAGAGAGGCGTGGCAAAGGTTGATTGATTTAGTCTCTAGGGCAGAAAGGCAAGATCAACCCATCTGTGGATTCTCCATCGTCATGCTGAGAAAAGGCATTCAGGTAAGACAACACCCCATGTATGGAGAAACCTAAACTATTGAAAAATTGGAATTATATTTTAATTGCTCAGTTTTACTTTGAGATGAGACAGACAGACAGACAGACAGACAGACAGACAGACAGACAGACAGACATCTGATTATTTTTAAATCCTGAAATATCCTTTGAATAGGTTTTTCTTCTATAAATAGGGCTCATGGTACAATAATTGTTCTTGATGTCTTTTCTCAGAGGCCCAGGTTACAAACTAAAGTGGCAAAGTTCCATAATCTACAATTTCTACAGCTGGAAACAGGAAAGCCCCTTTGGGATAAAAACACTGATCTACAACCAGCTGTTTCCAAATTAGACAATAGTCAACCTAACCTATTTAGTGAATACTCACTTTTTTTCTCTTGGGAGAGTGAGAATACAACTAGAATAGTGTACTATGGTCATATCAATGCACCACACAATATTACAGTGCCATTTGGAGCATCATTGCCCCCACTCCTCTCAAGTTCAGACTTGCCCTAACTTTGCTGGTCTCTCACAAGGCATAGAAATTTGATCAAACATAGGTACTGATAGTACAAGTAGTCCTCAATTTACAACAGTTCATTTAGTGACCATTTAAAGTTACAACAGCAATAAAAAAGTGACATGACTGTTTTTAACACAATCATTGCAGCATCCCCATGGGTCACATGATCAAAGTTCACATGCTTGGGAACTGACTCATGTTTATGACGGTTGCAGTGTAATCACCTTTTTGCAACCTCTTGGCAAGCAAAGTCAACGGGCAAGCCAGATTCACTTAACAACTGTATTACTAACTTGACAACTGCAGTGATTCACTTAACAACTGTGGCAAGAAAGATTTTAAATGGGGCAAAATTCATTTAACAACTGTCTCACTTAGCAACAGAAATTTTGGGCTCAATTGTGGGCGTAAGGTGAGGACTACCTATATAGGTGAGCCTGTATTTTGTTTTTTGGTTATATTAACATTATGTGTTCCATTATTCTTGGCTATTCTTTGTTATGTTTTTAAACATTACTTGTGTTTTTATTCTGTTTTTGTTTTTATTGTTAGCCACCCAGAATCAGGTAGATGAGATAGAGGGTTATATATATTTATTACATTAATTAATGGTATCTATGCTCATTAACCTTTAAATGTTTTAGATTGTCTTAAATAATTGGGTAAATTCCCAGTTTACAATAGCAATAGCATTTGGACTTATATACTGCTTCATAGTGTTTTACAGCCCTCTCTAAGCGGTTTACAGAGTCAGCATATTGCCCCCCACAATCTGGGTCCTCATTTTACCAACCTTAGAAGGATGGAAGACTGAGTCAACCTTGAGCCGATGAGAATCGAATTGCCAAACTGCTGGCGGCAGTCAGCAGAAGTAGTCTGCAACACTGCATCCTAACCACTGCACCACTATGGCTCTATGCATCTAAATAATCCATTAATTTAATATAAATTTATGTTACTTTCAGGAAAAAGCCATTTTAAGGTAACTTATAAAGGGTAAATTAAGTCTATAAGGTAACTGTTAAAGTTCAAACAAAACTTTATTTATAAAATTAAAAACAGGAGTAGTTTAACAGGAGCTTAAAACCAAATTTATAACACTTTGAATAGAAGCTATTTTGAAGTTAAATTCCATACATCTAACAGTTTCTCACACATTTATAAAGATGGAACCACGTACTGGAAAAGAGTTTTAAAACCAGGAGGCCACTTCTGAAAAAGTCTCCCAATTCTAGTTTCTGGGATCTCTCTTGTCTCTCAAATCTGCAATGTTCTGATGATGGGCTTGAGTAAGGAATATCAAAGCCTTAAGATAAATTGCAAAATTTAAAAGGTCCTTTAAATAACTTGGACCCAATCTTATCATCAACATTTTACGTTCGGCCTGATGATGATTCTGGAAAAGAATACATAGCCAATAAATCTTCAGGCTGGTGTCTCTTCGGCCTCGTGCTTCTAGGAGCAATGAAGTGTCTCTTCAGCCTCGTGCTTCTAGGAGATGACGAATGAGACTTCGTTGAAACGTCGCCAAGACACTTCCAATTTTACGTGGGAGAAAACCCGAATTACCAAAGACCTACATACAAACACCCGTGAAAACACCCGTTTTCACGGGTGTTTGTATGTAGGTCTTTGGTAATTCGGGTTTTCTCCCGCGTAAAATTGGAAATGTCTTGGCGACGTTTCAACGAAGTCTCATTCGTCATCTTCAGGCTGGTGTCTCTTCAGCCTCGTGCTTCTAGGAGCAATGTGTGATCGCAGCTGTTTCTTCCTTTTAACTGCCAGTGGGGGTATGAACTGATTGGGTGGGAGCTTGGCTGTGTTCTGATTGGGTGGAGGTGTGTTCTGATTGGTTAGGGGCTTGGCTGTGCTCTGATTGGATGGGGGGTTGGCTGTGCTCTGATTGGATGGGGGTGTGTTCTGTTTGGGTGGGGGCTTTGTTGTGCTCGGATTAGTCTGAGTTGCAGCGGGATTTGAGATGGAGAGCTGCATTGCTGTTGTTTGGTTTCGCGTTCGTGGTCGTGCCATATCATCAAGGTGGGTGTCAGTTTGCTTCATGTATGGATTGGAGGGGTTTGAAATGGCTAATGATGCAGCTGTGGTCTGGTTTCTGGTTTGTGGTCGTGCCTCATCATCGGTGTGGGTTTGGGTTTGCTTTTTGCGTGGATGTGTGGCGGTGACATCCTGTGTGGTTTTCGTGAGTGTGGGTCTAGTGTCATTCTTTGTGTTAGGGACTCGTTTGTCAATAAGGGTGGGTTTCCAAATGGCTGGTAGGCGGGAGGTATCATCTCGTTTATTCATGCTGTGTGGGCGTTTTTCTATCTTGATGGCTTCTCTGATTAGTCTGTTGTTAAAGTGTTCAATTTTGGCGATAGTTCTGGTATTTTTAAAGTCAATTTTATGTCCGGTGGCTTTAAGATGTTGGATCAGGGAAGAAGTTGGTTCCTCTTTTCTGACTGAGTTCTTGTGTTCTTCAATGCGTGCACTTATTCTTCTGTTAGTTTGTCTGATGTATGTGGTGGGGCAGGCGGTGCATGGGATTTCATATACTCCTTGATTTTCTAACTCAATTTTGTCTTTGGGGTTTCTTAGGATGGTGGATATTTTTCGGTTTGTGCATAATGCTGTCTTGATGTTGTGTTTGTGGAGGATCTTGCTGATTCTGTCTGTGGTGCCTTTTATGTATGGGAGGAGGGCTTTGCCGTTTTCTTGTTCTCTGTCTTGGATTTTAGTGGGGGTTTCTTTTTGGATTAGGTTGATAATCTTATTTCTTTGGAATCTATTGGATGTTAGTATGTTAGTGAGAGTGTGTAGTTCGGTTTTTAGGTGTTGTTCGTCAGCTAAGCGTTTTGTTCTCGAGATGAGTGTCTTGGCTACAGAGTTGATCTGTGCTGGGTGGTGGTGTGAGAGTGCGTGCAGATAGCGGTTTGTGTGTGTTTTCTTCTGGTAGATGGTGTGTCCTAGGGAGCCATTGGATTTCTTGTAAACTAAGACATCCAGGAAGGGAAGTTGGTTGTTAGTTTCTGTTTCCATGGTGAACTGTATTTTGGGGTGTAGGCTGTTGAGGTGTGTGAGGAAGTTGTCTAGTTTTTCTTTCCCATGTGGCCAGATTATGAAGGTGTCGTCTACGTATCTGAGCCAGAGTTTGGGTTTGTGATCAGATTTTTCTAGAGCTTGGGTTTCAAAGTGTTCCATGTAGAGGTTTGCAATGACAGGTGAGAGGGGTGATCCCATGGGTGCTCCTTCTATTTGTTTGTTTGTTCGCCAAGACACTTCCAATTTTACGCGGGAGAAAACCCGAATTACCAAAGACCTACATACAAACACCCGTGAAAACCTCAGAAAACAAATATAGTACCTCTACGGGGAGGAAATCTACCATCTGACCAGGACCTATGAAAAACTCGAAGTCCAAAGAGCTTCCATTTTATGTGACCTCGCATTCTTACACAACTGCCGAGATCAAAATTTAATCCCCACATGCTTCAAATTGAAATTCCACTCCAACTCTGCAGCCACCAAACGCATCCTGAAAAGAACAGAATTGGGATCACCCCTCTCACCTGTCATTGCAAACCTCTACATGGAACACTTTGAAACCAGGGAGGATATATATCTATGTGTTGGCTGGAGCACCCGGTCTACCAAGTATAGGATAAATCAGTCTGTCTGCGTTTTGCTCCAATCTAGGAGCATGTTTTGCAGGCAGACGTCACATACTGTGAACACTGTAAATTCAAAAATCTGTGGCTGTTTATCAAGTCAATTGTAACAACTGCGCATGCAATTATGTAGGTGAGACCACGAAGCGTCTCCGAACGAGACTGCATGATCACGAACTGGCCATCAAACGCCATGAGAAGTGGTCCCAGGTGTGGGCTCACACCGCAGAATATAACCACACATTTAACTTCACGGAGACCAGGGTCTTTGCTCAGGAGGTAACGAAAGGTGGCCGTCTGCTAAAAGAGGCATGGCTATCCAACAAGCATTCCATCAACCGGCATATTGAATTGTTACCAGCGTATCAGACATTACGCCGGCAGACATCCCTGAACAGAAAAACTGTAAGGAGGAAACAGCCACAGATCCTCTTTGACACGACCAGGCTAACAGATGATTGTAACCCATCCCCAATGGACTTAGGACCACAGCGAATAATTGAGAGGAGGCAGACGGCACCGATGAGTGACAGCAAAAGGCTCAGAACCATCATGGACAGGGATGACAACAGTAAGAAGGAACAATCAGCTGAGATGACAGCAGCGCATAGACACCAGAAGAGCAGCGAGATGACTGCACACGGTACAACGCACGCTCCACACGGGCGGGGCGCAAGGAGAGGAGCAGGGCACCAAAATTCAAATTGCTGTCAATGAGCGTGACGGAAACAACAACAGAGCAATTAACTATAGGAGGGCGGGAGCTGAATAGACTGGTAACACGCTCGTTAGCTAAACGATTGGCGTTACAGAGACTATAAAAATGTGATTCTCTATCCTGGCTAGAACTCTGACAATATATATATATATATATATATATAACAATATGACTACTTTACAATCAGCTGTCAGCAAAAATAAAAAAATGAAAAAATTATGTAACATTCCTCTTTTACATTTCATTCATTTGTATTACAGTTTGAAGTAATCAGGACTTACTGGAGATAAAGCTGCCTGACTTGATTATAGATAAATGGATTTTAAAAAGCTTTAAATATTCTAGGGAAGAACTTTTGTAGCAGAACAAAAATACTCTAAATGCAATTAAATCTTTATTATGACCACAGACTAGCATAATAAGTGCAGGAACAATCAGTTAAAAAGCATAGAAGATACATTAGAATCTAAAAAAAATTCTTTCTATTTTTCTTCAAAAAAAATTCTTGTATGAATTAGGGATAAATTATGAATTAGATTGATTTTAAGAAACATTCTGCACAGCTAAAATGTATTCACATCTGGAATTTTCACTGAAAGGGAGAAATTCAATTTTCTCCTAGAATACTATAACTGGTTTTAGTGAAGGAATGTAAATTCCAGTTATATAGTCCTATTCCAGCTTCAGTTTGGGATGATTTTTATGCAAATTATTTACTAATCCTAACCAGAGCTCCCTCATAAGCAAATTATTGATATCCCATCCTTTGAAAATATTCTCTGCTGGCATCCCAGGGTCAGTATGAGAAAACAAATTTATTATTCAATCTCAGAAATCCAATGAGGCATTGAAGATGAGGCATTAGAAGAATTTCTATCCCCCAAACTCTTCAAGACATAAATTGATTGGTGGACTCCATTGTTAGCAGGGCTGTTCTCCCATAGAAATAATACAGGCTGCATCTCAATCAGATGGGAAGTCACCATTATCTTCTCCATATATAAAGAAGAAGAAGAGTGATCCAAAAAATTACAGATCAATACATCTTATTAGAATCATGACTAAAACATCTTTTGAGGAAAATAGAAGGGGAAAAAAATCTTAGTGGAGGAGCAGGCTGGATTCAGACCAGAGTACTCCACAACAGAGAACTGTTTTATTTTACACCATCTTGTAACAAAACAACTAGCTAAGGAAAGAAACTGTTTATCATCTTTATTGATCTCAATGCAGCTTTTGATTTCTGTAAACAGAAGCATTCTGTGGAAGAAATTGACAATTTAAAAATGTAAGCTAACTGTCTTGGTTAAGATCTTCTACTCAAACAGCTATTTGAAAGTTCATAGGGATGTAAATGGTTCTCTTAATAGGAGTATACTTACTCATAATGGTGTTAGACAAGTTGTATTCTAGCCCCAGTGTGAAATATAATGGCAAATAAATGGAGAGCTTAATAAATAAGTGAATTCATTTACTTATTTAGGAGCGGAGTACTTATTTACCAAGGAATAAATAAAAAAATAGGGGGAAATTGTTCTTGAAAATTATGCTTAGCTTGCCAAATGTCTACATTTAACACGCCATTTCATTTCCTTTATTGTATCACCTTCCATTAAGATCTGTTGGCCAAGGTATATGTAGTGGTCTACTACATCTAGTTCTTCTCCATATATATATATATAATTCCTAAATTCCTTTGGTGAATTTATTAAACATAACCTGGCTCTTTTTCATATTTATTTTTAAGCCAAATGGTTCTCCTGCTTTGTGCAGTTCTTGTATGTGTCTTTATAGCTTTTCTGGGTCTTGTGAGAAGAAAACAACATCATCATTTTCAAGAACAACTTTCCCCTATGCCTGAAGAGAAAAAAAATTGATCAGTGTGTGTTACCTGCTCTAACATATGCCAGTGAAACATGGACACTAACCTCACAATTGATACAAAAGCTATGAGTGGTGCAAAGAGCCATCAAAAGATACATGCTCGGCATTGCAAGGCAAGAGAGAAAGACTTGCACATGGATTAGAGAAAAAACAAAAGTATACAATATCATCAAGAGAGTAAAAAAATTGAAATGGAAATGGGCTGGTCACATAGCAAGAAGAACTGATGGCAGGTGGACCAAGGACAGAATGGATTCACTTGATAAAAAGCATCCACGAAAGAGGCCTAAAACAAGATGGATCGTTGACATCAGCAATTATTGCGGGCCCAATTGGCTAAAAAAAAGGCTCAGGACCGTATTGGTTGGTTAGAAACATGCAGAAGAGGCCTTCATCATGCAGTGGATGGACAGTGGCTAAAATGATGGTGGTGGTGGTGGTGGTGGTGATGATGATGATATAAAAATATTATTTAGACTTCCGGTTCATCACGTGGCCACCATGGACGGCTGGGAGACTTGCTCTCTCTCCCCCATTCAGTTTTGCATCGCTGGGGGGCCCTGAAAAGGGCCAAAGGTCACCCCGAAGAGGCGACCAGCAAGGAGGGGCGTTTGCTGGATCGCGGGAGAGCAGCAACTCTCCCGTAAGAGCTGGCATTCCCTCCAAACCGGCGGACGAAAGGACCGGCCATAAAAACATGGCTCGTCCCTAGGCTGCTAACAGCCGAAGTCACATTACCATCTGGCAACTTCAAAGCAGCGTGGACAGGATTGGGTGAGGTCTACCTCTCTTACATCCTAATTATTTAATTACCTGCATAAGCTGTAAAGTACTTTCCCCCCTGTGGTGAGGGAAGGGGGATTTTAGCCCTCCCTCCAGAAACAGCGGCAAACAATCACTTGGGAGTTTAAAACATTGGAAAAATACTGGGATCCTAATTGGAATTCTATTTCCTAAAATTGGTGGATTATAAGATTTGTAACTTTCTACTCTCTGATTTTTACTCTAATTACTATTGAAGATTTGGGGGTTTTTCCCCTTAAAATAGAGGGGGGGACCTGAAAAGATCCAATTAACTTTGAGACGTAACCTGTTATTCTCTAAGAGAGACTTGTTGACAGCTTTGAAAATAGATAAGATATAAAGTAACCTTGAAACACCATCTGCAAGAAACCCAGCTCAGCTCCTCACTTGGTGGACTTTCTGACTGTAAGTTTTTTTTTTTAGTTTAATATACTACAATGGAAGAAGAACAGGAATGGATTTCTTCTACAGAGGAAGCACAGGAACAAATTCTTTGTATGTTAAAAGCGATTATCCAAACTCTACATATAAGTCTGGATATGCCAACTCAAATTATGACTTCAACCAAAGAATCATCTATACAGAATTCTATAGAGAAAGTGAAACAACCAAATGCTATGACAGAAGATTTAGATACTCAACAAATACAGACAATGGAAAACACAAAAAAGAAACTGATTAATAGAGAACAAGAAAGGACTTTTCTTATAAACCAGAAGGAATTTGAAGATAGAAAAGAAAAACAGATGAAAGAGAAGATAAATACTTCGGGACAACTGCATCGAACTGGAAAAACAAAGAGACGACCTGTTAAATTAGCTAGTCCTCTTAAGAAAACATCAACTGGATGCTCTTATCGACATCAAACAATAGCCACAATAATACAAGGAGATCTTTTTGATGATTTAAAAGCAAAGATACGAAAAATGATCTGGCAGAAAAAAAAGCTAGAATAAAATTGAAAAAGACTGGGGTTTTGATCTACACATGAGATCTAAAATAGAATATATCTAAATGGATAGAATATGTATTCTGAACACAAGATATTGTAATGATTTGAGATAAAGAAAATTTTGGTCATATAAAATCTAGAAATATAAATATTGAAATAAGAATATTATACTGTTGAAGAAGGCCAGCGGTCAAATGGAATGGCTGTGCTGAGACGCCGCTCCGAATGAGCGTGCCGACTTCACAGCTATTTCTCTGTTCCCGGTGGGTTTTTTAAAAGCCCTAGATCTCTCGGAGGGAGATCAGAAGAGGAGGCGCCCAGCTGAGCGGCTCAGGACGGCGGTCCGAGACGCAGAAAGCAGGAAAGCCTAGTAGAAAGCCGGGTGAAGGAGATGGCCCAATATGGCCGTGAAGAAATGACTGCTGTCAGAAATAGCGGTGGAATAGCGGGACAGTGATTCAACTAACCTGGCAGAGTGAACACTCAGCGAACTCTTGTAAGTGTTCTGGATCGTGAAATCATTCCGGAGAATTTCGAAGAAGAGAAGAAAAGAGGAGAAGCCCCAGAGCGAAAGGGGGAAATCACCTCCCCTGTCAGATAGTGGCGAAAAGGAGACAGGGGGAAAAAAGAGATCTGACCTTAAAGTAACAGACTCATAGGCTGCAAGGACTGGTGATTAAGGGTGGTTTCTCTTTCTGGCTCTTGCAGCAGAGCCAAGAAGAAGCTACAAAAAATAAAATAAACTTGAAGAGTGACAGTATTGGACTGAGTAGAGAGAGCGGACATCTTAAATAAGAACTGACGACCAATTAGCATTAAAGGTGGGAAGAGTGATACTCATAACGTAAGAAGTGAATTAATTGCTTTAAAAGTTCCTAAAACAAAAGGGATCAACTCTAACTGTTTTGAGAGCTTGAATATAATCTATTGTATGATTGAATGGGAGGAGGCTAACTAGGAACGAAAGGTTGAATGCCTAAGAAGGGAGAGAAAACTGATTTGTCTCTGTTGAATACAATAATATCTATAACTGTCAAGGGTTTGACTGTAAAACCTGGTCTATATTGTTAATGAATTGAATACTGGTTACAATAGTGAGGTAATTTAATGGTTACATTATTGTTACATGTTATTATATAGATAATATAGGACTGTAGTGGAATATAAACACTTGAAATTGATTAAGATTGACTGTTGTGTATTAGAAGTGTTAATGTAATAGGTTTCATATTCTGTTAGCAACAAAATATATCATTGTTAAGATATAAGACGCCAGTGACTATAACCTTGGAAGAATAATAAATTCTCCAGGTGTGGTGGAGGGAAAGATAAAGACTGTGTATAAGTGGGAGGGTTGGTTGACGTCATTTAGAAAGATGACAAGTATCCCAAATCTAACAAGAGTTGGGACCGGAAGAAGGCAGATAACCCAAGCTTCATCAGCGGAATTAAGCCCAGCAGGGCAAAGATCTATTGAAGAGATGATGCCACGGGAGAGAGCAGGCTCACTTAAAGACTTACAAGCAATGCTACAATCCATGCAAGAGGTTATGCTGAGAAATCATGAGGATTTAAAAAAAGAAATAGGTGAAATAAGGAATGACACTGGAGAACTTAAAGAGAAGATGGGAGCAATGGACGGAAAATTTGAATGTTTCCAACAACAAATATTGAAAAATGAACAGAAAGTATTAGAAATGGAAGATAGAATGAATAAGGAAGAAAGAAGAGTAGACAAAATGAATGAAAAACTCTCGCAAGCAAATAAAGAATTAGAAAAAAACGTCATCCTGCTTGAAACTGAGAAAGCAGACCATTATCTACGCTTTCAAAACGTGAAAGAAGAGAAGGGGGAGGACCTCCCAGAAATGATGGCAGACTTGTTAGCAAGGGCTCTGGGGATAGGGAAAGAAAAAATGGCAAATGAGGTTGATGAAATGTACAGAATCCACACAAACTACGCAAGAAGAAATAACCTACCCAAGGAAGTACATATCAGATTTGTGAAGAAGTCAATTAGGGATGAGATTTTGCACAGAACAAGGGACGATCCAATAGAATACAGAGGTAAACAACTAACTGTCCTTAAACAAGTCCCCAGGAGGGTAAGAGACCTGAGAAGGTCCTATCAACATATTACATCAAAATTAATAAGACGAAACATCAATTTTAGGTGGTTGATGCCCAAAGGGATTCTGGTGACCTGGCAAGAAAAAAGATATAAGCTAGATTCGATTGACAAAGCAGAAGAGTTTTTACAGCAGCACCTAGGAAATGAAGATGAACTAGAAGAAAGAGAATTAAGAGAAGAGAACAATACAGAGAGATATAATAGAAAGACACGAGAACCACAAGACAAAGAACGGGAAACGGAGAAAAGAGAAAAAATGAAAATGAACTATGACAATGATGATGGAAGCAGACACAAAGAACCCAAGGAAGACAGACCGACAAGAGCGACAAGATCAAAGCAGAGGCAGTAATGTAGAAATATTAACACTATTATCATTAAATGTAAATGGACTAAACTCCCCGGCTAAGAGAAATATAATTTTGAATAAGCTCAGTAAGAAAAACTTAGACATAACAATTCTACAAGAAACACACATAAAGACTCAAGATCAGGATCTACTAAATTACTCTAAGTTAGGAATCAAATTTGTATCGCTTTCACAGCAGAAGAAAGGAGGAATTGTGATATATGTTAAAGAAAAAATCCCAGCAAGACAAATCTATCGAGATGAGGAAGGCAGAATACTGATTATTGAAATTTCCCTGAATAAAAGAAAGGTCGCCCTGGTAGGAATTTATGCTCCCAATGAAAAACAAAGGCAATTCTATAAGAAACTGCATAAGGTTATTGCTGATACGGAATATGAGAACATTTGTATAATTGGCAATTTTAATGCAATTATAGACAGAGAATTAGATTATAAGAGTGGGGAAGTAAGGAAACGAAGCAGGAGAATACTACCTGGTACTTTTTTTTAAATGGCGGAAGAATTAAATATTCAGGATAGTTGGAGGGAGAGAAATTTGAATGAAAAGCAATTTACATACTATTCAGGGCGGCATCAATCATGGTCCAGAATTGATATGGTCTGGACAATGAAAGAATTAAATGCAGATATTGATGATGTAGTAATAGACATTAATACTTGGGCAGACCATAATCCTATTATAATTAAATGGAAAGAACAGAAGATAACAACAAGGAGGTGGACGCTAAAAAAGGCAATCTTAAACCAAATAGAATTTAAGCATAAGATGGAGGAACAAATGCGGATATTCTTCCAGACAAATAAGAAAGAGGAGACTAGCACTCAAAATTTATGGGACACGGCCAAGGCTGTTATGAGAGGAACTGCAATTGCGTACATGGCCAATGAATATAAAAAGAAAAGGCAACATTGGAAAAGCTTAACAGAAGAAAACAAAAAATTAGAATTAGAATTACAAAAAAACCCACAATGTAGAGACCTAAAACAACAGCTAGATTTAAATAAGCACAAATTGAATATTATAGAAAAGGGAGAAATGGCAAAAAAATTAAAAAGTATTAGACAAATTTTTTTTGAACAGGCAAATAAACCCGGGAGACGGTTGGCCTATAGATTGAAAAAACAAAAAGATAAAAGATGGATTAGTAAATTATGTAATCAAGCAGGGGAGATGGTATATCAAAATGAAGAAAAAAAATGGGTGATATATGACTTCTATAAAAACCTTTATAAAGAGGATGGAAAGGTTACTGAGGAAAGAATATCACAATATCTTATGAAAGCGGACTTACCGAAGGTCCCGGAAGAATTTCAAAATATATTAAATAAAGATATAACAGTCCAGGAAATTATAGAAGCAATTAAAAAGCAAAAAAGTAATAAAGCACCTGGCCCGGACGGATTACCGTCCGAAATATATAAGAACCTCCAAGAACTTTTGGCCCCAACCTTACTGGGCATATTTAACAATGTATTAAACATAGCAAAAATCCCAAACTCATGGAAAGAAGCAATCATCTTACTAATTCCTAAAGAAAACTCTGACTTGACCTGCATTAAAAACTATAGGCCCATTTCTTTACTGAACACGGATTATAAGATTTTCATGACTATAATGGCAGAAATATTTAAAAAATATTTAGTTGAATTCATTCACACCGACCAAAATGGCTTTTTGCCTAAAAGACAAATTAGACATAATGTTAGGATTATACTAGACATCTTAGAATATTATGAATTACATAGCGAAAAACAAATGGCACTGATTTTTGTGGACGCTCAGAAAGCGTTTGATAATGTTAAATGGAATTTTATGTTGACTCAACTTACAACAGATGGATTTTGGGGAAAAAATTATAAACATGTTTAAAACAATCTATTCCAAACAAGAAGCAAAAGTAATTATAAATGGAGAACTAACAAATAGCGTCCAAATACAAAAAGGCACAAGACAAGGTTGCCCACTATCCCCTCTATTATTTATTCTTTCTTTAGAAGCACTCACAAGAATAATTCGAAAAAATAAGCTGATCAAAGGATTAGAAATTAGAAAAGAGACATTTAAATTACAGGCTTATGCAGACGATTTAGTTTTCATTTTGGAAGACCCCTTAGAATCTGGAACAAGATTATTATAGGAGCTGGAAAATTATGGAGATGTCGCGGGGTTGAAGATTAATAAAGAAAAAACTAAAATGTTAGTTAAAAACATGTCCAATTTACAAGAAACTGAGCTAGTAGATAAAATCAATATCCAGACATCTAAAAAAGTAAGGTATTTGGGGATCCAACTGTCGGCAAGATGTACTACACTCAAAAGAGAAAATTATGACAAATTAATAGACCAAATTATAGTAGACCTAGACAGATGGAAAAATTTGCAGCTCTCCTTTATGGGGAGAATAGCAACAATCAAGATGAACATACTTCCCAAACTACTCTTTTTATTCCAATGTGTTCCAATTAAATTAGGTAAGGCTTTTTTTGAAAATTTAAACAGAGTTACATCCAAATTTATCTGGCAAGGTAGAAAACCGAGAATTAAATTAAAACTATTACAGGATGCAAAGGAAAGAGGAGGGCTCGGCCTCCCGCATTGGGAAAAATATTATCAAGCAGCAATATTGGTATGGATAAAGGATTGGATACACTTAAGGAACAGAAGACTACTGGCATTAGAAGGCCATGATATGCAAATAGGGTGGCATGCCATAATGTGGGACGGGAAATATAAGGCTCACCAGTATTTCCAGAACCACCATATTAGACGGGCACTATTAGACGTGTGGATAAAAATTAAAAAAATTAATTATATAGAGAGCCCCAATTGGCTATCCATATTAGAGATATTTATGCACCCCAAATTCATAAATTTAGGAAGAGTAACCACATATAAAGATATCTTAGACGAGAATGGAGACCTGAAAACAAGGAAAAGACTATTAGAAGATGGTATAGAGTTGGAATGGTGGGCATACTTACAAATACAGTCGCGATACAGAAAAGACAAAAAAGAACCAGGGATAAAATTAGAGTATACCCAATTAGATAAAATCCTTCTAGGAACAGAAGATCAAATGATAAAAAAGATATATCAATATTTATTAGAACAAGATTTGTTAGAAGAACAGGTAAAAGAAACAATGTTAATTTGGAGTAAAAATTTTGGTTATAATATTGACTTAGATAATTGGCAATTATTATGGGACAGAAATAGGAGGTTAACGCTAGCCACCTCTTATAAAGAAAATCTATACAAGATGTTTTATAGATGGCACCTTCCCCCTACAAGGCTAGCAAAAATAGATAAAAAAATCTCACCGACATGCTGGAAATGTGGAAGGTTTCCAGGGACTTATTATCACATGTGGTGGGAATGTTCAAAAGCGAAAAATTTTTGGCACCAGATAAAAAATTGGCTGGAAGAAATACTGCTACAAAAAATTGATTTAAAACCAGAAATCTTCTTATTAGGGATTATTAATGATAAATTTAGCAAAGCATCTTTCTACTTACTATTGCATATTTTAACGGCAGCAAGATTGGCATATGCCCAAAAATGGAAAAGAAAGGAAGCCCCTACTGAAGAAGAAATAATAAATAAAATTTTGTCCTGCGCTGAAATGGACAGGTTAACTCTAGAGATCAAAAATAAAACTGAAACAGAGTATTATGAAATTTGGAAAAATTTGTACAATTGGTTAGAGATAAGGAGGATCGCTGAGATGAGTATTGATTATTGATTGATTAGTAGATAACACAAGGATTTCCTAGTAGCATCTATATCAGGACACAACGGAAAGATATGTAAATACAGAAGTTTTTTGCAGAAGTTATATGTACAGCTTGTTATACTCTGTCCTGTTATAGGTATTTTAAGTTTCTGTTTTTCTTTCTGTAATAGCAGTGCTATACACAGGGAGGTTGAATTATGTCCACTTTTGTTTTTAAATGTACATTTAATAAAATCTTAAAAAAAAAAAAGACTGGGGTTTTGATCTACACATGAGATCTAAAATAGAATATATCTAAATGGATAGAATATGTATTCTGAACACAAGATTTTGTAATGATTTGAGATAAAGAAAATTTTGGTCATATAAAATCTAGAAATATAAATATTGAAATAAGAATATTATACTGTTTTATTAGTTTGTTAAGATAGATGGTAGGATTTATATATAAGGGGTGTACTTTAAATATTAGATTGTATGAGGAATTGTGATAAAGGAATTGTGTTTAAAAATTTGGAAAAAAATATTAAACGTTAAATTAAAATATTAAGGGAAAATTAACTATCAGGTCACTGATTGGCTAAAAGTTTGAATGTTTACAAATAACTAAGATTTGAATTTAAGATATTGTTATGCGTTGAGACAAAGGTTAAGTAAAACTTAGAAGTATAAATACTAATAATTAAATTTGTATATGGGTTTGTGGTACAAATGCTGGTGGTTTATTTTTTATTATTATTTTTTCTTTTTCTGGACAGGAAGAAAGGAAGGAAGTAGAAGGAAGAAAAGAAAAAATTATTAGCCCCAAATATGAGATAGGAGACTTAGAAATTGGGATCATTTAAAATCTGGAAATGATAAAGATTAAACATTAAACTTAAATATCAATGGGAAATTAAAGTTAAGAAAAACTTACTAGGTTATTGTCTAAAAGATGGAATGCCAAATTAATTAAGATATGTATAGACTGAAGACTATTGATGAATATTAGAAAGGTATTTTTTGTTTGATTGATAGAATAAGAAATATATTGGTTCGAATATGACAGTAGATATTATGGGGGAAAGAGAGGGAATTAGTTGTTGTAATACTTTGAGATTTGTACTGATGATATTCAAATGTAATGGATTTAACTGTGCTCAGCCGCCACGCTACTTTTCAAATATGTAAATGTAATATTGGAAAATTAATAAAAAACTTGGAAAAAAAGATATAAAAATATTATTTAACACTTGCGTCGTGAGTAAATTATTTTAAATGAAATTCAGCAAAGACCAAGGTAAATAATAAAATATTATATTAATTATTTTGTTTAAATTACCCAGGTATCCTAACTCTGATGTTGATATTGGGCAAAAATAGTCCCAATGGTTCCTTATGGGGTGGAATTGTAGAGTCTTAAGAAAGGTACCTTATTTGAACTAGTTCAGACTAGTTTTTTTAAGAAGTATACTGGGAAATGATAAGAACATATCAACCCCTGCAATCAGAGAAGAAAGTTTTCACTCACTGATAGAGAATCCATTCAATGAATCCTGTTAGCTATCCAAAATACTGTATATTTAGTGGAGCAAATAAATATGTCTCAGTCCGATTCCTTGGTAAACCAAATTTATTTTGCAGCATAAGTTTTCCATCCAGTATTTTTTCTCAACTGCCTCTGAGGTAAGGGAAATTTTTAAACAGAATCTAGATCTCAGTACCCAAACTGACTTAGAGTTATTGGCAAAAACCTCAAGAACGGGTTTTTAAATTGGCTGGCTAAGCCCAAAACTATTTTCCAGTTTGAAAAAATACTTATCAATAAGTTTGATGAAATTAAGATGGGCCAGTCCACTGAGATCTGAATTGTAAACTGCCCTATTTTCTCTTAGGTTCTAATGTATACATTGTGAGCAGAAATGCTAAGTTTATAGTTAAGGCAATTGAGCTAAGAACCCATTATACAGAATAGATTGGGATATTCTGTAAAGCTGATGTATTTATCTGAATGCTAATTCTTTGTGTTTACCACGTGTATTTTATTTCTACATTTTCTTTTATTTATTTTACCCTGTAAATTAGATCCTGTATTTAATTTATTTTATTTTTTTATATGCTTGCTGCTACTACTCTTAAAGGGATTAGACTAGCATCTCATTTAAGGGAGTGATGGGAATTTTGGGATATTGAAAACCATAACCTGCTCTTGGGAACCTAAGTTGGTATACATGCACACATTGCTCTATGATCTATCAGAGTAACCTCTACTGCCCCTGAAGCTGGTGCAAAATGCAGTAGCACAAGTAGTTATGCTTAACCAAGATGGGGGGCACATAAATAAGTAAGATCAATCAATCAATTAATCATGTGTTTCTGATAGAAAAAAACATTATACCTCTGCTGCATGAACTGTTTTTGGGTGCAATTCAATGTGCTGGAGTTGACCATTAAAACTCTACTTGTCATGAGACTGGTTATTTAATGGGCAGCCTTTTCCCGATTTTATCTGCCCATCCCACTAGATCCAATATAATAGGCATACTATGGATTCTGTTGTCTAAAGAGCTACATTTGGTGGACCCTAAGGCAGCAGGCCTTTTCTGATCTGTCACCCACATTGTAGAAATTTCTCCCCCAGAGATGAGATTAGCTTCAGCACTTCTGAACTTTCAAAAGTCCCTGAAGATTTGTTATGTCAACAGACCTGGCAATCCCAGGGAATCGGTGAACTTGTGCCTATTATTTACATTCATCTATTATTATTATTATTTTTCTTGTTTAGGGTTGCCTTTATAGTTTTTTAATATTTTAATACTATTAATACTATTGTATAATAGTTTTTAGGTAACAATTGTTTTACATTTATATTTTATTGGATTGTTGCATGCCATCCAGATATATTTTTGTGAGGTAGGCAGCTATATAAATTTGATTAATAAATAAAATAGATTTAGGATAGGCAAGCTACTTTACAAGTTCAGGATGCAACTTTTAAGTATACAACTTGTATGATTTAAGAATTTGAATTGCATTTACTGTATACTTTTCTCTATAATTATTAAAATCCATAGATCTTTTAATCATAATAGAGTTTCTGAATTTCACACTGGCAGTTGTCTTTGGTGAACACATCAGTATTGCATTACAGCCTTTTTTCATTTAAGAGGGACTAGGACTACAGTGGCAGAATTGAAGAGATTGCACTGACTCTGTTGGCTTGGGACAGTTGTTTAACTGAATTTATCTGTAATAGCCTGCTTAATTTTATTTTTGTATTGAATGGTTGTTGATAGCAGTAAACTAATTCCAGTAACCCTATTTAATGAAAATGTGTTGATGGAACTCATATTTCACTTCACTGATTATAATGAGCTATTTCATCAAACTGTCCATGTGACACTATTAGAAGGAAAATGATAAATTTACTAATTTGTTCCTTGAAATTCAGCTTAGAATCAAAAAATGAGAAAAACCAATGAGCTCTATAGAAAGGTAAGTTACTCTTCAGGTAAATAATATGTTTGGGTGTCCTTCTAACAAAAGTTCTGGCTTTTGCTCATGTAATGGAGCACAAACGTGAAGTTACATTGATTAATTTTCATTGTTCAAGCTGAGCAGAACAAATATATGCTTCATAAGAGCAGGTTTTCTCTTGTACTTATCTTGGAAGATTATAACCAGCTGACTTAATACTATTCTTGGTTTCATTATCCACTCATTTCTAGGCTCATTGATTAAAAAACAAGAAGGTAGTGGTTGTCATTTAGCTCTGCCTTATTAATCAGGACACAGCCAACTGCTTATTAGCTGTTCTTAGTATTTCTTTACTGACCCCAAATCTAATTCAAAATATGTAAACTGAACTGTGAATGTATAGCCATGTGTCAATAAACTGTAATTCAGTCAAAATAAAACAGCATGCTGTGAGTTAATTGAGGAAGGAGAAAAACATGAGACATACCATATAGATACATTTATCTAATAGCTTAATAAAGCTAAAAATGCAGACAGGAATGCTACAAGTCAGAGTAAAATTGAAGATATAAATAAAATTATAATTTATTATAAACAAAATGATGTTTCTCACAAGGTAGAGGTTTATAATTATTTTTAATCATAAGAAAACTGATAAAGGAACAATTTACTGTCAATTCCCTAGTACCGTGGTGGCGAACCTATGGCACGCGTGCTACAGGCGGCACGCAGAGCCATTTCTGTGGCTGGCACAAAACCTCGCCACTCTTCTCCTCGGTGGTGGCAGCCTAATGGACCTGAGGAAGCTGCTGGCGATGCCAGCCCGAGGCACAGAGGGGAGGGGGAGGCAGGCAATGAAGCAGCTTGGGTACCTCGGCTACGTCCAAGTTGAAAGCGGAGGCGCAGCAGCGGGATTGCTCTCAATAAGAGCCGGGTGCATTGCTCACTCGTATGCGCCCACCTTGAGAGTAATCCTGCTGCTGCGCCTCCGCTTTCTTCAACTCGGATGGAGTCGAGGAGCCGCTGGTGGCCGCTTGAATGGGGAGGACGAGCTTTGCTGCTTCTGCTGGGCCACACCTGGCTATGTCCTGCCACTGCTTCCCAAACTCCATCTTCGCCACTGGGTGTGAGCAGCGGCGGGGCGCTCTGTCCTGGGGGGAAAGCAGCGGTGGCCTAACCCTAACCCCTGCCCTGCCCCCTCCCTCGCCTTGCCTCACCCTGCAGGACGAGCCTCCTGCCCACCGCCCCACCCGCCAGAGACCACCTGAATCTCCCCCAACCCTGCCCGGCCCCCAGAGGCATCCCTCCCCAGGAGCAACATCAAGGTGGCCACGCCCACTCTGGCCATGCCCACCCAGTCTGCTGTGACCACTGTAGCCAAAACCACCCAGTGGGCCATGCCCACCCGGCACCCGGCGATACATAAGTGGGTTTTGGGTTGCAGTTTGGGCACTCGGTCTCTAAAAGGTTCGCCATCACTGCCCTAGTACTTCTTTTAAGAAGAAAACAATAAAGTAAACTTTTATACCAGTAAATTATTTTCCCTTCCCAGTTTTTCCTCTCATTTTTCCCTTACTGTCCTATAGGGATAAATCTCATACTATACAAGAAATAAAAACAGAACAATTTAATTCCCCATTCTTGATATCAAAATGTCTTTGACAAAACTATGCATAGGTATGATTTGGACTCACAAATGAGAAACCCAACTATGGTTCTAAGTCACATGAAGGCTTATAAATTCAAATACCGTTCTAAACTTTGGTACAATCCACAGAGCTTGGGAACCACACTACCTCATGCATTTCTGTTTCTCCTCTGATCACTGAACAACTCATGAAATCAAAAATAAGGATAAGGCTTCTGTACTTGACTAACTAGAAGTTCATAAGCATTTATATCTAAATAGTAACATGGTCATTTATTGTTCTCTGGCCCAAGCAAAAAGTATTCAATAGGATCAACCAAATAAATTTTTAATTTAGTTTTTTCCTTGCAGTTCTCATTCAATTTGATGAAAAAGCAGGGGTGTCAAACTGCCAGCCTGCGGGCCGGTTGCATCATGCGGAGGCTGTGCCCACCCCAGCTCTGGCAATGAGAAAAAAAGTCACAATACGTCGCGACACGTCATGTGACGTGGTGAGTTTGACCACCTGTGTGGAAAAGAATTTACTCTCCAAACTTCTTGCCGGTGATAGGTGGTGAAATGCTTCATTCTTGTACAAACATAGCTACAAAATGGCCATAATTATGAGGTGTGAATATCTTGCCTTTCGTTGTATGATTAGCTGTCCAGCAGTCTGACATGGAAACTCCCTAGTTTCAAGTTCTTCAGTTAAATTGATATAGACTAAGAATTCCTTCAAAGAGGTTTTGCTGAAAGTAACTTAGACCCTCTTAGACTTTGTGAGTTGTTTTCTTTTGTTCCCATCTGGATTTGTCATCCTGCCATTGTTACCATTCTTTTTTATCTTTTGTTGTTTTTCTTGTTTTTAATGTTTTAAACTATTTGTAAACTGCTCCGAGTCATTGGGAGTTGGACAACATATACATTATTTTATTATTATTACAAATAATAGCAATGTTGTAGTAGTGATATTACTATTGCACTACCAAAATAAAGATAACCCTTCAGAAATTGCTGAGGATTTTCTCATTTCCCAGGAAAAAATGTAAAGAAATAGCCTATCTAGTTTTTCTTTTTAAAAAATAGTAGAAAATTTCAAAAGAACATTTATATTCTGCTGCCAAAAATCAAAGATATAATTGGCACTCTACTGTTAAAAAGAGCTATATTCATATTGGCAGCTCAATCATCCTTGCCATCAGGAAGTGTCAGGGCTAGAATTAGAATCCTTCTGCTTTGTGACTGCTTCATCTGGCTTAATATAACAAAATTGGTTTTTTTGACAGTGTAGCATTTGAAGTTCTAGGCCAGCCTTGCCCATCCAGGCTGGTCACTATTTGTTCTTATTTTAATCCAGTTTAAACATCTGGATTCATTTTTATTTGCAATTTCCCTAGCGTGCAGAACTTTTACTTTCCCTTAATACACAGAAATCCTAAAAAACCAATTTTCTTGACATCCTTTTTATGATATAAAGTATTTGGGGCTGCAGCCTTTTTAAATGTAGATTTTTCAAAAGCAAATTTTTATTTCCATAGGAATTTCTTACCAAGTTGTGTATGCTTTTTCTCAATCAAAAAAGTTGGAAACTACAGTGACAATCTCCGTTCAGTAATGCAGCATACTTTGACAGAGTTCATTTCCATGGATTTAGCAAATCTAGTTCCGTGGAAATCTCTGAGCAATTTCCTTCAATCTTTATTTAGAGTATCTGAAGAAAATATTCTGCACGGCAGCATTAAAGAAGCCTGGCATTGCCAAGTTTCAAATGTAAAACCATTTAAAAATTATATTGATTACTAACTGGCAGTCCAATCCTGCTACAGTACCTGAGTTGTAGATACTGATGGAGATTGTTGGTCATCTTGGTAGAGTTGTCTGGAAGTTGAGTCAGGGGAACTGAACTTGTTTTATTTCAAGTAGCTTCTTCATTCTTAGCAAGTTGGTTGGGGGAATTCTATATATGACCTCGAGGGTGGTTTCCTTTCTCCCCTAATCTGAATAGACATGTTAGGTGATTAGGCAGGGAGTCTAGGATACTAGATAATTTTGGTGATTGTCACTTCTATTTATGCTACTGTTACTATAATAATGCATTTTATGTAACTTTATTGAATTTTAAAAAGTTTTATTGTTAATTACAGGTCTATAATTTATTGTTGTGCTTTCCGACCATTAAGATTTTTTTTCATTTGATACTGAATATAGAGAAAAACGAGCACATATTTATTCATATACACTTGTAAATGACTCTCCAATTCAGTTGATAAGGGGTTGTATAGTGTATTTCTGCTTTTCTTGTTTTCTCTCCAGTAGGGGATTAGGTTCTTCAAAGTCACAGTAAATAATTTACATCAGTAATTATTATTTCATATTCACATGTAGACTATCCATAATGTCTGTAGGTTTATCTGTGTTTGATATAAAATACTGTATTGGAGCCCAATGCATAACAGCCAGAGGAGATTGGTTCAAGACATTACAAGTTATAACCTGTAAAAGGGCCTCTGCACTACTTCACCTCACAGAGACATAGAGAGATTTAACAGCTCTTGCCCAGAGTTTTAATTAAGAATAAATTATATGGGGCAACATTCCCCAGTGTAAAATTTCTAATGTTTATGATCACATCTCTCAGAATTTGCAACAGGTTCAACATGCCAATACATTTGGAGAAGTCTTGTTGGGGAAGGCTTATACAAGGAACCGAGCTATGAATTAGGCATGTTCCCAGGCCTGTGGGTAGAGAGCATTTAGAGCTCCTGTTGAATATTTTTTTCCTAAATGTTGGGCTGCTATCTGAGGTGTCATGTTGTTTTATTTGCATGGTTTGAAACTTAAGTATTGGACATATTATAAATCACCCAGCAATTTTTTGGAGGTGCATAAGCTGAACAAATTAAATCAATACAGATATATTAAGGAATCTAATCTGAGCTATGAGTAATTCAGCTGATTTTATAACACAAACTAAAAGATTTATTTAAGTAACTATATCATAAAGATAGACAAAATTATCAACTGGATAACTTTATTGTACCTGGAAGAAAGTGATACTTATGACCATTTATTTAGCAACCATTCAAAATTATGACTGTGCTGAAAAAAATAGATTTATAATCCATAATAACAGCTGTTGTAGTGCTCCTCTGGTCACGTGACCAAAATTCAAGCACTTGGCAACCCACCTTCACTTATGACCGCAGAAGCTCTGCAATTCCCCCCTCCTATTCCCCCCCCCCATCTAAGCCCTTTGGGCACCTTACACCCTACCTTTGAAGGCAAAAGGAGAAGAGACAACAGAGGATGAGATGGTTAGACAATGCCATCGATGGCACTGAACATGACTTAGGGCAAACTCTGGAAGACAATGAAAGGCAGGAAAGCCGATGTATATGGTTCATGGAATCATGAAGAGCTGGACATGACTTAGCAACTGAACAAAAATGAGAGTGGCAAGCCTTAGCAAGTTGCAGCATTCATTTGCTCCCCACAAGCAGCATTTGTTTGCTGCATTGGTAATGCAAACTGTTCTGACCCAGTCTTTGCGAATAATGATCAACTGCTTACTCGTGAGTAAAAACCCCATTTTATTTACAAGGCAGGAGCAAACTTTAGACACGGAAGAACTCCAGATAACCAGTCTTTAAATTCTTAACCAAACAGTAACAGTTCCTGCTCACACTGGCTGAGACAATTTCAATGTCTATTAGTTTCCAGCAGGGAGACTCAATTAGCACTTCAAACACAAAACAAGTAGTCCCGACCAACCTGGGTCTTGGCAAAGAAATCTTGGCAAAGACATCTGACTGATTGACATAACCTGTAACATGAACAGTTGTCTGTGACAACTGGCCACTCCCAATCCCTCCTACTTATGTTCCAGTCATGGAGAGGGCTGGCTAATATCTCCTTCTTTTCTCTGGGAGCCGGCTCCTAGCCTTCCATTCCTCTCCTGTCCTCTCCTCTCTCCTCTCCACCCATATGTGCATCTGGGACGAGCCCCATCTGTTTCTCCACATCACTCAGCTCAGGCCCCCAAAACAGCTGCCTCTCCGCCTAACCATGGGCAGATGGTCCCGGCTCTGCATCTGGTTCTTAGTCGTCTTGCTCATCGGAGCCTTCCGAAGGCTCTGATGTTAACCCAGGCTCCCTCTCCCCCTCCCCCACATCTGACTTGGCTGCTAGCTCCGCTGGCAGCTGACGGACCACAACACTAATACAGGAACAATATATATATCTTTCCAGATGAACACAATACCTTGACTCAATGAAATCATTGCAAAGTTCATTAGTGTTACCACTGGAAATTTTACCATTTAGATATTGCTTATTTAGTATCCTATGATCATGTTGTATCTTATGATTTATGATTAATGTATTTTATGATTATAATCATGGTTTATCACTTGTTGCTTGTATATACACTGAGAGCTTATGCACTGGAGACAAATTCCTTGTGCGTCCAATCACACTTGGCCAATAAAGAACTCTAATTCTAATTCTAATGTTAGAAGAAAGTATATCTCCATCCAGCTATACTATAAACTATACAACATGAATAATATGAAATAATTAAAAAAAAAATCTTTACTGTTGTAGAATAAAATGTAGATTAATGACTATTATAATATCTATAAAATAAAAAACAAAGCCTAATCTCAACATGACAATTTGAATACAAAAGGCAACTAGAAGGAATATCCTATTGTTGCTGGTTTCAAAGCATAACTCCAAAGCACAAGAATATCTGGATATTGATCATAAAGCTTATGTATATAAAGTGTTAGGCCATTGGACTGCCTACCTCAACAGCAATATAAATATTTTAGAGATCTCTAAATCCAAGTTGGAATAATCCAAAAATACAAGAACATAAGCCAGATTGTAAAATAACAAGGCTTATGATTTTACAGAGAGCAAGAGATAAAAGAGAAGGAACTCACAGATTTGAGCAAAGATTAAAAAAAAAAGGCTTTAAGCCAAGTTAAAAATCTTAAACTTCATCTACTAAGAAAAAGGTTGTTCTTTTAACACTGTATTGGAAAACTGGACTAAAGTTTTCATGGAAGGCAAGAGCCTTAGAGATCAGAATCAAAATACCAAGAAGCTTTGTATATGTAATGGCAGACCCAGCCCCCGCCTTTTTTGGATTTTGTAACCCATATTTGAACTTTTACTATTTTGTGTATTTACCACCTTCTAATAGTAGAAATCCATGATGCCCATTTTAAACAAACCAATTATGATCAAAGTGAAATCTAGGAATATTAAAAAGTAATTTGGATGTTATA
>JALGBA010001466.1:110000-332402 GCA_023970755.1 Azemiops feae
CCAGGATAAAAATAAACAAGCCTGTGGATAAAAGTCACTTAGCTTTCGTCGGCCAAACTGCCGACGTCGTCAGAGTAGGAATAAAAGAGATCTGGGCGCTCGCTTTATACAGCTGCTTGCCTCTGCACCCGGCTTCTCGAGCGCGTCATCGGCCCGTTCATTTTAATCGGCCCTGATGCAATAGGTTGCTCTGCGGCCGTCAGCCTGCTCGTGGACTCGAGGATCATCCTCCTACCTTCAATCGCTCTTCTGGCGCGTGTGCAAGTGCCCGGGCGGTGGCCATCCAGCCGCCTCTGCTCCTTATCTCCCTCCCCTCTCGTTCTGGATCGATCTCGGGCATTGGTCCCCAAGTCGCACTCCGGGCATGCTGTCAGGTCACCATCCTTCCTGGGGATCGCTGTCGTCCCGCCTGTGGTCCCATCATCCCATTCCTGCACGGGATGGCTGTCCAGATGTTTCCGCTCCCGGCCTCCCCCCCTCGTTCCAAGCCGCTCTTGCGCATCAGTCCTCAGTCCGCGACTATGGCATGCCTCCGGTCCGTCTCCTCTTCCCATAGAAATCTCTACTGCCTCACCTGCAGCCCCACCGCCCCAGTCCTGCAAAGAGCTACCCAATCGTAAATTATCTCCCAGGTTTGTTGTAAGAACCAAATCAGGAAAGTGAGAAAAATGGATCTTAAATTATTTGGTGAAAGGGAAGAACAATTCACATTTACCTGAGGGGTGTACAATACTTGGAATTTTCATTTTGGATACAGCACGGGATTTTTTTTATCACTCATCACTTACAACTCTCTATTAGAAACAATACAGATATATGAATACATTTTTTGCAATGTAACTTCAAGAAGCTTCACTTGAGGTCAAGATAACAGCGTATTCAAAGCTTTGCAGCACAAACCCTTTCAAAATAGGTTTGATTAATTTGTGCATGCATAGATGTTCTCCTACAAACTACCCAAGTGCCAAAAGTAATTGACCTACATCTGGAGCTGAATGAATTTACAGAGATTAGGGATTTACGGATTGATTAACTGTATCTTCCTTTTAAACTAGATGGAGACCACAAGAACAGATAACATTTATATGTGACAAAAAACTCTGGCAAGAAACTAAGCAGGAAATGAACAATTTAATTTCTTAAGCTCATAAGTCACTTAAACTATCATGAAATGAGGACCTGTAGGTCCTCCAATTAGAATGCTATTATTAAATCAAAGCTTTTTTTTTTTAAAAAAGAAAACATTCAGGTTGAGTACAAAAGGTAGGAGAAACATTATTTTGCCAATAGCAATACAACTTTTCTTTTTTGAAGTACTGTTCATTTTTAATGTATTCTAGCTGACAAGAATCATATCTGTTTGTCATGCAGGTGGTCACAGTTCAGGTGACATCAAACAAGGAGAAACAAGAACAAATGTAGCAAAAAATTCAGAAGTGAAGTCTAAATAATATGAAAAATGGACAAAATAACAGGAGTTATTTTTTTATATTTCAAAACTAAAATATAATTCTTTCCCTTCTTATTCTTACCACCTGGTTCACCAGATCCTTCACTGCCAAAGTAAGAATTTAGAAAAGCGGAGACTCAGCTGCTGAAAGTTGTCCACTTCCTCATTGCAAAGAAATATAGCTTACTTTATTTTACAAGATGTATATGTCACCCTCATCAAAGACATTTTGCATTTATTTTTTTGTGTGTTTGTTTAATCAATTTGTATAGCCTCTCATCTCAACAAGTGATTCTAGATGGCTTTTATATTAAAGAAAAATAAAAACAATTACAATCATAAATATAAAAAATCAAAATGCTCAGTAGCTAAGAAAATAACAGTCCACAAATGCTAACACAGCCAGGAGACAGCTTCACACACAGCTTCACATACTCAAGATCCCAGGCCTGGGCACAGAACTAGGCCTATATGCTGAAAGGAAAGTTTTCTGCAAATATCTCATCTAACAGTATAGGGAGATAGGTGGTATAAAAATTAGAGAGAAAGACACAGAAGACAGACAAACACAGACAGACAGACAGACTGACTGACTGGCAGTAGTATCAGCACCATCCTAATCTCCAGGGGGAGAATGCTTCTTAAGAAAGGCCCACAGTTGAAAATACATGCTTTCTCAGCCCTGCCAACTGGCATTCCATAGCTGAGGGGACCCTAAGCATAACTAGCCTGCTGGAGTGAACAGCTAGAAACAATCAGGGAGAAACAGTCCCACAATAATTCCTTAAATTCTATCCACCTATTAAACTAATCAGTCATTACCTGATTGGCATCAGGCTATGAAACTGTCTTTTTCCTTCCCATGCAACAATCAATTTCTCTCACACACACACACACACACACATTCTAAATACAATGATTAAAATAAAACACAGTTGTGGAAGGCTAATTTTCAAGTTAACTGAACTTCTTCCTTTCTCGATTGTATACTCCAAAATTGATGTGAGCTATATTACCTTCCAGTTTCTAATTTTCTATTTGATTCAACATTAGAGGTCCAGTTTAAAAGATGATTTGATATTTAAATAAGAGACAAATTGGTAGAAATGGAAATGGATTGAGGAATAAAAGAATACTTCTTGTGGATGATGCATGAGCAGAAGAGTCTGTTATTCAAGCAAGTGTCTCACTCTGTCAGTGGCTATCTTCAGTAAACAGCATTAGAGGCCATCCAATTTCATATTTAAGACGGGTAGAAACTGCTTACAGCACACTGATTTGACAAGAACATTTCCCTAAGTAATCATAAACAAAATACTGAAATAGAATTTGGCCCACTCCAAAAAATATGACCAATAGCCCACTCTTGAGCTCCTCTCTGCCAATGCCTGATCCATTATATACAGAAGTAGGATTGCTTGATTCTAGATATGAAAGAATTATATAAAATTACAGCAAAAATAAGTATTTTGAAATTAACCTATAATTTTATATCCCACTTTTCATTTATTACAGTGTAATATATTTACGTTTCCCAAATATATTCCATCTTACTTGACAGACACCAGGATAACATCTTTACTACTGAAACATGATATAGGATTGTGATAATATTTACCAATGTTAATTCGCTTCCTATTAAAGTTAACAGGGTAAATCAGCAGCGTTGGAAGCAAACTCTAATGATGCCAAAATAATAAACCAGGTATTTGTGTCCTGATATCTAATGCAAGAATTTAAGTCCACAACTTTTGGGCAAGAAACTCATTACATATGTTTTGCCATTTACTCATTCTTCACCTCTTGACACCCTCCCATGAACCACATAGTAATAACTCCTGATATGAAAACTGGTAAATCTCAGTGGAAAATGGCATGATCTGTATGCTACAACCATTGCTACAGGAGTAGATCTGGTAAGTCATCTGGTTGGTTGAGACACCTTGGTTCCAATTTCATCTCTGGCATAAAGCACTTAGAAAGTAGGGTATAGTAGTATAATGTGTTGCTAGATAGTAAGTCTTGGCTATCTGGAAGTTTCACAATAATGAATATATTGACGGATTCTAGATCTTTTTTACTTGTAAAATAGAAGAGTTTCACCTAACTAGTATGTCTATGAGTGAGAAAAATGACTAATAACAAGTATATTCTGTAATGCATTGAAGTGAATTACTTGGAATTGTTGAAAAAACGGTCATAAGACTGTCAGTTAAGTGCCAGACTTGCTGTTTGCAGACTCATTATAATATGTTTAAGCGGGAAGGATACTTGAATCCTATTGGCTGCCGCCTATTGCTAAATGTATAAATAGAGGTGGAGCAGTAGTTAACCAGGCTTCTGTTTAATCTTGAATAAAGAGTTAGTTGTTTCACCTGCTGCCTCGTCAATGCCTCACCAAACACCAAACACAACAGTGGCCACGAAGGTGGGATGTGCTGCCAAGCTCGAAGAGCTGAGTCACTAAGGGGGTAAGGCCAAGCCACGACACCTTGGCTGGAACCACGTTCCCCCCCCCATTCCGTCCAGTACAAAAACGTTGGAGGAAGAGCACTCCCAAGGACCCGTCCCTGGGAGATTAACAGAAGCCTTGGCAGCACAAGGCATTGCGAGGCCGAAAACACCGAAAACAACTCACCATGGCCAAGCTAGGGAAACTCTCTGAGTTTGACGTCACACATTCAGAGAGGTGGAGCTCCTACGTCGCGAGAGTCGAGAATTACCTAAGAGTCAACCAAGTTCGTGAAGACGGCTTAAAGGCCGCAATGCTGCTGTGCATGTGCGGCCAGCCGACATTTGAAATCGCCGAGAACTTGGTCGCCCCAGCTCCGCTGGAGTCCGTTGCTTATTCCAAACTTAAAAGAATGCTCAAAGAACACTTTGAGCTGAAGCTATCGGTCATCCCCTGGAGATACGCCTTTGAACGAAGAGACCAACAACCGGGCGAGTCGGCCGCCAAGTTCATAGCCACCCTACATCAAGCAGTCTGCGACCCTGCGAATTCAAAGACCTCGAAGAGAGACTGCAAGACCGCTTAGTGTGCGGGTTGAGAAGCAGGGAACTCCAACAAAAATTGTTCGCTAAAGAGACTATTTCGTTCCAAGACGCACTAAGGGAGATAACAGCTGAAGAAGCCACCGGGGGAGCCGTCAAGGCCTTACGGCTCTCCAAGAGCACTCCCTACGTAGAAGCCGTCCACCAGGAGGATGCTGAGAGGGTCGAAGACTCCGAATCGGACCAAGAGGTTGACCGGTTACAACAGCCACCAGAAAGAAGGCCACAAAGCCCAGTTGACAAGGCAGTTCCCTTCACTTGATGTGCGGGGTGTGGAGGCTGACACAAACGCTCGGAATGCAGGTTCCACACAGCAACATGCCAGGCGTGTGGCAAACAAGGCCACATAGCCGCTATCTGTATGAGTCGCCGGAGAGATAGCCCACCAGAAGAGTTTTCCTGGAAAGGTACCGGGGCCCTGGGGCAACACAGGGTTGGCTAATGCGCCAGTAGAAGGAGCGTGCATAGAACAGGTGCCCATCACCCACTTAAGGAGAAACTGCGGCTCAAAGTCAAGCTGCAAGGAGTTCCATGCAACATGGAACTAGACACGGGATCAGCATTATCCATAATTTCCCAGGGAACTTTCAAACATATTTGCAGTCGCAGTGGCAAAAGAGTTAAGCTCAAGCCGTCGAACCTCGTGTTAACGGATTTCCAAAACTCTCGAGTAACAGTTAGAGGGGAAGCTACACTCAGGATACAATTCAAGGGGTTTGAGGGTCCCCTGGCAGTCGTAGTAGTTGAGGGCAACCGCACAAGCCTCATCGGGCTTGATTGGTTCGATGCATTGGGAATCAATGTGACTGGAATAAACAGCACACAAGCAGCGGATCTATTGGTAGTTTGCCAGGAGTTTGCTGACGTTTTTAGTTAGGGAAATATAAGGGACCTCCCATAGCTCTTCGGCTTGATCCTGCCATAACTCCAATACAGATCAAGCCGTGCAGAGTGCCTTTCGCCCTCAAGCAGAAGATCGATGCAGAGCTGGACAAGCTGGTGCAGCAAGGCATCCTGCAGCCGTTTGATAGCAGTCAGTGGGAAACCCCCATAGTTACGCCACTTAAGACCAATGGTGAGGTGCGCATATGCGCCGATTACAAGTGCACTATCAATATAGCACTCCAACAACGTGCATATCCGGTGGGAGGTCGCATATTTGCCAAGTTAGATTTGGCTCAAGCCTACCAGCAACTGCCGGTGGATGATGCCATGGCAGAAGCTTAGACCATAGTTACCCACAGGGGAGCTTTCAAGGTGAAGCGCCTACAATTCGGGGTCAGTGTCGCCCCAGGGCTTTTCCATGGAGTGATGGAGCGCACGCTCAAGGATATTCCAGGCGTGTGTCCATATTTCGATGATGTCCTCATAGCTGGGGAATCAGTCGAGAAATTGGCAGAACGGCTCAAGGCCGTCCTTCAGCATTTCCACGAGCGGGGCTGAAGCTGAAACGGGAAAAATGTAAAATTGGGGTAGCTTCAAACGAGTTCCTCGGTTTTCGCATAGATGCCGAAGGCATTCATCCTGCTGAATCCAAGCTCAAAGCAATTCAGTAGGCCCCCAGTCCCAAAACAAAAGGAAAGCTCCAGGCATTTTTAGGCCTGCTCAACTTTTATCATGCCTTCCTTCCCCACAAGGCTGCAATGGCAGAGCCATAAAGCGGCTCTTGGACAAGAAGGCACAGTGGCAGTGGACAAGCATCCACGAGCGAAGTTTTTCAGCGGTCAAATCACTGCTGTCCTCAAACTCGGTTCTGATGCATTTCAACGAGCAGCTTCCGATCAGCATTGCGTGTGATGCGTCCCCGTACGGGGTAGGAGCTGTGTTGAGCTATTTAACGGCTGAAGGAACACAAGTTCCTATAGCCTATTTATTATTCCAGGACCCTGTCCTTGGCAGAACGCAACTATGCCCAAATAGATAAAGAGGCATTGGCCATAGTGGCCGGAATCAAGAAGTTTCATGACTATTTGTATGGGAGACCTTTCACGGTCTTTACGGACCACAAGCCACTTCTGGGCTTGTTCACAATGAACAAACAAACACCTCAAATCATTTCTCCTAGGATGTTGAGGTGGTCAATCTTCCTGTTAGGTTATAATTACAGTCTAATTCATAAACCAGGCAGGGAAATGGGCCACGCAGACGGCCTTAGCAGACTGCCCCTGCCGCATTTAGAGTCCGACCCCGCTCCAGCCACTCGCATCCTGGCTATCCAGGATCTGCCAGAATCTCCCCTTAACGCAGGAGACGTGGCTGCCGAGACAGCTTCAGACACGATGCTGAGTCGTGTGTTGAACTGGGTGCTCACAGGATGGCCGGAAATTAGTCCGGGGCCTAACTTCCAGAGCTTCAGTAGGAGGAAGGACGAGCTGTCAGCTCATCGGGGGTGCTTTTGTGGGGTAGTCGGGTCGTAGTCCCGAACTCACTGAGGGCTAGAGTCTTAGAGTCTCTGCACGAGGGACATCTGGGAATAGTCCAGATGAAGGCACTCGCGCGAAGCTACCTTTGGTGGCCTGGGCTAGATAAAGATATTGAGGCTCAGGTTCACAGCTGCCACACTTGCCAGCAATCTAGACCAGAGATGCCCCACGCCCCAGTCCACCGATGGGAAACCACACAAGCTCTGTGGTCTAGGATCCACATCGATTTTGCAGGGCCCTTTCAGGGACAACTCTTCCTCATTGTGGTGGACAGTCACTCCAAGTGGTTAGAGGTCGCACCTGTCCAACTATGACTACTGCCAGGACCATCCAGGAACTGCGCAGAATCTTTGCCACGCATGGGTTACCCGACGTGATAGTCTCAGACAATGGGGAATTTACCGCTGCGGAATTTCAGTCCTTTTTGAGGGCTAATATGATTAGGCACGCCACTTCGGCTCCTTTTCACCCAGCCTCTAACGGCCAAGCGGAGCGCATGGTCCGAACAATTAAAGAATCCTTAAAGAGGATAGCAACCAGCAACTGGCAGCACAGGCTGACAGATTTCTTACTCTGCCAACGCACAACTCCCTGCACTTCCACGGGCAGAAGCCCAGCAGAATTAAGATGGGGCTGGCGCTTGATCAGAAAGCTGGATCGCCTGCATCCAGACAGAGTTGCCTCACAAGCAACACAGCCAAAGGCACCACGGCACTTGCAAGTTGGCGACCCAGTTTGGGCGCGGAACTACGGGCAAGGGGCACTGTGGGTGGTAGCTGTGGTTGGTAAGGTGTCAGGGCCACTTTCTTACGAAGTGGTCCTGGAAGACGGTCGCGTGCTTCACAGGCACATCGACCAACTGAGGCGGAGGCTTGCGAACCAGCCGCTAACTCATGACTCTAGTGACAGTCAAATTCAAGGGCAGCACGATTGCGGCCGTGCATTGGAGTCTTCAAGCGATTGTGAGACTATCCGACAAAGGGACAGGGCTCCAGCGAGGCAGCCCCAAACACAGAGACGTCAAACTCTGAACAATGCCAGCAGATGGCTCCATTTTCTAGAACGGTGGACTCTGTTCCACCTATGGACACTGGCTCGGGTCTACCAGGGCAGACCAGCCACAGAGACTCGATTCTACCCGTAGAGGACGGGTCCCACAGCCCCGGTCTACCAAGCCTGGCAGGCGAGCTAACAGACCAGGGTCCTACAGCGGTTCCGAGGCGTTCGGAACGGGCAAAAAGGCCACCTTTGTACTTAAAAGACTATGTTCAATATTTGTCATTATGAACTATCTAGGGGGAAGGGGTATAATGTATTGAAGTGAATTACTTGAAATTGTTGAAAAAACGGTCATAAGACTGTCAGTTAAGTGCCAGACTTGCTGTCTGCAGACTCATTATAATATGTTTAAGCGGGAAGGATACTTGAATCCTATTGGCTGCCGCCTATTGCTGAATGTATAAATAGAGGTGGAACAGTAACCAGGCTTCTGTTTAATCTTGAATAAAGAGTTAGTTGTTTCATCTGCTACCTCGTCAATGCCTCACCAAACACCAAACACAACATATTCTCCATTCTAAGTATTTTGCACATCCTTTTTTTTACAATGTCTTTTAGCTGAAAGACTTTCTCAATAGATTTTAACATTATGCAACTGAAATAAAACAAAGTACCTCACAAACAGTGTAGAACTGAAGTCCCTTTGATCCTTGGTCGGTGAACTGAACTAGATTTTGCTTTTTTCAGTTTTGAAGGACCAGAGCAATAGCTAATGGCAGGCTGCAGTATTGCCTTTATATTGGGGGTTCAGCCTATCCTGCACCACTCCAAGGAAAGATAGTTGTTAACAAGTTGTTTTTGAACATCATATTTGTAATTATCAGTAAAATCCTTCTCACAGAGACTTCCGATCCTGCGCGGTAGCGACTGGTTGCGGGCTTGCGGACCCCCGCACCCCCGCACCCAACTTTCGTCCTGCCTGGAGACCCTAATGGGTCCAAGCCGCCCCAGAGAGGCGGCGAAGAAAGAAAGGTGCCCCGGCGACTCTGGAATGACGGCGGTCATTCCGTTCGTCTTGGGGAAAGCCTTCTAACCCGACAGGAGAAAGGCTGTATTTCATCGATCAGCCCAAGCTACTTGCAACCGGAGTCCAAAAGAACTAACCAGCACTACAGTAAACATTAAACATTAAAATTGTTGAATGGTTAAGATTCTCATTTTAAAGACCATTGTTCATATTGAAAACTAAATAGATGCTGACACCTAGTGGTGGATGAAGATTATGACAGCTATGATTTCCATAGAGAACTTGCCAAAACCTGGGAAAAGCTAATCTGTGTTTGTGACCTTCAAAGCTTTAATAATAAAGAACAGCTGTGACAAAAAAAAGACAACAATCTGGGCTGCCGACAAAGAGAGAATTATAAACTTTAGAAAAAAAAATCTTTTTTGGACTCTTTGGATTACAAATATCTATTTAACCAGAAATCTAAAGCTATTTGCAGATAAGAAGGAAAACTCCAACTTTTGGCCATCATGGATCAGAGACATGTAGACAGAACACACCAAGAAAACATAAATACCTCTCAGGAGGAGATATATAGTATATTCAAATAACACTGAGTTCAAATCACAAAGAAATTCAAAATAACTTTGAAAATACAAATCAATCTATCTCTAAGTTAACTTTACAACAAAAAAACTTCCAGGAAACAACAACAGAGAAGAAGCAGACAAAACAAATACATGGACATAAAACTGAAAATAGAGACTCAAAGACGGAACTTAGCATAGCAAGAAAACATGATTTAATCCTAGTGGGGAAAAATTTACAAGAAATGGAAAAAACAACTCACCCCTTAAGACTACAAAATAAATCTGAGGACAAAAAAACAGATTGGATAAAATGGAATGTAGAGATGTTGAAAACATCAGAGAGAAAGGAAGTGATAAGAGAAGCAAAGAAGGAGAAAGAGAAAAACATTTTCAAGAAACATGGAAAGACAAAAGCCTCACATAAAGACACTTTATTCGATTTACTTCTTATACCTACAGCAACAGTCATGAATATATGGAAAAACTTTTTGATTCAGCAAAACACATTGATCAAGAAAGATACTGGTCAAAGGAAAAAGATTAAAGTGAAAATTAAGAAAATAGATGATGGGATCTACCAGAGAGAATATTTTAAAAAGAAACATTTGTTTGAATATGGTTAAAGAAATAGAAAAGATTCTGAATACATATATCATTCTAAGAGAGATTAATTCTTTAAATAATACTGTATGCTTCCCCCCCTTTTTTTATTTTATTTCTTGATATAAGTAATATAATATTGCTGAAATGGCCTAAACGAAGGAAATGTTTTAGATAATTAAATGTGTCTGATTTTAGAGAAATTATAATGTATAAAAAGGAAAAAAAATGTTTTGAATAAGAGTTAAAGGATTAGATGACTAGGCACATTAAATGAAATATTTAAAGATTAAATATATTTTTAATCATTGTTAAAAAGAATAAGAAATTTTGGGAATGAATATATATTAGCTTAGGAGGAATATATATTTTAAGTAGTGTTTTACTCTTTATATTTCTTTACTCTTGCTCTCTTTTCCTTTTGTTTACTGTTTTTACCTATTCTTTAAGAAAAGTAAACGGTTGAGATGGTTTATATGGGAAAAATGAATTTAAATCTTTAAATGTAATTAACTGTTGAGAAAATCTTAACCAGCAAGAATACTTTGAACTTTATGGGAGAAACAAATCTAAATAAGGACTGTAACAGGATATAAGATGAGGCAACCAGAATGATTAGATAGAAAAGAAATATTATATTGAAATGATCATCATTTCTAGGAATATTGGGGGGGGGGATCATATATGTAACTGTTATTTATCAAAATAATAAGAACTGTATTAATTCAAGGTTTGCAAAGAAGGCATTTTGGGGGAAAGGGGAAATCAACTAAATGTACTATGTGGATTATGGATTATAGAAACCAATTGTTAATGATTTTTCTTTACAAATGTAAACCCAGCAAACACACAGTTTACCAACTATTAAGTGATTTATGTTTAAAAAAATCAATAAAATATATGGAAAAATTAAAATCCTTCTCACAAACCAATCAGCTTTTAAGGCAGTCTGCTTTAGGTTCAGACCTTTCACTTAGAGAATAATCTAGCTCCACCAAGTGATCTTTTTAAAAACTGCTGTTCTGTAAAGTGAGAGCAAACAAGTATGTTTGAATTTGCCTATTTCAGATAAAATAAATATCCTTTCCTCACTAAACCTAGGAGAAACATGTGGGATTTCAACTTCAAGAGATTATCATTTTAATTATTTTCTGAAAAGTTGTTTTGAACAAATAATCAACAATAAATGAAATATTAAACCATAAGAAAGTAACCCCTTTTGGAGTTGATAAATTAATATAAATGAATAAATAGGGTGAAAAATCTATTTTATCATATAGGTAGGCCTCAGCTTATGACCACAGTTGGGACCACAATTTCCATGGTTATGCAGAGCGGTTCTTAAATGAGTTGTGCCCATTTTTATAATCTTTGTTGCCATGATTGTTAAGTGAATCATTCAGTTAAGTGAATCATATGGTTGTTAAGCAAATCTAGCTTCCTCCATTGACTTTGCTTGTCCGAAGCTGGCTGGGAGGGTCACGATTAGTGGTCATGTGACTCTGATATGCTGCAATAGTTGAAAATACGTGCCAATTGCCAAGCACCTGAATTCTGATCATATGACCATGGGGATGCCATGATGGTTTTAAGTGTGAGTACCGATTGTTAACTCACTTTTTTCAGCGCAGTTGTAACTTTGAACAGCCGCTAGACGAGTGGTTGTAACTGAAGGGCTACCTGTACTATAATGCAGGGCTTTTCAACCTTTTCACCCATTGTACCACTTTTAGGATATGGCAACATCCGAGTACCACCAGTCGCCTAGCAAGGTGTCAAAAACTTGATGACCAAAAAAAAAAAAAAAGGAAAAAAGTGATAAAGTACAGGTAGTCCTCAACTTACAACAGTTCGCTTAGTGACTGTTTAAAGTTACAATGGCACTGAAAAAAGTGCCCCCCAAGCCACAGCCGAGCAAGACACCTGCCTGCCCACCCGGTGGCGCTCTTCCTCCTGTCCGAGGTTTTCATTGTTGTGAGCATTTCTGTTGAGGATTGGCAGCGGGGGTGGGTTGGGGGGTGTTTGGTTTTTATTCCCCCCGTCTGCTGGGTGGTTGCAGCAGGTTTTGGTCACTTCACATGACCCTGGGACACTGTGACCGTCATAAATATGAATCAGTTGCCAAGCATCTGAATGTAAATCACAAGACCCTGGAGATGCTGCAACATTCCAGCTGATTGGTGCTTCTTCTGGGCTCAGCAGAAGCACCAGGATCAGTGCCGAGCTCCAGCTGGAGCCTGGCGCTGATCCTGGTGCTTCCGCTGAGCCCTGACAGCCCTGCAGCTCCAGCCATCTCTCGCTCAGGCTTGTGCGGTGCTGCCACCGTTTCAGCTCATTCCCCTCCCCCGCTATTTTTCTAGGATGGTCGCGTACCACCTGCCAGGTGCCAATGTACCACAGGTGGTACCCGTACCACTGGTTTAAAAGCCCTGCTATAATGAACTTGAAACAATATATTGAATTATTACCATAAATTTCAGGTTTCTGCAAAAATATTCAGAGACCTGATGGCCAACATGTCAGTAAAATACTATACATAAACCTGAACTTAATTCCCTTTCCCATTTTCTTCAATATAACATCTACGTGGAATACCATAGTACAGCTATACCTTGTCATTGTGTATATTATCTATTTACTTATGAAATTTATATGGTTGCCCATTTGACAGAAAGATGGCATACATTAAACAAACAGTGCATGCATTAAATATTACACATATAAAACACTTATTCTAAAAATATGAATATTAAAGATGAAATATTAGTACAATTAAAATATACAAACCCCAGGCAGAGACGTAATGATTATATCTACCTCAGTAATAGAGCTATCTAGACATTTCTCCAATTCCTCAAGACCAAGGCTTGGTGAGATAACCAGGAACTTCTGAAGCAACAAAATGGGGAGAACAATAGGACTTGATTAATCAGGCTTCAGGAAATATTTTTCTTCAATCCCTTTCTTTTCTTGTAATTTCTTACATTCAAATTATAATTTCATCTTGTAAAACTCACATTAAAAGGTACGAAAAACAAATGTCTGTTGATCCTGACTGTCAATTTATTTTGACTTTGTGCTGAGCTTCTTGAAGATATAAGAATTTCAAAATCAGTCAACCAAGACCTAAGACATTTTGATACCAGCAGCAACAGAAATTCACCACTAATATAATCATTTTCTGTTTAAATCAAGACCATGGATTATAATAGATATGACTTTGCTTCACTGATTGCCTTTGTCCACAGTTTATTATATCTATGGTATGATGCTACATGTCTCAGCTTCAAAGTTTGGTATTTTCGCCCTTGGGTTGAATATTTTTACATTTCAATTTGTGCCAAATTAGATTTTGGAAATTAAAAAAAGACAAACTGTAGACAGTATTTTAGTTTCTGTATAGTTCTGTAGGATCAAATTAAAGCAGACCATTTTGGCAAAAGAAACTGTTATACTACTACTGTTTATTTTGTTCATGCTTGCAATGGTGATGTAGCATTCTACTACATTAGTCTATTCTCCTTTGTGATGTGTCACAGGGCTCAGTACTCTCTCTGTCATTTTTAACATCTACAAGAAACAACTGGGTGAAATCATCCATCTCCACAGGATGAGGTATCACCAATACATAAATAACACCCAGTTATATATCTCTATCCCAGGTGAAGTGAGTGTTGCAGTGGACATCCTTTAGCGATGGATGAGGATCAGACTTCAGCTGAAATTAGTTGGTAAGATGGAGTGGCTATGTACCCAGGAATTTATCATCTTTGTTCTTGGATTGGGTTGCACTATCTCAGACAGACCCACTGTGAAAACGGAAGTCCACTTGGACTCATGATTCCTGCTCAGTGAGCAGGTGGTAGCCATGACCAAGAGGACCTTTGCCCAACTCTATGCTGTGTGCCAACTACACCCTTTCCTGGAGAGGGAGGCTCTATGTTCAATTATTTGTGCCCTGTTTATCTCCCATTTGAACTATTGCAACACACTCTACATTGGACTACCCCTGAAAAGTATCCAGATACTTCAGCTGGTACAGAGTGAGGCTGTATGAGCCATATTGGGTACCTGAAAAAGGGCACATATAACATCTTGGCTCTGCAAATTGCATTGGGTACCAGTTTGCTTCCAGGTCCAATTCACCACCTATAAAGCCTGATCTTGCATAGGGCCATTTACCTACAGAACTAGCTATGTCTCAGCCTGTCTCACTCTATCAAGCAGGGAAGCTGCAGACCCCTCAGTCAAAGAATTTCAACTGTCAGGGTCTAGGAAGAGAGACTTTTCTGCTGCTGCCCCTGCACTGTGGAACTTCCTGCCTCCAGAGATGAGGAAAACCATCAATCTCTTGGCTTTCTGCAAAGGCGTCAAAACTTGGCTCTATGGCCTTGCATGAGGGGGAAGAGAGGGCCCCTCAACCCTGCCATGCAATAACCAACATTAAATGGCCATCTTAGAATTTTCATCTTTTTGATGTTTAATTGTCATTAGTCCATTTTAATTTTTTTAATTCAAATTTAATTTTAATGTTAATTTTTTACATTGTTTTATTTATTGATATTACATTGTACAATGCCCAAAACCCCTCAGGAAAATGTTATTTTTTTCCATGTCAGAAGTACCGACTACAAGATACTTTCTTTGGTGAGAGGATTAGCTGGTGACATCATCATTTCCCAGAGGACGCCCAAGAGGGTTCCTTTCATGTTCCTGTTATTTGTTTGTTATTTGATGGTTTAAAATATAAATCAGTAAAATAAAGTAAATATTAATAAATTAAATAAGGCATCTCATATTAAATTTTACCAACACTATAGATGAATGTGTAAGCCATGAAGCCTGTTCACAGAGTTAGATCCTGGGTAGAACTTGTTCTACCGACCTAACTTTGGGTATATTTAGGCAGGATGGGGTATTGTTTCTGCATTCTAAAAAACTTTTTTGTCTCAGTATGCGGTAGTACCTCAATCTTGGCTGATCAAGAAGCAAGGCCAACCCTGATTTTCAATTTGGATTGGGATACCTAGGGGTGTCAATGCTATTGGAACATCTGTGAATTTTTTTTAAAAAAATATCAAGACAAGAACAAATGGCAAACAACTTTTATAACACTGCCATGGAATGTCATGACAAACTGTTGTGGACATAAGGAAGTATTTATTTCACTTTTTTAAAGCTTTATTATATTTTTATGTTACCAAATTAGAATTCATGGTGACTTATCACTAGATAAAACCAAAATACAATAAAATTGCAAAAATAAAATATTCAATTAAAATAACAAGTAGGACAATAATATGTAGCAACCATAGGCTCAATTGATTGAAGTTAGCAGCAATAATTTTAACTCAAAAGGTCTATGAAAAAGTTATTTTTGACAGCTTTACAGAATAGCCCAAATAAGGGGCCCAAGGGGATACTATTCTACAAGGTGAAGGCTGCCACAGAAAAACATTATTTCAAGCTTCTATCCCTCTCATTTTACATATGTGAGAAACATTTAACATCAGATAATCAGAATGAGAATACAAGATGACCCATTTCTATACAGCAGATATAACAGTGGTGGCGAAACTTTTAGAGACCGAGTGCCCAAACTGCAACCCAAAACTCACTTATGTATCACCGGGTGCCGGGTGGGCGTGGCCTGCTGGATGGGTGTGGCCCCCTGGGTGGGCATGGCTACGGTGGTCATGGCAGACTGGGTGGGCGTGGGCGTGGCCAGCTCGATGTTGGGGAGGGATGCCTGTGGGGGCCGGGCAGGGTTGGGGGAGACCCAGGGGATCTCTGGTGGGTGGGGCAGTGGGCAAGAAAGCGTCTTGCTCAGCTGATGGCTTGGGGGGAAGGGGGCAGCTACACCCCCTCCCAAATGCTGCCGTCTCACGAAAGCAGGATAAAAACTCCAAAAAGCGACAAGGAAAAAAAGTTAAAACAGAAGAGTGTCTCGCGATGGTTTTCTTCCCTGGGGGAGGTGGGGAGACATGGGGGAGGCTCCTGATCCCGCAGCTCTTCCGAGGGGGGAGGAGGAGAGTGGGGAGGGGCTGTGCTGGGATTGGGGCTCCTCGTGCCTTCCACTGTCCGCCTGCATTCTGCTGCAAATGCCGCGGCTCCGCTTGCCTGGCAAGGGACGCACATGGGGCTGCTGCCTCGCTTGCCGGGCCGGGGCTAGGCTGGACTGCGCTGGGCGCAGAGCCTCCTCGCCGCTTCTTCCCCCGCGGACATCAGGAGTGCCCACCCTGCCTATCCCTCGTCCCGGGGCAGTTGCCGCTGTCTGGTGCTCTCCAGCCTGTCGACGGCCAGTCGGGCGCGCTGGGATGCCTCCCTTCGGGCTCCCTCGGCCTCTCCCCTCCAGGCTGGGGCTGGTCAGATTCCCCCCGGGGGCAGTGCCGCGCAGGGCAGAGGTGCTGCCCATGGCCAGACTGCGGGGTGCCGGCGGTGGGGAGGCCGATCGCAGGCACAAGCGGGACAGCCACACAGTGCAGAGGCGCTGCCCAGGGCCAGAGTGGAACCGGATGGGACTGTGGGGTGCCGGCGGTGGTGGCAGCGCAGAGGCCAATCGCAGGCATGAGTGGGACAGCCGCACAGGGCAGAGTGAGGCCGGAGCGGGGCAGCAGCATGGCAGCAGCAGAGCCGGGTGGGGCAGCAGCGACGGCTGGGTCGCTTTGGCCAAAGCAGCGGCGGCGGCAGCAGCGGCGCGGAGGCGAGGAGTGGCGCCCGCAATCTGCCCGGCCTCCCCTCCGCCTGCTTTGCGCAGCTCCCCCTGGGCACCCCGCGCCCATTAACCCTCCCGCCACCATGCAGGGTAAGGTTGCCGCCCCCACCCCCGCCCAAATGCCCTCGCCTCTCCCAAGCGTTTTTTTTTTACTAACCTTTCAGCTGCATTCCATTTCTCCGTCTGCTTTTCAGCCTTCGCCACGTGTTTGTGGGACTATCGGGAAAAAAAAAAGTTTCATGAGACTTTCTAACTTCTCGCGAGATCTCGCGAGAAGTTAGAAAGTTTCATGGCACTACTTTTTTGTCCCTCAAACACGTGGTGAAGGCTGAGAAGCGAATGGAGAAACGGAATGTAGCTGAAAGGCAAGTTAGTAAAAAATGCTTGGGGGAAGACGAGAGCATCTGGGCGGGGGCGGCAACCTTACCCTGCGCGGGTTCGGCAGGTGTCTGGCAGGGGGAGGGAAGCAACAGACCCCGCCCCACCCCTCGCATGGAGCGCCCTGCTCTTGCCGCTCCCCCCACCCCCACACGGCACCTTTTTTCCAGCTCCGATGTGTCACTTCCTCTGCCGCTGTGTGGGAATGAAAATAAAGTTCAATCAAGCAATTCCAACTTTGCGAGATCTTTTTTTTCCTGCGAGAAGTTGAAATTGATTGATTGAACCTTTTTTTTTTTTGCACACAGTGGCGGAGGCCTAGGACCGGGGCAACGGCACACATGCCCACAGAGAGGGCTCTGCGTGCCACCTGTGGCACGCGTGCCATAGGTTCGCCACCACAGAGATATAATCATGAAAGTATTTGGGCCCAACTATGAGTCCAGAGGACTCCTAAGTCAAAAACCTGCTTTTTCAAAGAAAATTATCCCAAGTTGTAATCACAGTAGGTAGAAAACCAGTTGGTTTATGTATAAATAGCAATTTCATCTTGGTAAGTTTCAATTTCAGCCTGTTTTATCTCATCCAAATTCCTACAGCCTTTAGTATCAAGTATGATGTAATATCTTATATACCTAAAGTGAGGGGATAGTGTGAGAGGTTCAGAATAATGCCATCTTAATTATGCTAGATGTAAATTGAACAGGAAAAGTGTATTGACAGGCTTTCAGTTTTATTACATTATCCTACTTCTAATAAGGATATTTCCAGAAAGACAAGCAGTTCTTATTTATCAGCCTTGCAGAAGATGATAATTGATCAAAACGTCTACAACAGGCATGTCAAACTGCCGGCCCATGGGCCGGATGCATCATACTGAAACCGCACCTACCCCATTGCCGGCAATGGGGAAAAAGTCACAATACGTCCCGCGACGTCACATGATGTCGCGGGTTTGACATGCCTGGTCTACAACATCTTCAGCTCAGTCAAGATAAAAACATATAAATCATTAATATAAATGATGATACTAAACTGATAGATCTTTTCTTCCAGACCAAACCCTCTGGTAGCTCACATATGAATCCTAGCATGCCAACCTCTCTCTGTCCACAATTTCTGATCAGTGCTTCTTACTTAGGAAGACCTGAGACTTTGGCAAAAGAGTTTTCTCAACCTCTAACCTTTGCAGGTGGTTCAGAATATCATAGTTAGTGGCTATCGAACACTACTAAGAGTTCAACTCGGATCTGGAAGAGCACACTTTCCCCTCCTAAACACTGAACAAATGACATTTCTATCCCATACCCAAAGCGAAACCATGATTAAAAAGGATCTAGAAAAACTGTTTAGGGTTGGTTGAATTCCCACCATTTTTTTCTACCATCTTTTTTAAATACATAGATTGGAGAAAGCTTGTCCAAAACAACCTCTGGGAATGCCTTTCATCAAGACCACTACCTCTTTCAAGCATGCTAAGGAGGTTATGGACAGCTTCTCAGATCCAGCTATTTACCTTCTCCTGACCATGAAAAATTATTTGTAATGGTAACAAAAGGGCTCAAATAATACTTTAAAGCAAAACAAAATAGTTTTACTGCGTTAAACTACCATACAGACTACATAGGTTGGTTTATTGTTATTCTGAAGACTCAAGAGTCTAAGACTCAAAATAAGCCTTAGTGAAAATAATAGAAAAAACAAAAAAGTAAATGTTTTCTCCTGCTTTCCTGTGATCCAAAGGATGGCTAACCACAGCTTCACAGAAAGATATTAGACATCACCATGTTCACATAACACACTGAGAAGGAAATAAAAGTGGTGAAAACACACTTGCCACCATTTTTAACTCCACTCAACATATTACAGCTGAGATTTCAGATTCACTCTGCTGTTGGATTGCATTTCAAACTATGGATTCCATTATTCTGGTACTATAACAATGAACTTAAGATAAGGCACCTGATTTAAAAAGATCGTGGCCTTCACCTACATTTGTGAAGTTTGCAACCTGAGACTGCTTCACTTAATTTTGAAGTTTGCTCTTTTAACAGTATCTCAGAAACAGATTGCTGCAGGCAGATTTGTGGAGGGAGCTGGAAAAATATTTTTTCTAATCATTCCAATTTTGAGAAAAGAAGGGGGAGCAGCGATGAACGATTTATAAAACACTTTTTTAGTATAAATAACGTGAAATCTTTTTGCAGAGTATCTGTCCTGAATCTATTGCAGAAGGTGCACCGTTAGAGAAGCAATACATTTAATAAGCCAGCGGGGGAAAATGCCGCTCTGAGCCGACTGACGAACGATTTCCATCCACCTAATTGTTTATTTACACAGCAAACCCAAAGCCTCGTGAAGGCATGCTAGGACGGAAAGCTAGAAGGGTCAAAAGTTTAGGCCAACACAAGAAAAAGAGGAAGGAATTTACAGACATGCTCTGTACCGTATTTGGTAGATTAGGTAACAAAGGCGGAAAACGAGAGGTTACGCATGCGCTGTCTCGTTCCAATTTGCCCCGCGACAGCCAATCAGGACAAGCAGCGGAGACTTTCGAACAAGCGGGGAAGCGAAGCTTTGGAGGGGAGAAGTTGAAAGCAATACTAAAGGGCTATAACGGCCGTAGAGACCCCGAGTTGCCGCGGTGCTTGTAACCCTGCAGTGAAGAAAAAGGTTCTTGGAGGAAGAACACGAACCGCGCACTAAAGGGATGTTGGGTTGAGTTCGATTTCCAGTCGTGGACAGTCCCTCGGGCATGCGGCCAGTAGTGGCGAAGGACACAGTCGGAAGGGAACGGAGGTAATAGATAAACATCCCGTCCCATTAAGAGCAGGTCCTAAAATAATTGGGCTTTCTCCTAGAATTGCCTCCTTGCTCCCCCGTTAAATTGCCTCCTTGCTCCCCCGTTAAAACTGCTTTTTAAATCCTGCTTAATTCAATGGAACTATGTGCAATCCTAGGTATACCAATTCAGAAATCAGTTCCTTTGAATTGAATGGTGGGGGAAGGGAGTCTGCCCCAGGGAAATGTGTATATCGTTTTACAACTTTCTGGTATTGGTACAACTATTTCATGGAATACAGTTCACATTATTCATTTGCATTATGATTGTTTGCTCTGTACCTAAATTATTGCAGAAGTCACTTGATTAAAGTAATAATTCATTCTGCGTGAAGTTGAGAACAAGGAGAATTTTTACTCAATTTTGTGCCCGACAAAATTAAGTTGTCTTAATGTATCAAGAATGTATTACATTTGATAGTTTCTGTACTTTAAGAAATCTAGAAACCTGAGATTTGATTGTTTTCATTCATGTGTGCATGTAACTACAGTTTTTCTTCACTATTAGTAGTCATAACATATTCCCATGTCATACCTGATACAACCATCTGATCTAATGAGGCTGTTAAAATATATTTGTATTTTTATAATATAGTTTATTTGAGGATTTACACTTTTATTAATGCTCAGGAACCATGTTTCATTTTGCTTTCTTTAAGATTTATTAGCCTTCTTACTTTTCACTGCCTTGAAAGTAGCTTACCTACTTACCTTCTAGGTATATATTCCTAGAATAGCTTCTCATTTGATAAATATATTTTTGGAAAATTTAGAGGCCCTGGCATGGGACCAATATAAGTAGTCCTTGACTTACAACCACAATTGAGACCAAAATTTATGTTACTACTATTTTACAACTGCAGTGAAATCACTGCAGTTGTTAAGTTACTAACATGGTTGTTAAGTGAATCTTACATTCCCATTGACTTTGCTTATCAGAAGGTCGCAAAAGGGGATCATATGACCCAAGGATACTGCAACTGTTACAAATATGTGTCAGTTGCCAAGCATCTGAATTTTGGTCATGTGACCATGGAATATTGCAACAGATTTAAGTGTGAAAAATGGTCATAAGTCATTTTGTCCACTGCCATTGTGACTTTGAACGGTCACTAAATGAACTGTTGTAAGTTGAGGACTACCTGTATTGTAAAATAAGGGTTGGTTTATATAAATTGTGCTGGAAGGAGTGGGGTCTTTGTGACCATTCATCTGACAGCTTTTGGTCATCGCTCTTAGAATGAAGAACTTAAGAGAATCATAAATCTGGAAGGAACCTTGAAGCTCTTCCAGTCCAATCCTCTCCTCAAGTAGAAGACCCTGTACAATTTCAGACAAATGGCTGTCCAATCTCTACTTAAAAGCCTCCTGTGATGGAGCATCCATAACTTCTGGATGCAAGCCATTCAACTGTTTTAATTGTTCTTACTGACAGGAAATTTCTCCTTAGTTCTAGGTTGGTTCTTCTTGATTAATTTCCATCCCTTGCTTCTTTTCCTGCCTTCAGGTGCTTTGAAGAATAGGTTGACCCCCTCTTCTTTATGGCAGCCCTCAAATATTAAAAGATTACTCTCATGTCACCCCTAGTCCTTCTTTTCACTAGATTAGACATGCTCAATTCTTGCAATCATTTTTAGTATGTTTTAGCCTCCAGCCCCATAATCATCTTTGTTGCTCTTCTCTGCACTCTTTGTTAAGTCTCAACATCTTTTTTATATTGTGATGATCAAAACTGGATAAAACATTTCAAGTGTGGTCTTACCAAGGAATTATACAGCAGTACTAACACTTCACATGTTCTTGATTCTGTCTCTCTGTTAATTCAGCTTAGGACTGCATTGACGTTTTTGGTGGCTGCAGCACTGCCGTCTCATATTTAAGTGGTGGTCCATTAGGACTCCTAGATCCCTCTAGCAGTTACTGCTGTTGGACCAGGTGCCACCTATTCTATACCTGTACGTTTGGTTTTTCGTTTAAGTGTAAAATGTTACTTTTCTCATCATTGAATTTTCTTTTATTAGCTAGGGTCCAGTGTTCAAGTCTGTCAAGATCCTTTTCTTTCTTTTTTTAATAAATTTTATTAGTTTTTATAGGGTTAGGAATGAGGTGGGATCGGGGTTGGGATTTGGGTTGGGGTTGGGGTTTTCCAAATAATATTCTCAATATTTAGCAAACAGCATAATGTCTGGGTTCATGAGTTTAACAAGAAATAATAGATAATAGTTAATTATCATAAACAATATGTTAATTAATCTCTTGATAGTCTTCTTCTCACTAATATATATTCAAAGCTATATATCACATTCCTTTCTCTCTAGCTCATGTTTCTAGCCATTGATAGAAATTATCCCATATTCTAACTAGAATACACTGAGTCTTCTTTCTCTTTAAAGTCAATCTGTCCATTTCTGCACACTCCAAAATTTTCTTAATTAATACTTCTTCAGTTGGTAAATTTTCATTTTTCCAACGTTGGGCAAATACAATTCTTGCTGCAGTTAGTACGTGTAGAATTTTTGATCTTGAGCCTATCTTCCCGGATATTGGCTATTCCTGCCAGCTTGGTATCATCTGTTAATTTGATGAGTTCCCCTTCTATCCCCTCAACTAAATCATTTATGAAGATGTTGAAAAGTACTGGGCCTAAGACAGAACCTTGGGGTACTCCACTGCATCCTTCTTTCCATGTAGATGTAGTTCCACTGAGGACTAAAGGTTAAATGCGGTTTGTCAGCCAGTTATGAATCCATCTGATAGTGATACTGTCTATCCCACATTTTTCTAACTTACCAAGAAGTAGGTTGTGGTCTGCTTTGTCAAATGCCTTATTGAAATCTGAATATACTATGTCCACAGCATTTTGCTGGTCCATTAATTTAGTTACTTTGTCAAAGAATACAATAAGGTTTGTTTGGCATGATTTGTTTTTTGCAAACGCATGTTAGCTACTAGTTATAACTTTCTTGCCTCTAGCTGTTCACAGATCTGTTGCTTGATTATCTTTTCCAGGATCTTCTTAGGTGTTGATGTCAGGCTGATTGGTCTATAGTTTTTTGGATCCATTTTTTGAAGATGGGAACTACGTCAGCTCTTTTCCAATCCTCTGGTAGTTCCCCGGTGCTCCAAGATCTTTGAAAGTTGGTTCAGTGGCTTCGAGATCACGGCTGCCATCTCCTTCAGAACTCTGGGATGCAATCCATCTGGTCCTGGTGATTTGAACTCTTCCAGTGTGGACAGGTGTTGTCTTATCATTTTTTTGCCTATTTTAACTTGTATTCCTAGTCAGTTTTTTAAGTTTCTGCTTGGATAGGTTGCGCTATTTTTTCATTTTGTGTGAAGATAAATGCAAAGAATTAAGCAGTTCTGCTTTCTCCCTGCTGCCCATCACTTCCTTGCTATCTTCTCCCATTAGTGAATCATTTGTTTCACTAATGAAGGTTGTTGACCTTTTTCTTGTTTTTTGCATGCTGAAAGAAACATTTTTTAATTATTTTTTATTTTTCTTGCACCTCTTTTTTCATTCTCAGCCTTAGTTTTCCTGACTTCATCTTTGCAGATTTGGGCTATATACTGGTATTCTGCCTTAATTATGTATCTGTCTTTCTATTTGTTTTACTTTTTGTCTTTCAGTTTATCAGATAATTCTTTGTGCAGCCATGCTGGCTTCTTGGATTTCTTATTATTCTTTTTCAGTGATATTGTGCTGGAATTAATTCATGTAATTGAACTTAATTCATGCAATTGTCTGTTTTTTTAATCCAGCTCAGAAACAAAATTGGTAAGGAATAAAACATTCCAATAATTTTGGTGAGCCAGCCAAGGCCCTGAGTTCACTTGGAAGGCTGAGTCCCAAGATAGTCAAGCCCTGCTATTATTGGGCCATTTGGCCAAAGAATGATGTCTTTCTGGTGACTCATTCTGAAAGGTAGTAAAGAAAAATTTAATCTTGAGCCAAACAGTTGCATGAATTAAATAATTTTATAGTTTATAGGTATCTGTGAAATTCTTTTTATGCCTAGTGAATGTCTATGTGAGTGATAGCTTTTGTTGATAAATTTATCTATTGATCAAAGCTGTGTGTCAAACTGGATTCCAGGCATCCTCCAATGTCTGTTAACCCTTGACGATGATGAATAGAGAACCCTGGATCACTAGGGGGATCAGTGAGATACACATGCTTCAATAGGGCAGCAAAAGGTTGTATGGCAAAATTATAACTGGGTAGATTACAGATCTAAATTGTCAAGGATCTGAATCAAGGAAAGGAAATGTGTGCCGGACCAGTTAGGAAGTTTCCAGGAAGTCAGATGTATTCCAAAACCTGATATACACATATCTTCCCAAATTAGGGCAGAATTAAAATAGAGAATTAAGCTCCCCTCAACTTCTTCTTTGAGGAAATGTTTGTTGGTTTGGGATAAGGAACAATTTTCTATCTAAGCTGAAGTGACAAAAATGGCATGTGTGGCAGCTATTTCTGGAATAGATAAAATATGTGACTCCAAGCAGTAATGTAATCTAGCCACGTTTGGATATTTTCTACTATGATAAACTTTTAAAACAAAATTTGCAATGATCATATCAGTCTGCTCATATATTGGTATTGTTGGACTAAATTATTAGTTGTTGTTTGTTCTTCCTTGATCAATATGGCCAGACTCCCTATTGCCCAGCCTTTCTCTTTTATTTTCCATGCTGGTGTTGAAGGAAAAGTCTTCATCATGGTTCAGTCCAAGCCGGGAATAAACAACATGGCGACTGCTTTAGAAAGAAGGTTGCAGTTTATTGAAGTGGAGAGCCAGATAGAAAGATGGCTCTGGAAGAAAAGAGAGAGAGCACATGTAGGGAGTGGGTTTTTATACCCTCTGGAGCCTTTTGTTTGGAGTTGTTCCTGTGGCATGAACTTTGACCTAAGTCTGAGTGTGCCCTTTGGCATCTGTGGGTTAATCCTATTATGTCCTGTCTTAGAGTTTGGGTGGGGTATGTAGATTTTAGGTGTCTTTGTCTTCCTAAGCTTCTAGCTGGGAGCCTCCAACCTTCCTGGATTATTTACATCTGCTTTTCTACAGAGCTGGTTTCTGCTTGGGGGAGGCAGGCTTGGGGCTATAAAGAAAAACTGAGCATGCTTTTCTGCCTTTTTAATATTTCCTTCTCTGGGGGGGGGGTGACTTCCCACACTAGGGTGATCCATGACTTAAAAGCCAGATATCATAATTTGTTCATTGCTGATTGTTAACCAAGTTTCTTTTACTGCAATCAGACAAAAACTGAACAGAAATTTAGGCAGATGGAACAGTCTTTTTTTCTATCCTGCTAGATTCCATGCTAATATAGCAGACATGTCAAACTCGTGACGTCGCGCAATGTATCGGGACGGTTTTGCCATTGCCAGCAATGGGGTGGGCGCAGCTTCCGGATGATGCGTCCGGCCCACGGGCCGGCAGTTTGACACTCCTGTAATATAGGTATCATTAATCATTCTTGTAGGGAACAAAAAGAGGAACTAATTGGGTGGATTGTTATGTGTCCTGTCTTTGTACTTAGTATTAAATGGGACAGTATTGGAATTTTGGTTTGAGACACATGGATTTTTTCGGTCATTCAGTGGAAGTGATGTTATCCAAAATTCCTTTGATGTAAAAAAACAATAAACATCAGTTTGAAATTTGCCTTGCTCCGGTGAGTTTTGAGATGTGCAGCAATTTACGTGGGGTACTTTTGCAGATTGGCAATGGCATGTATGTGTTTTACCGCTTTGAATGTTTTTCCCCCCTTCTATCACCCTGAAAAGATAACGGGCAGAAAGGTTGATTCATTGTGCAGGCTGATTCATGGGTATATGTAAAAAGTTATTTTCATGTCTCTTGTGTTTGTATTTCCTGTGGTTTAGTTTCATTGTGATTCTTCTATCCCAACTGAGTGTGTGTGTGTGTGTGTGTGTGTGTATGTAAGTTTGTAGGGGTCTCCTTTGCTCATTGGAATGTTTGTCAGATTTTTTTTCTCCTTTTGGTTGCAAATGGAGAACTGGAGACAGTTTTTGCCTCTTAATGGGGCCTGGAAGAAGCGTGTATTCTGACTGACCTAGGATACTCATATCCTTTTTTTATCAGTGGAATAAGTGGGAAAGCAATGGGTAAAAACATTGCTGTTGGACTGAAATAAAGTAATGCTTGTTTTGAGAAAGGCTTCTGCATGTGTTTTGTTTGTGTGATGTGATATTTAGTGTTGGGGAAAGTTTGTAAACTAATCAGTTGCAAGAAAGGAGACATGCAAGGAGGACCATCTGTTCCTGGCATTGTTGTCCCAGAAACTTTGGGTCCTTTTATCTGGCATGCAAGTCCAGTGAACTATACCAGATAGCTGAAAAGGAAAAGGAAACTTTTATTTGCAATTAAAAGAGAGCTATCTGGAAGCAAATTCCAAATGAGTGCACCCCAACTTAGAGCAGACACCTTCTTATATAGTTTTGAAAAGTATATATTGCCATGAACCAATCATGGAAACACATCATTATAAACCAATAATTAAAAACAACATCAAGCATACATGTTCAGGACTATACTAATAGTTTAGCTAAAGGTTACAAGCTAAAAGTTACAAAGTAGCTATGACCTTTATCTTATCAGTAGCCTTCCTCCTTACTAAAAACATTCCTAAGCAACTTGGTACCAAGGTCTTGCCCATCACCGTATGGTTAGGCATTCCTAGTAGGAGACAGATGGTCTGGTCAAATTGGTCTCATTTCTGCTCAACCAAGCAGTTCAACTCCACCGCAAAATGTGTTAAATAATAAACAGTATTTTAATACATGAATAAGAAATAGTTTATCAATACATAAATACAATTAGATTAAGCTTAAAAAAATTGGGCTATCTTATCATGCCCCATTTTTATTCAGTGTCAAAATGTGCAGGGTCACATAAGTCAGAGAAATTTATGGAGACTATTAAAATTTAGACTGTTGAATAGACCATCAGCCTGATTATGGAAAGACAGAAAGTCTCAATAGAGGATTGTTAATCAACCAACATTATCTTATGATTTCTTTTTAAAAGGTTGGCAAAACTTTGGCCACATGAGGACATCAGGAAGGGAAGGAATTGAGTACAACAACATATCATGAGTCCAATGACTAAGAAGAACAATATAATACCAAATAAAACTTTTAGCAATCTAAAATTTGGTATCCCAGAATTAAAAAAAGATCCTCATTATGTATACTGCTTATTGCTCTGTGCAGAATAACATACTGAAAGCTAGATGGCATATGTCTTTCTTGATCAGCTGTAAGTATATCAAGGGCCCATTTTACTGTTGCTAGGACATCAGCGATTGTGTTCAAGGACTTCACAATAGAAGTCGTTGTGGCAGTAATAATCTACAAAAATTAGTGCAGCTCAACATATATGACAGGCTCAAAAAATATCCAACTTAAAAAAATAAATAAAAATGTCAATGTTAATAGCAGATTTACAATTAACACATTTATTCTTACCAGTTTACTATTTTTTTTTTGCAAATGTAAATCCATCCTGACCTTTTAAAGTATTATTTTTCAGCCAATCTCTCTCTTTTACCTGGGAAATCAAAGCTGTTTCCAGAATTAGCACGGTAAGTTGACCTTTTTTCTCAATGGACGTACTGCTGTCTCCTTGTAATGGACAGTATGAAATTTGGATCTATTTCATGTTAAACACCTGGATTCCCTTTATTGCCAAACTACACCTGGAAGCAATTTGGGCATCATCCGGAGGTACGGAGATCTAGTCCAATTGCCTTTTGAGTTCCCCGAGTAGGCACTAATTAAAATCAAAGTAGGGGCTTCAGTGGATATTAATATCATTTACAATGGGAGGGCAAAGATCTTCTAATGTGATTGCTTAGTCTACCAACTATCCTAAAAATGTAATGATCCTCAAATTACTATTTGTTCAGTATTTAATGGTGATAACTTTTACATATAGCTTTTCTATTATATATACGTTTTCCATTTAACAAAAGTAGAGGTTGTGCAAGTACTGAACTCATTTTTCCTGTTTAAATAAAAACAACATTGTACAATTTAATAAAAAATTAATACTGTTTCCTAAAATTAAAATTTATAAAGCTGGGAAAGAAAAAAAATTGGCACAAGAGTTAATTCAGTGTTTAGACTGATTGTACAGTCAAACATTGTTTTAAAAAATTCAGTTAGACCATATCAGTCCATGGCGGTTCTATTAAATATTGCCTCAATTTTTTCTCTATTTATTTATTTTTGATCTTGTGCCATGTTCATGGATAAATAAAATTCAATAAACTTCTAATAACCCATTTAATGTCTAAAAGGTAAAGGATCTTGCACTGTCTGGCCATTGGACTGCCTATCCTAGAATAAAATATAAGGTTCCAACTGCCCCCCCCCCCGCCCACTTTTGCTCTTTGCCCAAGTTGTGGGCGAAGCAAATTGCCTTGAAAAGATTAAAAAAACATCCTGGGCTATTATCTGACCCAAAGTGTCCTTGCTGTGTCTCGCCAGGCAACTGGCTTAATTTTAACATTGATGCTAATGAATGGATCTATCAGGATTAATTAATTTTTATTTTAAATGTTATTCAAGCTAACTTGCATCTTGCCCTTGAACATCAAAATGTACTTCAGGGAGAAAGAGGTGTTCAATGTATGGAATCAACATAGCTGCTTGTAGGTGGCCTCTCCTAAACACATAAGAATTGTCCATGTTCCTGTTCTATCTGTTCTTTGATTTCTTCAGAAATAGCATTTTTACATTTTGATGGGCTTTGTAGTCTACAATAGCCACCTCTATAGGAAAAAAAAGAACTTCCAACAAAATAAGTATGATTAGGATATATTGGATTTTTGTTCCAGTTGTATGAAAAGTCTCTGTTCCTTTCATAAAGTTCCATGTACATACAAAAGTCTAAGAACATGCTAAAAATCAGTATAAATATTCAAAGCAAAATATGGAGGTTCCAATCTCTGAGCTGAGGGTTAATTTTCACAACCTTTTTCTCAGGGTGGAGGGAACATCACATAATCCATTGCTGAAAGAAAAAGGTTTAATTAGCATTTTTCTGTTGCTCTAATAAGTAGCATTTTCACATTTAAAACGCTACCAAAATTTTTCATGTCTTTCTCCTATATTTCCATTTTGACCAGGGGGAAAACAGGAATTGTTTTGTGCCCCCCCCCTTTCCTCTTCTTTTCTTTTTATTTATTTGTTTTTTGTTTTTTATCCTACCGTTATTACTTTATTATTTACTTATTCAATTTGTGTGCTGCCATCTCATCTAGAGGCAGCTCTGGGCTTCTTACAAACATTAAGTAATAAGTATAATAAATAACAACTAATAAGTATAATTAAATCAAGCCTGTTAACATACCTAATACTCCTTCCTCCTCTTTGCTCACAACAACAACCTTGTGAGGTGGGTTGTGCTGAGAGAGATAGAGAGACTGGCTCAAAGTTATCCAGCCATCTTTGATCCCTAAGGCAGTAGTCATCCTCTCCTGGCTTCTACCAGTAGGCCTGCAGCATCATTTGCAGCCATCAACAGGGTTTCTGCTCTCTTCCCCCTTTCCCCTTCAAAACCCTTTTGGCTGACCTTTAAAACTTTTCTTTCGTCTAGACTCAGCCTTTAACATCAGAGCTTAGTCCCACAGACAGCAGCTTAATCATTCTTTAATCTCCTTTCCTTGCATTCTGCGTAACATTTTCTTTTCTTTGGGAGATGTAAATAATTGTCAAAACTATGACAGTCAACCCAATTGAGCTGGTAATTTTTACAAATATAGAAAAAGACCCAGCTAAGATCTCTATCCTAGGAGGGGAACCCACCTTAAAGGCAGCATGCCAGAATACTCTCTTGGCTCATGTGGCCATTGCCAAAAGTGGGAAAGTGAGAAGGCTTTATTAACCAGTCATTTTCCCCTTCCCCCTTTTCTAAATACCTAATGTTGGTGAATTCACAAGCTGCCTCTTAACTAAATAAAGTGAAGCTGAACCCATTACGTGTCCTCCATGGGTTTCTTTAAGTAAATCCTCTTCTGCTTTTGAAAGAGTTGTGGGCACAGTGAAATTATATTTTACATCATCTCTCTTCCTTCCCCTCCAAAAAAACCTCAAAAACATCTCAATACGCAGTTATTCCATTTGATCATTTGTCAGCAAAGACAATTACCACCGTAACAATAACTGCAATTGCAAAATGGTTTCAGCAAACATTAGCACCACAGGAAATTGTCCCTCCTTCCTGCAAGAATGGCATAGAGTTAAACACTGAACCAAAGAGAAAAAAATTCACAGACTACGTATGTGTAACAAAGGCTACTATATATTTAAAAACTATGTAATAAAGCCTACTATACAGTGTTATTATATCCCCAAAACCCATTTCACAGCCATCTTCCAAAGAATGACATGAGTAAAGATTTATACACAGAAAGCTCCAATTTGGTCTTAGTTAGGTTGTCCCTAGCAAACCTTTTCCAATGTTTTATGATGCAACCAAGAGGGCTACATTCTCAGATCTTGCTCTGTACTCTTCCCACTTAGCATTCAATGCCATGACCTGCTTCCTAATTTTCTCCAAGAAAGCTCAATAATGCTTCACAGGTGGACAAATACTAGTCTTGGCATTAGCAGAGAGTCAGATGGTGTGAAAAAGCCAGCTGCACCACACAGGTCAAGATGTCCTGGTCTTGATGCTCAGATGCTGAAGCCTTGTTAGGCCTGCTCCAAATGATCAGATAATAGGAATGGACTTTATACGTCTTATAGACAAGGTATTCACTGATAAAGATTGAGAATGCAAACCTTCCCCAGCATCTTTGGCCCTCCTTCAATACTCCTTAGATATCACTCCTTTGAGTCTCTGATGTCACCATTACGCTAGCCCAAAAATCCAACTCAATCTTATTCAGTGATGGCTCATAGGCATGCAGCCTTCTACTCAAAGTATTAGAGGGGTACACGGATCTACTAGCCTCGTTTTTTCCCCAGAAACATTCCAATCACAGTATAGATAGATTTGTAGGATCTGGGTAGAGCTGAGGTGTTGGGTCAATAGACATCTCTGGGATCCAGCCATGAATTTAATTGAAAAACATTCATACACTTTTCAATAATTTTACTTTATCTCTACTAGTGTATGTTATTGGGTGACATTTCAGGATCAACTCAGCAGAACCAGACAAGGCCCTCAGGTTTTTTCTCTGTTCAGGCACCAGAATTGCTGTCCTAGAAAGCTTGGGTCCTTTTATCTGGCATGTAAGCCCAACGAACCACACTTTACCCATCACTTTAATACTTAGGAATTCCTGATCTTTGGGACTATCTTGTTGTATACCTTTATTATTAGTAATTATGGTAGGTGAGCTGCTTTATGATCCATGCTGGGGTCTATGATCAGGTGCATAAATTTCTTCTAAGGAAGGTCCCTATTTGTCAAATCAGATGCTGCACTGAGATCTATAAAAGTTGTAAACAGGTGTCTGGCTCCCTTTAACTGTTTATTTTTCTATTAGATGGCATAAAATGAAGCAGTTATCAGTAGTGGGACGAACTGACCTAAAAGCTCTTTGCTTTGGAGGAAGCAAGCACCTTTCCATTACCCATTCCTCAATCTTACATAAAAATACTTGCCATACAGTTTTGCTACAATGTCAAATAGGCTAATTAATTTATAATTTCTCTTTTTGTAAATGGGAACCTTAATAAAGGGGTCCCAATCATCTGGAATTTGGCAGGAATTATTCATATCGGTATATAAACTTGCAAGTAAGGAAGCCCACCAGTCAAATAATTTTGGAGATAGAAGATCTTCTCTGGGATTCTTGTTGAGCATCAGGGTCTGAATGAGTTCCCTAGTTTCTTGTTCAATCACCAGAGAGCATAGTGGAGTGGAGTTACAGGTCTGTTGATCATTTTGTGGGTCCTCTATTCCATTAGTCCAATTCGGGCATGAATAATTGGCTGCAATATTCTTCCCATGTGGAGGCAGATATAGGGGTGTCCAAGGATAAGCTACATTTCCACAATAGTCCTGCAAATGAGTGCCAGTAAAAGGTTGGGTGGGTTTTTGTTTGCTACCTCTAAATTTAACAATAGCGGGGACAAGTGATGAGACTTTATGCAGTTTATAGTTTTCTTGTACTGTTAGCTGAGAGGTAGCATGACAACCTGATTATTATTTGATGAATAGTTCTCCAGCGTGAAAGAATGGAGAATCCACCAATGGGTTATCTTGGACCTCCTGCCCACGTAGACCAAAACAATCATAGCTGCCACGCCCCTCTGGTTGAGGGCACGCCCCCAGTTTCGTTTTGGTCTTCAGCCCAGACAGACGTGGTAGTTTTGGCTCCCAGCGATTTGAAAATCAGGTTTTATTTAAAACTATTTGAGAATCAGGCTTTACTTAAAACTATCCCATTGGTGGATTCTTCATTGTTTTTTCTCCTCTGGACAGCGCTGGGATCAGCGCTGTTCTAGAAGGGAAAATAGATTTTATTTGTTGTGAGTGCCTTTTCGTTGATTTTGTGTTCCCCCCCACACAGCTGATCGTCGCGGCTGCCGTTTTGGGCGCCGCGCAGCGATCCGATCCCAATCGGTTTTTTTCCCCCTACTTCTCTTGCTCGTTTAGCCTTCCAGGCTTCTCTGGGGGGTGTCCCCTGGGGGTGGGAGTGCGTTCCCCTCCTCTCCGGACTGCTTAGGTCCTTGGAAATCTCGGCTGATTCTCGCGGCCGCCATTTTGGCCGCCGCAACTTGATCGGCTGCCTTATTTCAAGCCTGTGAGGTGCTAAAAAAAAAAAAAAAATTGGGAGAGCTGTTGCTGTAAGGGGGGGGTGCTCCCTATTCTCCAGCTGTCCCAGGGTGCTCAAATTTCCCTGAGAATTGCGGCCTCCGTTTTTGGACTACGTGGAGCACAGACAGAATTGGTTTCGGTTTCACCTTCCCACCTCACCAGCTTTCAGGCCGGCCTTCTCCTGACTAGAAAGAGGCCGATCAGCCTACTTTCGTTTTCCCTTGGCGGCCATCTTAGTCACTCAAACAGAGACTCAAAGGCCACACCTTTCACCAATCAGGCCTTTCATCACTGCCAGTTGGGGACTTATTTTCAGACACATAGAGGTCCCCTTATTGTATATTCAGGCCACGCAATTACAGATCCCGTCACTAAGCGCGACATTGGCCTCAAGTAGGTCTCACGCTCAGTCTCATCATCGCTGGTGACCCGCGACAGCCGTCGCTAAGTGTGAGTCCGTGCTTGCCGGTGGGCCGGACCATCACTGATCCACGTGGAGGCAAGTCCCACTCAGGTGGGGAACAGCCGCATCTCTTGCAGACCGAGACGCTTCAGGTGCCCTATAGTACCCAATTTCTGATTCTCCTCCTCATTCCTTTGCCAGCGGGGGCTCGGAATACGCGGAGCACAGTCAGGCGGAGGGAGAGTGGTCGGACGATGAGGAGCCTACTCAGGAACCTCCCCCTCTAATAGGACTGTTTAATCCCTCGCTATTTCCGGTCCGGGCCTGCGGGAAATGGCCGGGTGACCTGTGCTGAGGCCGAATCTGATCCCGTCCGAAAGGGCTGTCGACGGGTGTACGGGGAGAAACGACGGCCCGGTCTCCTGGAAAGATGATAGAGAACCCTTCGTTTCTCCTTGTTTTCGACTAAGTAGGGGGTCAGGACCTCCCCAAAGAGGCGGGCGCCGCGGTACGGGGCGGAAGCTACGAGCCATTTGTGTCTAGTCTCAGCCTTCCAATTTCTAAGCCATAGAAGCCTGCGTGCGGAGACGTTGGATGCGATGGCCCGGGCAGAAAATCTTGCCGCCTGCAAGGACACGTCTACCATGTACTGTGATGCGGCCATGAGCTTTGTCAAGTCCTGGTGGACTCTTACCTCTTCCAGGGGAATTCTAGCCTGCAATTGGCGGAGCCACATAAGAGAGACCCTGGCGAAGAATGAGGCTGAGGTAGAAGCTCTTATTGACCAAGCTGAAGCTTGGTGTGTCCTGCGGAAAGAAGCCTCGGATTTTTTATCCTCGGGCTTCAACGCCTCCGCCATATCTCCAGGTACCCTGGAATCAGAATATAAGGGTAGTAAGGATTCATCAACCTCAGGCACCTCCAGGGCCTCATTCAGAACTGGTTCCGTGTCAAGCAGCCTGCGGTCTATTCCCCCAGTAGAGGGGGGAGCACCTGGGGCCTCCCATTGACCCCTAATGGATTTTAAAAACATGGGGGGGCAAGGTATATGTTTGTGTAACACCACCGGTTCTAAAAACAGTGGATCTGTGTCTTGGCCAGGAAGCTGTTCAGGCACCTGTTCAGGTACCCTTTCGAGACAGGGGCGGCCGTCCCTTCCGTAGATCCAGGTGACTCGGGGAGGAAAGCTCCCATAGGTGGCAGACTAACTTACTTTCTCCACCAATGGGAGACCACCACCACGGACTCTTGGGTGCTAAGCACCATCAGGGACGGGCTGTCTCTGGAGTTCATGGCCAGGCCACCCTGGCGCTTCGTTTCCTGTCCCCTCCCCAGGAATCCAGTCAGGAAGACCCTCCTGGGGGAGGCCATCCGGCATCTGTTACGCATACGAGCCATAGAACGGGTTCCAGTCGATCAGCTGAAACAGGGTTTTTACTCCATCCTATTCGTGGTTCCAAAAGCCTCAGGGGGATGGAGGGCGATACTAGACCTCAAGGGCCTGAATTCTCACCTGTTGTACTGAAAGTTCAAGATGCAGACGCTTCGGTCCATCTTGGCAAGCGTAAGACGGGGGGACTTTCTGACATCCATAGACCTTACAGAGGTGTACCTTCACATCCCTATACATCCAAACCATCGGCAATATCTCCGGTTTTGTTATTCCAGCAATCATTACCAGTACAGGGCCCTCCCCTTCGGCCTATCCTCAGCTCTCAGGGTCTTCACCAAGATCCTGGCGGTACTTGCCGCACACCTACGGCTAGTACCGGTGCGCGTCCAATGTTACTTGGACGACATTCTCATCCAGTCGTCCTCCGCTCTGGCCGCCCAGGCGGAACTGGCCCTCACCATAAGGACCCTCCAGGGTCACGGTTTCTCAGTCAACTTTCACAAGAGTCAATTGACTCCCGCAACACGCCTACTACACTTGGGCGCGATAATAGACACAGACCTTTGCCGGGTCTATCTATCTTGAGACAGACAAAACAGCATTCGAGACATGGTTCTCAAGATCCGCAGGGAGCGTGTAGCAACACTGGCTGTCCTCTCCCAGTTACTGGGAAAGATGATATCTTGCTTAGAGATAGTGCCTTGGGCCAGACTACACTCCAGACACCTTCAATGGTTCTTGCTCCCATCCCAAAGACTGGGCACAAGCTCTTCCAACCAAAGGGTACGGGTCCCCCTTCAGACCCTAAGATCCCTTCTGTGGTGGGCCTCCCCAGAGGTGGCAAGAGGGTCACTATTCAAGGAGCCCAGCAGGCTGACATTGACCACAGACGCCAGTCTGTTTGGTTGAGGGGCCCATTTCCAATCTCAGTTGGCTCAGGGTCGGTGGTCCAGAGCAGATCTGGCACACAATATCAACTGGCTGGAACTGAGAGCCATTCATCTGGCCCTTCGCCACTTCTGCAACCAGGTGGCGGGGCAGCACGTGCTGGTCCTCACGGACAACGTGGCAGCAAAGGCCCATGTGAACCGTTAGGGCGGTACTCGATCCCGATCTCTCATGGCCGAGGCCATGTTATTGGGATCTTGGGCAGAAAGCAATCTCCTCCCTGAAAGCCGAACACATCTCAGGGGAGGCGAATTGTCAGGCGGATTTTTTAAGCCGGGCAACAGTGGACCATTCGGAATGGAGCCTACATCCGGATCTCTTCAGGGAGATATCGGAAAGGTTCGGGTTGCCGGTCCTAGACTTATTCGCCTCTCCGGCGAACTCCCAACTTCAAAGGTTCTTTTCCAGGTTCCCCTCTCCGGGGGCGGAGGGGACGGATGCTCTTCGCAGCCCTTGGCCAGGGGGACTGCTGTATGCCTTCCCACCTCTCCCTCTGATCCCAGCAGTTATCAGGAAGGTATTGCAGGAACAGGCATAGGTCCTGCACTCTTAGGTCCTTGTCTCTTAAGGTTGCTTTCTTGGTTGCAGTTACCTCAGCTAGGCGTATCTCGGAGCTTGCAGCTCTTTCTGTCAGAGAAGACTTGTGTGTTTTTCACACGGACAGAGTGGTCCTACGCCTGGACCCCTCATTTGTTCCTAAGGTGAACACCATTTTCCACAGGGCACAGGAGATCGTGTTACCGAACTTTTGCCCTAATCCGTCTCATACTTTGGAAAGGCAATGGCACACTCTCGATGTTCGCAGGGCGTTGCGCTGTTACGTCAAGCGGACGGAGTCCTTTCGTAGATCTGAGGCCCTTTTTGTTTCCTTCCATCCGGCCTCCAAGGGTAAGAAGGTATCTTCTTCTACCGTTGGCAGGTGGATTAGGGCCTGTATTTCCGAAGCGTATCAGACATCTTCTTTACCAGTTCCAGGTCACTTGACGGCCCATTCCACTCGTAGTGCTGCTACCTCAGCAGCATGGGCCACACAGGCCAGCATTGAGGACATTTGCAGGGCGGCGACATGGTCCTCGCCTTCCCCTTTTGTGCGCCATTATCGCCTTGATAAGTTTGCCTCGGCGGAGGCATCCTTTGGCCGCAGGGTACTGCAACAGGTGGTGCCGGCGGCAGGGACACTGGCCCAGTCTGCTCCCCTCCCATTGGGACAGTAGGGCTTTGGTAAGTCCCATTGGTGGATTCTCCATTCTTTCACGCTGGAGAAGGGGCGTTGTCTTACCTGAACGCCTTTTCTCAGCGTGATGAATGGAGAATCCACACCCATCCCTTGGACGCAGTCAGGTCCAGTGTTTAGGGTCTGGGAGCCAACACGTCGTGCAGTCATTGGCTTTGCCCTTTCGAAACTGGGGGCGTGCCCTCAACCAGAGGGGCGTGGCAGCTATGATTGTTTTGGTCTACGTGGGCAGGAGGTCCAAGATAACCCATTGGTGGATTCTCCATTCATCACGCTGAGAAAAGGCGTTCAGGTAAGACAACGCCCCTTCCATCTGTAAAGGTTGAGGATACCATAAAAATACATATGGAATGTAGTCATGCTGGCCACATGACCAAGGAAAGTCAGACAATGCTGGCTCCCTTGACTAAGAAATGAAAATAAGCACTGCCGTCTAAAGCTGGACACAACTGGACAGGGGAAACCTTTACATACATACATACATACATACATACATACATCACCTTAACTGGAGGTATTAATAGCAAAAGCATTTAGGCTGGTATTAATAATTTGATTCTAGCCTTTATGTTGGGGTTTGTACTTGTTTTAGTTTATATGTCAACATTACAGACCCCAAGATAATGAAAATAGTAAAAGGAGACCTCAGATAGGCTTCCAATTTATAGCCAGGATTGGTGTGTCTCTAATTTTAAGGAAACTATATTCTGGAATATTCCTTTTTATCTTTGATTTCTTTTTTTTGGAAAACTCCATGTTTGAGTTATAGGAAAGGAACGTAATGTTTTTAAAATACTATTTCCATATCACATGTACATTGCAGAAGGTAAGTATGGATGTTTAATTATAGAATTGCTTTCCATGAGATCACTGATATTAGAAGTACATAAAAAGCACACCTAAGTTTTTATTGCTTATCTATCCGAAATCCCTCTATCGTGTTATACATTTGAAGGAGAAAAAAAGATTTGGGAAAATGTGATAGAAGGTACCCACAAAGTGTGTGTGTGTGTGTGTGTGTGTGTGTAAATTACATTCACTACCAAACCTCACTGCTCCACATATATATGAACTGTTTAAAGAGCTAGTGTAAGAAAACATTCCCAACAATCTAAATTGATCCTGAATGGCGACAGAGAGAAGACTCAGTTAAGAACCTGTGGCCTAGTAAACCAAATTGTTTCCCAGCTAAAAGTCATGGTTTTGCAATGCCATATTCAGAGGTGCCCAATGTAAGGTTGTTTTTCATGATTTAGACACTACAATGGAGGAATATTTGCTTTCTTTGTATTTTCTTATTACTCAAACAAGACAGAAATCTTAAGAGACTATTTAGAACAATGTGATCTTGGATGTGACCTAGATAAGACAGTTGCTGTGATAGGATAGCTGCATTTTTGTTGTAGGTTTTTGTTGTTGTCAAGGTTTTACTTTGTTACTTTTAAATCATTACCAATGAAAATCAATCTGAGTGGACTGAAATGTATCAACCTTGATGCTAAATACAATCACTGAAATTTAAGTGTGCTTTAAAATTTAAGAGAAATTGGAATTGTTAGAATATTTTTAGTTTTTATATTATAATATGTATGCGTTTCTGAGCACCTATCAAAGCTCCGAAATCCTGTCTCATTTTGTTTTCCTTAAGATTTGTTAGCCTTCTTACTTTTCACTGTTCATAGGCCTTGAAAGTAGCTTACCCAGGGAAGTGAGATAAGGTGTACATTTCAAGGATAGCATCTCATTAGATAAATTATTCTCAGAAAATTTAGACACTCTGGCATGGTAGGAAGATGTTCCTTATATGGAATGATGAGAGGGTGGAATTGGTTGAATGGGTAAGGGGATGGCACTGTAAAGGAGGAGCTAATCATGGTGTATATAACCTGTGCTAGAAGAAAGGTTCTTTGCAGCTTCACACCTAACAGCTTGCTGTCATCATATTTAGGTGAAGAAAAAGGAACTTTATGCAGTTGGCTGTTTTCTTGATCCCAGCTCAGAATTGGATTTGGTAAGAAATAAAATATTCCAATAATACAAACATTATAAGAGAAAAGGAACAATAATAAGTATTCATAATTCATAAGTAAAACTAAAATTGAGTTTTCATCTTGCAAATGAAATGAGCCATAGGGAGCAGAATACAGTTGGTGTCTAAACTGCTTTTTTATATAAACAGTAGCAACATTACATGAGGACAAATATTTTTATTGTGTAATAAATGCTTTGTTGTAATCATCTCCTTAAAGGATATCAACATATCTAAGACTGCAAGTTAAAATCAATTTGCACAGTATTTTTCCAAATTTAACTTTTACATTGTTAAGTCTTGTTGAAGAACAAGCTTTCATGAAGAGATTTTGCAGAAGTATTTTAAAATGCTGTTTTTTCCCCTCAAGTATAAAACTTTATTGCTATAAAACCTAGTTATTATAAATGATTTTTTAAAGTGGTAAAATTTTAAGTATATTTGAAGACAACAGTTTCTTTATTTTTAGAATGAAATATGGCGAAAGTTTTGAAAAAGTCCTTTAAGGATAGTTTGGAAGATATAAAAGAACGAATGAAAGAAAAGAGAAATAAAAAATGGGCAAAACTGGGTAAAGCGAACCAGGTTTTACCTATTAAGAATAAAATTGCAGGTAAGTATTTTAATATTCTCTTTTCCCTCCCCCCCAAATATAATTTTTGAAGTTAAAATTATCCATCTTTTTTAGATAATTCTGTGGCACAGTTGAAAAACTTTCAAGCAAATAATCGTGCTTTAGCTTTGGCTTTAGAAGAAGAGAGGAGTAAAATGAGGGAAGCACAAGATGTCATACTATGTTTAAAGAAAGAGTATCAGAGCCTGAAGTTTCAGAATTTTGACCTACAAAGAAAGCTTAAATTACAACAAGAAAAACAACATGCTGAGGTATTTGTTTTAATATGGTTTCAGAAAATAAATTATAAATAATAATTTTAAGTTTATATTGCTATCATTGTTTTGATTAATTTATTTTTACTTTTATGTTTAAAGAAGCTTCAGAATATTAATAGATTTTTTATGTTGTAGTAGTAGTAATAATAATAATAATAATAATAATAATAATAATAATAATAATAATAATAATAATAAAGTTGGAAGGGACCTTGGAGGTCATCTTGTCCAACTCCCTGCTCAGGCAGGAAACCCTATACCATTTCAGATAAATGGCTGTCCAGTCTCTTCTTAAAAACTTCCAGTGTTGGAGCATTCACCGCTTCTGGAGGCAGGTTGTTCCACTGGTTAATTGTTCTAACTGTCAGGAAGTTTCTCCTAGTTCTAGGTTGCTTCTCTCCTTGATAGTTTCCATCACGTTGCTCTTTGTGGCAGCCTCTGAGATATTGGAACACTGCTATCATGTCCCCCCTCATTAAACTAGACATACCCAATTCCAGCAACCGTTCCTTATATGCTTTAGCCTCCAGTCCCAATCATCTTTGTTGCTCTTCTCTGTACTCTTTCTAGAGTTTCAACATCTTTTTTACATCGTGGTGACCAAAACTGGATGCAGTATTCCAAGTGTGGCCTTACCAAGGCATTGTAAAGTGGTATTAATACTTCACGTGATCTTGATTCTATCCCTCTGTTAATGCAGCCTAACACTGTGTTGGCTTTTTTGGCAGCTGCAGCACACTGCTGGCTCATATCTAAGCGATTGTCCACTAGGACTCCCGAGATCCCTTTATATTTATTTTATTTTGTTTTCAATTAGAATGGATTCATGGTAGTGAAGAAGATTATTTCCAAAGTTGTTCAAGATCTACTCAGTGCAGCTAATATTCTTGATCCCTTAAATGATGTATCTACTGCTGCTTTTGTAAGTTTTTTATTCTCCTCTTTGTATGTGCATTTGTAATCTGTAGGCTTGAACTATCAGTGCAGATTACTGGAAAAATATTTATACAAATCAATGTTCTTGACCTATTAGGATCTAAAAATTGTCTCAAACCTGAAATGAGATTCAAGTATTCAAGACTGAATTATTTTGAGAAAACTCCAAGTGCTCTGTTCTGTCATCTGAAGTTGCAGAAATATATTGGCTAAGTTGCAATAACAGATTGTCTTGGTATATCTTTATATTTAATCACTCAAATCCTTTTGGACTTCAAATAGGATAACTTTCCTATTTTCTTCTATAAACCTCAAGTGTTCTCTTCCTATTTTTTTACACCTACCTTTTGCAAAAGTAAAGTGAGAGCACTAAAAATGAGATTTGATAATATGGGATTTATTTTAAATATTTTTCTTGTCCGATATTACAGCTAGTAACAGATTGAAAAACAAACTCCTAATGCTGGTGTATGATGAACCTAAACAGAAATTCAGTGTCTTTATCTGTAGACATTAATTCAATGTTAAAAACATGAGTCATGATGGATATTTTGTAAAATTTGAATTGCACAGGGTGTTTCTATTTTTTACAATGTCCTACTATAGTTTTAATTCCTCTTACTGACCTTTGACTGGCAGAATTCCTCTTAGTGACTTTTCACAGTAAATTGATCTAAAAACTGCTGCTGGAACCGTGTTTATGTGTATTTTGCAAATATTGTATCTGACTCAGTTATGGATACCTAATAATTTTTTTTCAACATGTCTTTAATTTCTGTAGAATACAATTCAGTATGACTTTGAACATGAGGAATGTGCTGGAAGTTTAAAGAAACATAATTCTTTGTAAGTATACTTCATGAATTTGGATTTTTAAACAAACGATTGCTTTTCAAAATCTGTTTTTAAAATGGATAAAGTGCTTCAGTCAAGGCTAATTTAAGCAGTGTATAAAACCAATTGACACAGTGGATTCAATAGTAACAAAATATAATATTAAAGTATAATAAAAATTATAATTCTATTACTACCCTAAAGTCACTCAAATCCTAAAGAACTCTTGTAATGGTCAACAACTTCCAAGAGAATAAGAACAACCCTACCAAGGGTGAGGTTTAGAACAAGTACAAGCTGATCCAGAGAAAGGGATCAGGACAAAGAACACCTGTTTTGTGAGCTGCGGTGGGGGTGGGGCTTTCCTGTCACAACTCTTAATAGTTGAGCACTTTCAGCAGGCATTCTGGTCCTTGGATAAGATGAGCAAAATCTATACTGAATAAGCAGTATCAGAAAAATCTGGGCCCTGACAAAATGCAAAAAATAAATTCCACAAGGCAAATTTATTTTGAAGTAGACTTGAGGTGATTGGCTGTTTTCAATTTATTTAATATATAATCCAAAAGGAAAATAAGGGTTTTGTATTAATTAGTAACATAAGATTAATGGTTTAATTTTATTATTCCAGGAGGAAAAGTAACAAAGCATTATAGTACACTAAATAAGTTTTAATTATTATTATAATCATTTGTAATAAGACACTTTATTAAAAGATACTATATATCATGTATGTATTAAAATTATATTTTGCTTCAATAGAAGACAGAATTGTGATGTTGGTGACCTTAATCTGAGGGGCAGGATTATTTAAGAGCTCTCATCTTTAGCTCTCCTCCCTTTCTACTTACTTGATGTATTTTTTACCTAACTTGATCAAGTTTGTTGAAGAACAGATTTAATAAGTACAATCTTTAAAGTATTCCCATGATTCAGAGATCAGCAGCCATTTTTTATTGGCATTATCCCATGAATTTGTGCACAATCACAAGAAATGTAAAAATTAAAAATGACCAAAATAGTCTAAGATCTATGCAAGAGCACAAATATTATAATATTGGCTATAGTTAAAAAGAATATATTATTCTTTTCTTCTTTAATTAATTTTTTATGCTAATATAGACTTGGGCATATTCTAGAATCTTATTTTCTAAGTGTTAAAAAAATTCATCAGAGATTATGAACCATTTGATTTTACAAGGCTGTATAATATTTGAAGTTTGTATAGAGGGGGGTTTTTTGCATTAAAAATGCATGAAAGTGTAAGTTATATTTTATATGAAATTAACATAACTTCTTTTATTTCACCTTTTTAAACTCTTAATAGTTGAGCACTTTCAGCAGGTATTATATCTGAAATATTCAGCAGGTATTATATCTGAAATATTCATTCAAATTTAAGCAGTTTTAGAAAAATGAAGAAATTTAACGCATGCTGCTTCAGTGGAACAAACTGTTTTAAACTAGACATTTAAAATCTATTCCACCTATCTTTCATAGGACACTTCTAAGGCATATTCTTGCTGTAGAAGTAGGTAAAGAAGATGCAGAGGAAATACAAGATAAAATGGAAAGACTTTATTCAGATAGTGACTTAAATTTCTGTGGTGACATTGAGAATACATCTTCAGTGTCTCAGGCAGATACAGGTGAGTTATCCCAAAATTAAGTTTATAAAACTGAGGTGAAAGCTTTAACTAATGGTTTATACATATTGCAGGTTAATTATTTTCCTGTTTACTTAAGAATTGTTCTTAAAGTTTGAAAAGGCTCAAACTATATTTTTTGAAACTCATTTGAGTTTCAAAAAATTGGTAATATGTGAATGAAAGAGTAAAATATTCAGCTTCAGTACATAAAAAATAGCTACTAGGATTCTAGAAAAGTAAAAGGATGTCAGCCCTGAGTAGGAAATATATCTATTACATTTTCAGTATGAAGGGTATATATATTTACAATAAGCTCAGGTTTTTTAATACACCATTAAACTGCATTAATCAATACAGCATTAAACAAAATAATATTGATCAGTCTTTCATCAGAAGAGGGCCAAATCAAAAGTAGAAAGCAAATACATATAATTAATCTAGTGTGCTCTTTGAATTACAAAATGTTTTTGCTAGGCCCAATGATTGATTAATCCATAGTTCATGAGTTCATACATTCCAAAGTTTTGGTATATAGTTCAGAAATCACAGTCACACATTAATAGTTTTCTCAAAACTATCTGAATATTAAACTGGGACCATAGCAGAACAAACCCATATCATATGTATGTCTCCAAATCATTTTATTTTTCCAAGATAAAGAATTTGATAACTCATGTTCTCTGCAGTGCCCAGTAAATATTTAAATAGTTGTTTGTAGAATTAAATCTCATTTAATTAATCTAAAAAATATGCTTAACATTCTTTAAGAGCCTTATTGGTTTATCAGTATGGAATATTCCAACTCCTTATTGCAAATGACTTATAACCATTTAAAAAATATTAATTTTCTGTAGGTTTAAAAAAATTTCAAAACATATTTCTGGACAATTGATAATTTACAGATTTTAGATGCTGCTAAAGTATCTATTTCAATTATTTTTTCAAATTGTGAAGTCAGATTTAAATGTACTAGAATGCTGTATTTTTTTAACCTTTATTTATTTATTTTGGTGCCTTCAGGTCAGTATTGACTCGTGGTGACTGCCAGGACTAGTCCCTGCAGTTTTCTTGACAAGATTTTCAGAAATGGTTTGCCATTGCCTGTTAAGTAGGGTTGAAGGGGAGTGACTCGCTCAGCTGGATTTGTGCCTAAAATAGGGTTAAAACTCAGTCACCCATTTTTTTAGCCTGGTATTTTAACCACTACAATATATCTTCAATTTATGATCATTTTGTTCAACAACCATTCAAAGTTAGGATGGCACTGAATAGAAGGACTTAACTGTAATCCTGGAAGTTACAACTGTTATATCATCTAGTTATATGATCAAAATTTGGGCACTTGGTAACTCACCCACACTTACGACTGCAGAATTGCTTCATCTCTCCCTACCTGAATATCTGCACCCATCTATGCACTTTTGGGTTTCTGCCACCCTAGCTGATCTTTGCCATCATCTTGTCCCTATTGCTGACCAAGCATGCCCAGCCAGGCCCTTAAGACTTTCTTCCTAAGACCACTGAAGTGCAGTTTCCTTGTTAGGCCTGGGGAAGATGACCTCAAATGGCCAGCAGCTGCCTGGTGAAGAGCCAGAGCTGGCACGCCTCATCAGCAGTGGGAGCAAGAAGACAACAAAGATCAGCTGGGGTGGCAGGGTCTTAGAATGCAGGATGGCAAGGATGACTGGCTGGGACTTTTGGGGAGCAGCTGAGGCTTCCTGGGGCAGCTACAGTTTTTTTGCCAAGCTGCTGGGGTGGTTGAGGTTTCCCAAGATAATTACAGCTTTGTGCACATTGCTGGCATTGCAGGGTAGCCGGGATTTTGCAGCATACTGCAGCTCAGGGGCTTCTTATAACCCCAGAACTGCAGTGTGCCAAGAAACCCAAGCTGCAGCATGGCAAGCAGCCCCAGAGCCACATTGTTCTGGGGCTTCTTGCCATTCTGCAAGGCAGGGTGCAGAATAGCCAAACAGGCAAAGATGGAGGAGAATACAGTCCAATTGGAGGGTGTTGAAAGGGAGGCAGTGCCTTGAAGAACTGGGGCTGGGGGCAAGGAAGGACCAAGTCTGAATGGCTTAGTTTGGGGTAGATCCTCAACTATTGACAATTAGAGTTCAGTTATTGCTGGCAATGGGGAGTGCCACGATTGCTGGCATTAAGTGATGCTGTCACATGACATCACACTTTATGACCATATTGTTAGCAACAGAAATTCTGGTCCAGGTTACTATCATAACTTGAGGATTATCTGTACACCAAATGGTTCCTACGATTACTTATTCATGCCCTGCCTTGAGTGAAGGGAGAAAATGTTCATGTAATTGACAAGCAAAGCCTGGGCATGATGCTGGGGCCTGGGGACAAGAATTGTAAAAATGTCAGCAAGGTTTATAGAGACAGGTTTAGCAGACAAAAGTGGGGAGGAGAGGCAACAGAAAAGGAGTTGTGGAAGCAGAATATGCATGTGCAACATGGTTTACTAGAGTCTATGGGGAAGCGACATTTTGAGATATTACTAATTTTTAAAGCCTTAAAAGCTCCAGTCAAAGATAATCAGAAATGCTCGGTAATTGTGAATCTGTTTGGATATTAAGATCAGGAGGGCAGGCCATTCTGAAGATGCCCCATTATCAGAAACCTGTCTTTCTAGCAAATAAGGACTGTGTTGCCTCCTGGGCTACATCCCAGGTTACAGAACACACTTGTTTGAAAGTTATTTTTGGCCTACAGTTTTGGTAATTGAATATTTTTTAAAAACCATCTCTCTTCCTAGCCTTTGAGATGGTGCCTTTAATTTACATTTTTTTACTTTTTAGAAGCTGTTTTTATAACATTCTATTAACAGTCTTGCTAATACAAAGAGATGTATAAATTAAATAAAAATGTATTTAAATATAAGTAATCCATGTATCATTTGATTGGAAGAATTTCATAATGACTATAGAATTTCATTATGATTTGCATCTAATAAATTTTATTCACTATACTTACTGTTTCCAAGATAGTAGAACCTGCTACTTATTATGGAAAGTGCGATTTATTAAATCTATAAATTTGCTTAACTTTTTATAGAACATAAATTATTTCTCTTTAAATATAGCTTTGCAGGTCACTGATGCATATTTTAAATTCTCAGGTTGCCAAAATTATTCCTGTGAAGATCATCCAGATCATGTAAACTCTGGGAGCAGAATTATTTCAGTTGATGAAGACAGGCAAATTGACTATTCTGTACCTAAAAATGTTTCTACCCGTCGTCGTTATTTAAAAATTAATTCCCTCAGTGAAGTCTTTGAATCAGATGAAGGCATTCCAGATATCAGTGTTGATCTTTCATGTTCAAAGAATAATAAAGAAAATTGTGAAGAAATATCTATTAGTCAGGAGGACAAGCATAGTGTAAACATTGATAAAAGTGAATCAGATATGCAAATTGAAAAGGCCACAGCCTTTTCAGAACAAAATTTTAATAATATTGGTGGCTTTAAAACTCAGAAAGGAAAGAGTCAGAAGAGAAAATTGGTAACCACAAAAAATATGCCCAAGGCAAGATCCAACAAAGATAAAAACTGCAATAAGCATGCAGGAGCTAAACAAAAAGCAGATACATCCATTCGTTCCAATGATGCTTATGATTTTATTAATGAAGAGTCTGTTCATATAACACCTTTTCGGCAAAACAAACAAAATGAACATGTTGATGACAGAGATTATACAGAAAAAGCAGAAATCTGTAGTGGTGAATCATCTGTTTCAGAAGATGATCCCGACGATAGTCTCTATATGCCTTACTCAAAAAAATCAAAATCCAACGAAACTTTAAATACTGGAACAGATGTAATCCCACTATGCACAAAATCACGATCAAAGACACGATCAAAGAGAACTGCGTCTGAGCAACATGATAGAAATCCTGAGGGGGAAAACAGGAATACTAAGATACCTGAATCTCATTTGGGTAAGAAAATTCTTGCTTTCAATGTATACGTTGATTGTAAAAGGAAATATACTACTTTAGAACATGGTTTTCAATCTCCTGTACTGGAATCAAAAATAGTAGATAGTTGCAGATTCTGAAAAGTTTGTGCATTATTTGCTATTTTTCAAAAGAGGTTTTTTTAAATAAATATGCAGAAGTGCATTGTTTCCTTGCTCTTGCCCTTGCAACATAAGCTTTAAAAAATGTCTGTACTTTGAAGGTAGCCAACAAAGCATTGAACTTTTGTTTTAAATGAACAAGCTGTAGTGGTCATAATTTAAGAACTAAATACTGTTTTTATTCAGTAATATAATTTTAAAGGTGAGTAAGTGTGACAGTTCTTTCTATCAACAGATGAATCATCTGAAGCAATTCATAAACATCTTAATGATATTACCAATGTTGTATCAACTTCTTACCAAACAAGAATTTCTCAGCCAGTCTTCAGTACTGCAGCAAAAGATACTATTCACCAAAGAAGTAGAAGTACTAGTTATGTGAGCTATAAGGAGCCAAGTCTCAGTGGGTTGGTATCTTTGTTTTTGAAATCTTTCAAAAGTCAATTATATAGTCTTATGGTTTTTCCTACTGTAAGAACTACATTAATTTCACATTTTTGTTGTTATTTGAATTGTTTCAATTTATAAATTTTACAAAAAAAAATCTAATTTGTTTTGATAGGAAACTCAGAAGAGGCGACCCTTTTACGGATACCAGCTTTCTGAACTCTCCCATTTTTAAAGAGAGAAAGAACACCAAATCTCTTAATAAAAAGTTGTCCAGATACAATGAAGCATTTGTTGGTTATTAAGATACTTTTTATGAAGTACATTTAGCTTCTCATTTATATTATGCTGAAAGTATATTAATTAAAATTCTGGAGATGGAGCTTTTGCATATGTTTTTCTGATCTAAATTTATGAATACTTTGATAATATATGATAACACACATACACTGCCTTCCAGAATTTATCAATTCAGAATGGTGTGAATAACCTATTATCATTTTAGGAGGAGCTATTTCCTGAAAATGATAGAAAAAAATAATAGGTTTAGAATGCAGATTATCATTTATTTGCTAACAAATGCAGTTCATTTTAACAGTCTATCATTAGAAATAAAGTTAAACTGTGTTGTATCTTCTGAACTATTACTTGCTTATATGGCATTTATAATAAAATGTTTAATAATTTTGATAAAGGTAATTTGTTTTAATTATCAATATTAGCATGTTTTCAGCCTCCATTTTCTTGCAATTATTCTAAGTTTGTAAAAATAATCTGAATATGTTGTCCTGTTCTGTATGTTTATTAGGAATAAATACCAATGAATTCTCTAGTTCTGAGTAAATGTGAGTTGGTGATGTATCTCAAGTTATATGCTAGTATTTTTATTCAGTTATTTCAAAGCAACTATTAGTTTCCTGATAGCACTTATAGCAAAGAGAAAGCAGAAACCTATGTGATTTACTTTTGATACAAGAATTTTAACTAATAGCTACATCCTAAATTGAATTTTAACTAATGGTTATATCCAAAATAGCTTTTTTGTCTTTTGTGTCTTTAGATTGTAAGTTTATGGTATCAGTGGTTTAACTAGTTTTTTTTAAGTAGATATCTTTATGTAGAATGTAAAAGTCATAAATAGATAACGTTTTGATTTTATTTGAAAACTTATATTAATCTGTATGAAAAGTAGAAATTCCATTGGATTTACTACTGCATGGTATTCCAGTTCTTATTACCTGAAGGTGTTATAGCACACTTATATTCCATTTCATAAAATGAGAGGTACTCTACAAACAATGAGTATGTCTGGTATTTTTATATGCAAATTACAAAATAGCACACAAGATCAATGTTATACATATAATTTAAAACATTTTATACCAGTACAATAAATAATTTTACAAATGTAAAATTTCAGTTAAAGTATTTAAACACATACTGTGTATAACTTTATTGCACAATATCTATGAAAATAATCTTTAAATTAGAAACCAAAATGTTCTCAATATAGAAGAGACTCTAATTTCAAGACAATAAGAATCTTTGAAAATAACACTTTCACAGGATATCAAGCTTTAGAGGTGACTCTGTTGGCCCAGTTTACAAAATACATGAAAATTACTATTTAAATATTCTAAAACAAAGTTGCATCATTGTACCTTAAATACAAAGCTCATTCTGGTTTATATAAAGCGCTAAGGCATTTCTATATTACTATTTTGTCTATTATGTACCATTTCCTTCTAGCAATGTTCATCTAATCAGAATAAAACATTACTACAGGCATTGTGCCAAAAAATTTCCTCTTTTTGTAATGTCGTTTGTTACTTTCTACAACAGTTTACTAGTGAAATATTTCAGCATGAACAGTGTATACATGTGTGTGTACGCGCACACACACATACACACATACATACATAATAAATACTAGGGGTATCTTACTTTCCCCTCCAGTGTTGTGAATACATTGTAGAACTGAGTGGTTAATGAGTATGGCTTCCCCAATAACTAATGACATCAAATGAAGTTTAATTCTTATGTATAATGTAAGAAATAGCTCAAATATATATGGAATTAATAATAAAATTCAAATTCCTAATTAAAAAACTAGTATCAATCCAAGTGGAAGTTGGGGTAAGTGGGGTAAGAATCTACTCAAAGCTACTTGTATAAAATTGTTTCATCTATGGCCAGACACAAACCAAGTTGTATGCTATGTGGCATTGGGCTGGATGCAGTCAAGCTCTGAGCTAACCACTAAAGTCTATCAATCTTGTTAGTCATGCCTTCAGATTTCAGTGTTTCCCATCACTTTACAGTGTAAATAACTGGGAAAATTATGTATATCAGCATTTTATAGTTAAGTCAGAGATATTCTCGTCTGCACTAAAATTAGATGTGGTTTCTTATCAATCAGGTACTACTGATCCCATTGTGCAGTTAAGTACACATTCTTCAGGGATGTATGCTTTAGGTGTATATGCATTTATCAACATATACTATACTAAGGACTAAGGTCTAAATGAGAATTCAAATTATTGTCCATTCCACCCACTCATTGCAGCACCTACTGTACTTTTTGCAAAATAGTTTTCATGCATAAAGATCCATACAAATCTATAAAAGACAAAGCTATTGCTAGATTGGGTTCAATAGTAGAAATAGTACTGTTCTAAATCTACTAAAAGATTAAGCAACGGTTTGGAGCTTAACACAAACTCTGATGTCCTTTTCAGAACTTGACCTAAGTGAAAATGATGCTACATTTTCCTTGAAATGCAAATATTAAGAATCAAGGTCCAATCTGGGACCAGAGATTTAGTCTTCTGAGCTGTCAGACTTGTGCTGGAGCCCATCCTCGGAAACCCATCCTCAGCCCTGAGGATGGGTTCCAGCACGAGTCCGGAAGCTTGGCAGACTAAATCTCTGATACCGATGACTCGCCCAGATTGGATCCTGCAACATTGTCTTGGGACACGTGTATTTGCCTTCATTCTAAGAACCTAATTCATAGAGGAAGTTAAACTTGCACCTAATAAGGGAATTCCATTCTTATAGCTTAAGCACCTTCTCTTAGTGAACATTTTATTTTCATATATATATATATATATATATATATATATATATATATATATATATATATATATATATATATATATATATATATATATATATATATATATAAAATATATTCATTATATATGTATTAGTATTATATATAATTCATAATATATAATTCATTTCCCCCTTCATTAACATATTTGCTGTAAAAATAAGCTATTTTTCAATCTGATACATTAAGCATAAACATTCACTGCTTGGAAATTTACCCTTTCCAAATCTCCATACAGCTTGTGCAATACATCTAATAAAAATTGAATACACCGCAAAAGGGCATGCAAGTGTACATTTAAAAATACTTTAATAAAATAAACTCTTCTATATTACATGTTTAAAAGTGCTAGTTAAGAAAGTTTATTTTATAAACAAGTTTCGAATCTAGTGAAAGAACTGCATATTTTGCTGTTACATTAGGCATCTTAATTGTATGAGAAGAAAATTATTTGTCAATTAATCCAGCTTCTTTAATTTTTGTGTAGAAGAATTTCTCCAGTATATTGGCACATTTGTAATATTCACTTTCAGGTGGGTTGTACTCTCTGCAGTTAGTAAATACTCGCTGCATATCTGCCATGAATAATTTCTTAGATATGTAGTATCTGTTCTTCAGTCGTTCACTCATAGTTTTCAGATCTGTATAAGAACAAACATCTTATTACTAGAATATCATCTGATTCTGTTGTTTCCCTCCCTCTTTAGGGAACTGAACTTCAGTTATTTTAGTGCTACATAAAATCATGGTTTATATACATAATCACACACTAAACTTTTTGTAGCTGAATCGTAATTTTTTATAAATTATAATGAATCTGCCATCCAGTTACAGAAAATGAATGTGGGCAGGTATTCTGTTGTTTTTAGGATCGTTGAGTAAAAATAATCTCACTGGAGGAGAATGCTGCCTTTTAAAGTACATAATTATTGTTCGGGCAAAAGCAGCTTTCTGTAAGCAGAAAGGTCTGCTGATAAATAATTTATTTCTGAACGAATAGATAAGTGTTGATGACAGGTGAATCCAAACAGAAAAATCCTTTGCATGAGCTCCTACATATGATGCTTCAAGATCATTTTCTGACATACAGTGCATTCAGAAAGTATTCAGACTCCCTTCACTTTTGTTATGCTACAGCCTGATTCTACAGTTGTTGAAATTCATTTTTTTTCTCATTAATCTACACTCTACTCCATAATGACAAAGTGAAAACAGAATTTTAGAAATGTCTGTAAATTTATTAAAAAGAAAAAAACTGAAATATCACATTGGCATAAGTATTCAGACCCTTTGCAACAACACGTGAAATTTAACTCCAGTGCCCCTCATTTCTCTTGATTGTTGCTGACATATTTCTACATCTTGATTGTAGTCCAATTAAATTGATTGGACATGATTTGGAAAGACACGCATCTCTCAACAGAAGGCCTCACAGCTGACAATACAAAAGCCAGGAGGTCAAAGGAACTGCCTGTAAAGCTCAGACAGAATTATTGCAAGGCACAGATCTGGGGAAGGCTACAATAAAATTTCTGCTGCACTGAAGGTTCCTAAGAGCACAGTGGCCTCCATTACTCTCAAATGGAAGAAGTTTGGCACAATCAAAACTTCCAAGAGCTGGTTGCCCGGTCAAGCAGCAATCGGGGGAGAAGGGCCGATGGTCACTCTGACTGAGCTCCAGAGATCCTGTGTGGAGATGGGACAGAGTTCCAAAAGGATAACCATCACAGCAGCCCTCCACTGATCAAGGTTTTATGACAGAGTGGCTAGATGGGAGCTTCTCCTCAGTGCAAATACATGAAAGCCTGCTTGGAAATTGCAAAAAAGCACCTAAAGGACTCTCAGACTAAGAAACAAGATTCTCTGGTCTGATGAAGCCAAATTTGAACTGTTTGGTCTCATTTCTAAACATTATGTCTGAAAGAAACCAGGCACCACTCATCACCTGCCCAATATTATCCCAGCAGTGAAGCATGGTGGTAGCAGCATCATGCTGTGGGGGTGTTATTCAGCAGCAGGGACTGGAAGACTGGTCAGGGTTGACGGAAAGCTGGACGGAGCAAAGTACAGGGATATCCTCAATAAAAACCTGTTCTACAGTGCTCAGGACCTCAGACTGGGCTGAAGGTTCACTTTCCAACATGGCAGTGAACCTAAACACACAGCCAAGACAACACAGGCGTGGCTTAGAGACATCTCTATGAATGTCATAGAGTGGCCCAGCTAGAGCCCTGACTTGAATCCTATTGAACATCTCTGGAGGGATCTGAAAATGGCTGTCCATTGACAGTCGCTATCCAACCTGACTGAGCTTGAGAGGATTTGCAAGGAAGAATGGTAGAAAATCCCCCAATCCAGGTGTGCAAAGCTTGTCGCATCATACCCAAAAAGACTAGAGGCTGTAATTGCTGCCAAAGGGCTTCAACAAAGTACTGAGTGAAGGGTCTAAATACTTATACCAATGTGATATTTCAGTTTTTTTCTTTTAAATAAATTTACAGACATTTCTATAATTCTGTTTTTAGTTGTCAGTATGGGGTACTGAGTGTAGATTAATGAACTTCAACAACTGCAGAATCAGGCTACAGCATAACAAAATTGACAAAAATGAAGGGATGTGTGAATACTTTCTGAATGTAGTGTATCTGCTTTTTCTAATGCAGATATCATTAAATTGTGACATTACACTGAAAAAAAGTTTCTGATGGTGGTGTAAAGTTGATGGAACAGCACACTTTTACAGTTCCATATTTTAAAATTTATTTTCATTTTCCATAAATGCCTTTTTAAAATATTAATGGCATTACCCATAGGAAACCTTATAACTTCATAATATCCAGGGGCCTCTGTTCTCTTCACTGGTTCCATGAAAGGCCAAGCACTTTGGTGGCTCTAGGAAAAAAAGTATTACTGATCAATGTTTTATATCAGAAAACATTTCATGAGATTTACAAAACAAAACATAAAACATACTTTGACCTGTTGTAGAATGTTTTTTAGCGTGCTGTAAAGTTGATCCAGATCTTTGGGTTCTTTACTTAAAACAAAATGCAGACAAGATTAAAATGTATGGTCTGTACAGTTATTTTAAATAGTCAACAACCCAGCAATTATAAACTATTAATGACCATTTTCTGCTGTTAGAAATACAGATTCAATTATTTTTAAGGAATGTATTAATAGTCAATTTGAAAAGGGTTTTATTTAATTTATGTTATCACTTAACAATACTTACCTCTTCTCTTTATTACTTGGTTTCCAGCCAGTCTCTCCTAGGCAACAAGCAAAATTAAAGCAAAAGGCAAATAAAAAATGGTAAGTTACAATGTGTGGTCTGAAATCCATATACTCTGCTTTAGAGAATAAGCCAATGTTCAGATATATCTGAATATCTTAAAGAACAAATCCCCAACAATTTCTACGTATAAATCAGTCAAGGAAGCATCAGTTTTTGTTTTTAATTCCCAAAGTACTATAAAAGTAATAGTAATTATCTATGTATTAATTCTGGCTAATAACAAGAAAATAAAGAACCCTGCCAGAATACACAATTAAAATACACAATTGTAATTAAAATAAATTTTATAAATAATTAGATCTGGAGAAGAGAATCCAGTAGTTTAAAATTAAATTAAACCAATATTTGTAGAAAAAGGTAGAAATCATTAAACATGACCTTAGCAAGTAAAACAAAACAGCTAAAAGCACAGGGTACATACTAATTCCAGGAATACTTTCTATGGGAATCTGTCGTACTCCATCTTTGAAACAAGAAAGGCCAGGATAAACTTTCTGAATCTGTGCTTGTTTCCTTTCAATTAATTTTTTAATGATCTGGAATAAAGACAAGACAAAAATAGAACTGTAAAAAGCAATATTATTTTAAATGAGATTAATTTTTGAACAAGTTCATATTTGAACAAATGAATGTTCAGTAAAAAGTGAATATTTAGAGGGGAATGAAAACATATGGATCTGAAATATATAAATTATCTAAGTATTGATGTTCATAAGCCATTTATCTAATGTATTAAATGCAAATGTGAATGTGGAACTCATCTGCAGCACATATTTATCCAATTTGCTTCTTTCCTCGATAATGATATTGAGGGACACCATTGTCATACATGATCAATGCCTATATTTAGAATAGTATTTCTCACTAGCTTTCCTCTTCTCACTGGCCTTGATAGTTTGATTTGGCGCAGTGCTGCCAAATGAATATGGATAGTTGCAGGTGCTGATAACCCTAGGAATCTAAAGTTTCATATAATCAGAAATTTAATTGGGCTCTTCAGATATGTTCAGAATCCAGTCTCATACAGATTGGAAATTCAGGAAGATGTTCACAGTCAACTGTTTTTTCCCCTCACAACTATTTGCAGATTTCTCCCCTCCCCTCCCGCCCCCAGAGGTCAGTCACAGAAAAAAGCAATAGAAGAGCAGGACTAACAAAGGGCAGAGTGGAATAGCAATTTTTTTTGGCTCAAAATTAAGGGCATATGGAGATCCAAAATATCTGAAAATCTTGATTTTAAAACCCTCATTGCTGGGGTAGTTTGTAGAGGCAATGCAGACAAACATTATTATTAGGATTAGCGAGGAGTTAGTGACATCTTTTGATTTATTAAGAAAAGTCTAGAAATGCAGAGCTCATTCTGAGGTAGCCTGCTTGTATTCATTTACTCTTGCTTGCTGAACATAGAAGGTGGGTGGTGTGTGTGGGGGGGGGAATTTTCAGGTAACTTCTAAACTTTTGTTCCTATGATAGTCTCAAATTTTCAATTCCCATCCCAGAGTTATGTGCCAGCAAGTCAAGGTCAGGTCTTGCAGTCTCTTTACCATAGCTGGACCATGAAATCATGGTGCCAAGTTTTGATAAAAACTGTGGGATTGTTATTAGTGGGGAGCTTCTGCAGTGGAACCTAGTGCTGGGTACTACTGAAAAATTAACTGCGCATGAGGCATCTCTGTCTATTAAGGAGGTCCTGACAGCCTGTAAGAGATTTATAATATCTTGCTTGGTATGTATGCTTTTTAAGTTATGCTTTCAAATGTGTTTGTTTGAGGTAATAAAGCTTAAAATCCCTTTGTTTATTGGAGTGTTCATTGTCTCTAGATCCAGAAAGACCAAATGCCTGGGCATGTGATCACTGCCTTGACATTTGGCAAAACATAATTGGCAACAAAGATGTGATCCAGTGAAAATGTTCTGGTTCTGGCTTTGCCGCTTTTCATGACCTCTAATTGGGGACTTAGGGCCACTCATGGTTTTTCAGCTCTAGGAAGGAGGCATTGGCAAACCACTTCCCAAAAAGTTGCCACCAATGCTAAGAGTCAAGACTGATTTAAAAACAAAAGAAAGATTAAGGGGCAATCCCCAGCCCAGAGCTGTCAAAAGAAAGTAGATAATGTTGCTTCTACTTCTGGCATGTATTTGAATTGGATCAGTTAACTGAGAACACATGAAAATAAACTGTTTATAAATTTGGCAGAATTTGTTAGCTATATGCAAAAATTGTGGAAGGGGTAGCCAAAATTCATCTGGCGAGACAATTAAAAATAACGTGGACATGGGAGCTGCATGAATAGTGCATAAGTTCAGGGACCCGCAGCTTACATTGATGGCTGAGAGATTTTTTTAGTTCCCTGGAAAGAGCATAAAAGGAGCCCTGAATAAATTGTTTTAATTTGTTAAACTTGGAGGGGTGAGAAAGAATTGCTTCAAACTCTAGTGTAAAAATAATTATAATAAATATCCTAGACGTTCTGCTCTTTATTAGAATAATGTTTGAATTTTATAAATATCATTTCCTAAAGCTGTTTCTGTTAAGAAAATTGACTACTCCTCTTGAGGAGACCCAATTAGTCTCCAAGAACAGATTTGCTTACTGCTATCTGTTGTGCTGCCCACAAAAATATTTTGCATTCCAGTTTTTACCCACAATCTTACTCCCTATCTTACAACAAGAATCTAGCAATGGTTTTAATGCAGGTCCTTGGAAGAGAGAAAAGGGAGGAAAGGTTGAGTGTAGGGGAAAAAATTAATTGCAATTGCCTTTGCATATGGCAGTGATAAGAAAGAATCGGGAAAGTAATAATACTGATGGGACTACATGGGAAAATGTCCCAAATGATGAGGACAGAAGCCAAAAATGTTTTTAGGGAAGAAAAAATTCTCATTGCTGACAATAATATAACAATGAATGTAAGTGATTCATATAAAAAGAAGGGATGGGAGCTTCCTGTGTTTTAGCTTTTAAATTCTACATATTTGTCCCTCAACATGGCACATGATGAATAAAAGGGAAAAAAAGAAAATATTTTTAGAACAATGTTTGATGGAGCCTCCATGGACTGGTTTGGCCTATATGAAAATAAAAAGTAGCTTTTCGCTGTAGAAACAGCTTAGACCTGAATATGCCTAGCTTTTCTTCTTTGAACCTTTGCAAATTTTGATTTTAGGAAGTTATACGGAAGTTAAATAATATTTCTTTGCAATTGAATTGTACAACATTGTCATAATAATAATAATAATAATAATAATAATAATAATAATAATAATAATAATAATAATAATAATAATAATAATAATAATAATAATAATAATAAAGTTGGAAGGGACCTTGGAGGTCATCTAGTCCAGGGCTTTTCAACCTTTTCACAGATTGTACCACTTTTAGGACATGACAATAAATTTGAGTACCACCAGTGCTTAGCAAGGTGTCAAAAACTTGATTACTAAAAAAAAAAAAAGGGGGGGGATTTTGGGTTTTACTGGTTAGATTCATTTGTTGTTATAGAAATGGCTAGTTTATAATATTATGGAAAAGTAAAAAGTTGAGGTTCAATGTTAATGCTTCCTTCTACTGCAACAGAGTTCTTTTCCCTTCTCCCCCTCACTTTCCCCTTTTTCCTCCCCACTGTGTCCTACTATTTGCATTTGAATTTTTATACTTTATTCTATAATCTAATAAACTATTACAAACTGTAGAAAAAAGTAAAAAAATACCAGTTTTAATTTCTTCGGTGACTGTTCCTTTGCTGAATCACTTTCCCTTTGCACTGATAAATGTATGATGAATTTATCCATGTTTATTAATATGCACCACTACCATCTAGTTCAGGGGTCTTCAAACTTGGCACTTTTAAGACTTCTGGACTTCAACTCCCAGAATTCCTCAGCCCTCATGGCTGGTTGAGGAATTCTGGGAGTTGAAGTCCACAGGTCTTAAAGTTTCTAAGTTTGTAGACTCCTGAGCTAGCTGGTCGGCCCTTCTGAGCTCTTCCACAGTGTAGTAAGAATGCACCCCCCCAATCCCTTCCCTGTGCCCTTAAAGACACAGGAATCAAGTGCAAAGCAAGAAAATAAAGAAACACACTCCGTTTTTTTCTCTCTTTAAGCTGCCTCACGTGTGTCACGTGTCACAATGTTGCAATCCCAGACAGAAAGGCTCCGGCAATTGCAAAAAGCTTTAGCTTTAAATTAAGCCAGTTTACCTTCAAAGAAAACTTTCTAAAAGCCACAGGCAGACTCAATTAAAGGGGGTAAAACTAATTACATTTGTTTAAAGGGATTAAACCTTTCCTGTTGTCTTTTTTCCCCTTCCCCCACCCATACCACATTCTTTTATAGCCTCTCCTCTTCCCCCCCCCCTTTTCTTCAGTTCACCTCCAGCTCGAGCTGCTTCGGGAAGCGCCAAATCAAGCTGGAGCCAATCAAGCGGGGAAACCGATGCGGCTCCTGCCGAGCCCAGACAGTCCTGCAGCTGCAGCTTTGCCTCTCCCTCTATATCAGGCTTGGCTCGCATTAGGATCATCCCCCTCGCTTAGGCTCTACCTGCCTACACTTGCTAGCATCACATACCAACTGCAATGTGGCAAAAAGTACCACAAGTGGTACATGTACCACCGGATTGAAAAGCCCTGATCTAGTCCAACCCCCTGCTCAGGCAGAAAACCTATCCATCTTTGGACAACATGGCGCGGTCAGTTCCAGTGTTGGAGCATCCCGCTTCTGAGAGCAGATTCGTTACCAAGGTTTAATTTTTCTAACTGTCAGGTCAGTTTCTCCTTAGTTCTAGGTTGTTCTCTCCTTGATTAGTTTCCATCCGAGTTGCTTCTTGTTCCTGCCTTCAGGGCACCTTGGAAAATAGCTTGACTCACTCTTATGTGTGGCAAGCCCCTGAGATATTGCATGTCGGAGCTAAGCCAGACAGGAAAATGCAATGAACGTTAGGTTTGTCTTAAGTGCTTGAATTCAGCATACATTGTGGGCATTGTGGATTATGGAATTATGTTAATTGGTGATGATAATCTTAGTGCAGAAAGTAGTCAAGAGACATGAAACACACTTACACACATGAGGGTGGGCACCTAATCCTATGAATACAAAGACCAGATTTGGGTAAAAAAAAATAGGAGTCCTATGGTCAGAAAGGATAAGTTTTACCTCCCACCCATATTTTCAATGAGGGTAAAACTTTTAGCTCAATAAGCTGTTCAAAGTGCAGAAATATGGGTTCTCTATTCCAGTTACTTGGGGCACTACAGCACGGGGGTAGGGGGGAAATCTACCCCAGTCACAGTTAAAAATAGACACTGAACATAAGAAGTGGATAAATGACTCTAAAACAAGAAAAGGGAGGTCAGGTCAGCACAAACCTCTATTTCAACGAAACAATGGAAATGTATGCTAATTGTATCAACATTAAGAATAAAACAAATGCATAATTTTGGGGACCGGGTATACTTTTGGAAGAGGTTCATAACAAGTCATTTAGAAAACAATACATAGTTGGAAGAGGCAGTTGAAAACTATTTTGCCTTCCCCTTGAAAATGAGCTGGATGTCTCCTGAAGCTCCACTTTGACTTTAATATACAAATGTCTACAAGGGCACGCAAAAAGCAATTGGATAAATCTCTGGATCCTAAAAAACATGTGGCATAGATGCACTATGCTCAGATTGCCCCAGGTCTAATTGATGATAAAGGACATACCAGGTATTAAGCAGCATAATAAACACAGGACAGAGGAGGAATGTCCTATATAATGAAGGGATAGTAATGATTATTGACATTTTAGAAAAAGTTTAAAATTTGCCCAAACAAAATAGTGGATGGGGTCAGAAGATAATACTTAACAGATAATATGGATGAAGTTTACCACGCACAGCAAAGAAAGTCTGGTACACAAAAAAAGTGGTAAAACTAATAAAGGCTAACAATAAATCTGTGACGCTTTTAATCATTTTCATCTCCTAAATCAATATTTTTGAACCTGTCAGTATTGGGGTGTCAATAGCTATGTACAGATAATGGAATCAAAATGAACATCTAAACATGATTGAGTATGCATCAATAAAGATTGTTAAAATGCTGGATTTATTATTTTACTAGACATGGGCAAGAGCCTTAAGACAATGGCTGTATGTCCTAGAAGCCGTACAATATGGCCCTGCATCTGCTAATGGCATGCTAAGGAAATATGGTGCCACGAAGTCAAGAAAGATGAAATGATTTTAAAATTGTTGCTTGAGTAATAAATAATACTTAAAATCCCCTTTATTTACTAAAGGTCATTGTCTCTGGATCAAAAGAATCAATTGCTTCGGAACTGACAATTATCCGACACTTGGCAAAACTAAAAGTAAGTCTCAGCTTAAACTATGCGTGTTAGTGACTGGTCAAAGTATAATGAATGCCTCTGAAAAAAGTGACGTATGAAACGTTTTCATACTACAAGCATCCACAAATATCCCCATTTTTACATGATAAAAATTTGGATGCGCTTAGCAACTGCACACTATTTATGATGGACTGTAGTGTCCCAGAGTCATGTGGATTACCTTTTGTTGGACCCTTTGACGAGCCAAAGTCAATGGGGAAGCCAGATTCACTAACAATAATGTTACAACTTAACAACTGCAGTGATACACTTAATAACCATGGCAGAAAGTCATTAAAACGGGGCAAAACTCAACGTAACAAAAACTATCTCACTTAGAACCCAAATTTTGGAGGCTCAGTTGTGGTAATAAAATTAAGGACTACCGTAGTTCCGGAATTAGTCTTTTATACATTTCTGCCAGTTAGTAGATAATTGTGGGGAACGTATAAAAGACTCTGCGGGAACATGAGCGAAAACATGAGGGCCTCACAAATGGCCAACTAACTGCCTCAGAGGATGTGCCTTGTCAGCAGTTGAGGAAACCAAATGGTTATAGTGAAGTGTCAGCTGGGACCAGTAGGAGATCGCAGGGAAGTAGTGGAGTACAGGGCAGCAAAAAAAGTCAGAGATGGGAGCTTTGAAGTAGAGGCAAGGACAAAAAGATAGAAGTGTGAGACCATTGCCTAACAATCACAATCACAGGATTACTGAATCTGGGTTTTTGGGGGCTAAGTGTGTGGTCACATGATGTTTTGCTAAAAACATACTTCACTTAATGATGAATTCAGGTCCCCAATAGGGGCATGTAAGCAATGATTACCTGTACGGATTTCCCAGCTTTTCCTTACCTTACCCCCCCTCCAGTTCCCAAATAACGGATCTCCTGCAAATAGAAGTGATGAAGAGGCTCCTTGTCTATAACTAGCAAAACATAAAAACAAGTCATGGCGTATGATTTTATATACTGTTGTCAGCTTAATAAGTTTGCAACCTGTGCAATTGACCTCCTGAAAGGATATTAGATTACTACTCTCTAGGAGAAGAGTGCAGAATTTTTTTAAAAAAATTTTTTATCTTGCAAAAGTGATATTTAATTATAACAGCACAAAGAAATGAAAAGCTGTCCAATGTTTGTATGGTTTGCCAACTTTACTTCATTCCTCGATTTTGTAAAGTGCACAAATCATAGCTAACTTTGAAAAAACTGATTAATTAAGGGTGTTCCACTCTAGAATAAGGCAGCCTCACAGAACTTAAAATTCTGCCCTTTGGATTCAGCAGCTCCTTTGTTAATAAACTGACATAACAGGAATGGAAACATTGCTCTACTTTGGCACTATGTTTATTGCAGGCTTTGACAAAGGAGGACAAGGACTATTCCTAGCATATTTATTATGATATTTTCAATAAGGGAATTGACGTAACTAAAAATCAGCATTTCAACAATGGGACTTTCTAGACTAGAAGATAGCTCACCCACTGCCAGGATGGAGACAAACATACACTTGGAAGCCAACAGAAATCTCAAGATACTACCTACCAGTATCAAATAGCAGGACACCATTTTTCTTTTAAGTTCTTGGCCTGGTCATGAAAGCTTGAATGTTATGTCTCCTAGCCATCTCGTTCTGCACAATCTTGAAAACTGGCAATTCCCAATTCCCCCACACCGCATCCAAGAGAGCAAACACTCTAAGAGATTAGGGATGGATGAGGCAGTGATCTGTTGGATTATTTTACAACAAAGATGCTCATTTCTAAGGACTTGGATCAAACATTCTCCAAAGAATCCCATAGATAAAATATGTTTCTCCACACCCCCCCCGTGGATGAAACATTCATGCAGCTATTTGTATTTGTCTCTCCTTCTCCAGCAATAGGTACTGCACTGCATTTTTATATTTATTTGTTAGTGTCACTCACTTGGAGAGGAATAGGTAGACAGGAAAGACTAATGCTGTGTGTTTCTGTAGAGATACATCTTGTCAACAAGGCAACTGATCTGCCATTGCCATTTGCAGAATTTATATATAATAACTCTCTACATTCCTTGTGCAGGAGTACACATGCCCACATTGCCAGCTCTGAATAAAATTTCCAGACAACTTTCGTCCCCCTGAACTATCTCATGATCAATTTTTGATCACAAAGAGGAAAGGGGCTCAATATTCTCCTCAATATTCCCCACCATGCATACACCCTGCATACTTTACTGTGGGAAGTAGAAGCACATTATTGTTTCTCTGGATTCTTCTATTTCAGTTTGTCCCATTGATCTAGAGAAGACGCTTGCCCCTTCTTTGGGGAGGAGGGTATATTTTATGCCAGATGGAATGTCTAGGACAGGGGTAGGCAACCTTGGCTCTTTCATGACTCGTGGACTTCAACTCCCAGAATTCCTGAGCCAGCCATGCTGAGGGGAAAAGGAGAGGTTTCCAAGCTGAGCCATGCTGGCTCAGGAATTCTGGGATTTGAAGTCCACGAGTCATAAAAGAGCCAAGGTTGCCTACCCCTGGTCTAGGAGATTCTGAATATAGCACAGAATATGAACAAAAAACCAAGACCAATATTGGAAGCAGGGCTTTTATGAGAGGGAAAAATATGAGACTAAGAGAAACCCCACCTTAATTCTGCTAGTATAAATTGGCTTTGGAATTTTTCAAGGTTCAATTACATTACACTACTAGTAACAAATAATTGAAGAAACCCAATTTGTTCTTGTTCCCAGACTTGCAGAGCTCGATAGCTTTGGATTTCTCAGATTTAAGGCTTCTCCTGTCCCATTGTCTGTTTATAGCACTGACATTTAAGGCTTTAAAGATTATGATTTCCTCGGTTCAAAAACAACTGGTCAAAGTCACTGATAGGGAGATAGAACTGATCTCCCACATCCAAAGTCGGTGATCTATTCTTTCTCCCTGACAGAAGAGAACACTCCAATTTTATACAGGTAGTTCTCAATCGGCAATTGCGGTTGGCACTGGAAACTCAGTTGTTAAGCAAAGTAGTCCCTAAGTGAAAAATCATGTGACAATGACTACGCTTACAATTTTATTTCAGCTTTTCTTTTATTTATTGGTCCAATTTATATGGCCGACCATTTTTCCTGAAGTGTTTCTGGGTGGCATATTCAATAAATTTGGGGCCACCCAGCTATTGATGGTTATATCTTTACAGCATCAGAAAGGAACAACCACAAACAGCTGGGTGAGCCCAGGTGGCCAGGAAGGATTCCAGAACTTGATTCACAAGGAAGCTGAATAAAAAGGCAAATCTTACAGCCCTTTCCCCCCAGTCCCTGCCCTTTGGTGATGGGATAATTAGCAAGAAAAGAATTGATGTTTGTATTCCTATTCCTTTCAGAAAAAGCAATTACAAGAGAGTAATCAGGCACGCAATAGGGAATACACATAGAAAGGAATGTGCTGGAGTCATTTGTCTAATGCATTCGTGGCTATGAGCAACATGTCACTTAGGAGGCAAAGAAGCCTTCAGATTAATTAGGTATTGCCAGTGTCGGGCAGCAGCAAGAGATGGCCAAAGAGTTCTAATCAACTAATTAAGAGCTGAATTTGCAGTTAGCACTTTTTAGGGATGTGCTGCATTGGGGACAAAAACAGCTGAGGAGGAGACAGCTTTTTTAGGCAGTATCTCTGTTGTTTATGGTGGTGGGGAGAGGAAAAAATTGACAAGCAGAAGAGATACATATAAGTAATTATAATGGAAAATGCCTGATGAGAGAGAAAAAAACAAACAGTGTGAAGGTCATAAATATGGGCACTGGTTGCAAAAGTTATTTTTTCATCACCACTGTAGTGACTGTTATCTGAGGCAGTCGCTAAATGGGGACTATCTATAATGATATCCAATGTCCAGCTATAATATACCAAAAAAATCCATTGTCAAGTTTAAATGTTCTGCTTTTCAACTGATACTCAGAAAACTGACAAGAGGGAAATAGAGTTGTTCTACTTTTGTTTCAAGCCAATGCATTTCCTTCAGATGTTTCTCATAAAAAATTAGTATCATTTTGTACTGTATCATTGGAATAAAAAACTAAATGTTGTACAATTATCCTAACTCCGAGTAGCTTTGCTAGTGTTAATGAATTGATTAAAAACAACACCTGATTAGTAAATATATTTTTTAGAAAATTACTTTTACCTCTTTTTGTTTCTTAATGATGACTGAAAATTCAGTGTAAGGAATTCTTGGATTCAATTCACATCCCATTAAAGTTGCTCCTTCGTAATCCTTTATATAGCCGACATATTTTGCTTTTGGTACTTTAATATCTTTTGAAAAGCCCTAAGAAAAGAATAACCAATGTATTTTTACTTGCTTACTGAAGCCATTGTGATATTTTACAGTAGTGATATTTTCCTTCATGTACTTGGAGACCGCAATTCAGCAACCTGACAGATCAATTACTACCACCCTTAATTTAAATTTATGAAAACATCACATTATATATGGAACAAGATATACAATATATTTTTTCAAGGTCACCATGTAATTCATCAGTGGTTACTACCCAGAAATAATTACAGTCCTCTAGCAACTGTCAGAGGCTCTCAAAAACAGCAAGAGGGAGAAAAATATATTACACAGAGGAGTCACATAACAACAATAGAAAATACAACCCAGGAATGAACTATTATTATAAAGAAACTGTGAGAACTATAGATTTCTAAAAAATAGAAACAAGACAACTTTAGTTTTTTCAGTGGTCCAATTAATCATTTGTAGCAAAAATAAAATCATTTGCATATTAAAGATTAGTATTTAATACAATAATGAAAACTTACTTACTGTAATAAAATTGATTAGCTTAAAATGCCAGAACATTTCATTTTAGGTTGATTGTATATTAACAATAGACTTTAAATTCAAAGAACAGTAATATTGTCCTTCAGATAAAAAGATCACTCTGAAAGTCTTGTGTGCATCTAATAGTTATTCAAATTTTATTTTGCTACACGGGTTGAAAATTGCTCCCAAAGTTCTACTTACTTGTTTCTTGAAGTAGCCAATTGCATATTCATCAGCGTACGTAAGGAAATTGAGAATATTATGCTTAATGTGATATTCTTTCAGATGATTCATTAAGTGTGTTCCATAACCCTGCAAAGAAATTATGATCCAGTTTATCAATTGAGGATTGCAACATATTAAAACCTTGCTGCTTAGAGCTTGCAGCAATAAAGCAATTTAAATACAGAAATACTGTGAGCCTCCAAGAAGTGTGAGAACAGAATTTTTCATCTCCTGGCAGAAATAGTGGTTATCAAGTTTTCTTTTCCAATTGCATGAGCTATGTTAAATCCTGCTTCTAAAAACTATTTTCAAAATAATACTTTGCAGCCAAGTCTAACCAGAATAGGAGGTTATAACTAATCTACCTTTCCAGAGAAAATGAATAAGTGAATCTTGCACGCAAAGCTGCATCTCTATCTGAGCTTATTTTATCAACTCTGTATTTATCTTTTTTTTTTGCTTTTTTGCTTTTTTCTACCTTTAATGAGGCATTTGATACAACCTGCTCCTAGGGATGATGTTATAATTTCCCCTAATGCTTCCCCCCCCTGCATCATTGTTTTATTTTATTTATTTATTTCATATGGTGTAACAGAATACAGCATTAGTGCATAGAATTCTCAAAAACCACATATACAATGTGTATCAAAGTATAAAACACCAGTACAGTGAATAAAGATCACATGAAGTGTTAATACCACTTTACAATGCCTTGGTAAGGCCACACTTGGAATACTGCATCCAGTTTTGGTCACCACGATGTAAAAAAGATGTTGAGACTCTAGAAAGAGTACAGAGAAGAGCAACAAAGATGATCAGAGGACTGGAGGCTAAAACATATAAGGAACGGTTGCTGAAATCGGGTATGTCTAGTTTAATGAAAAGAAAGACGAGGGGTGACATGATAGCAGTGTTCCAATATCTTAGGGGCTGCCACAAAGAAGAGGGAGTCAAGCTATTCTCCAAAGCACCTGAAGGCAAGACAAGAAACAACGGATGGAAACTAACCAAAGAGAGACGCAACCTAGAACTAAGGAGAAATTTCCTGACAGTTAGAACAATTAATTAGTGGAACAACCTGCCTCCAGAATCTGTGAATGCTCCAACAATGGAAGTTTTTAAAAAGAGACTGGACAACCATTTGTCTGAAATGGTATAGGGTTTCCTGCATGAGCAGGTGTTGGACTAGATAACCTCCAAGGTCCCTTCCAACTTTATTATTATTGTTGTTGTTGCTATTGTTATTTTAAAATGCACAATACGAATGATGAATAAAATGATGAATAAAATTAAATTATGTATGAGCTGTTACTAGAGTGACTAAGCCTATGGCCGGATAACTGGATTGTTTAGCCACTGGACAGTAGTGCCCCCAAGATGATGTAGTTCTTGCAGGGATCCAGGGAACCTTCTCAAGGGGCATTCCTTCACAATGTGATGTAAAGTTCCCACAGACAGATTGCATCATTACTTTGCATGTCCATATGAATGTAGTTTTATTATTAGTTCACCTGCTTTAGACCAAAGTTTTTTTGTTTGTTTTGATTTTGGACTTTTTGCTCTCTATTATTTAGACTGCTAAGGCATTACACTTAGCATACTGTTGAGGTTAAATTTACATGTTCATTCGTTTGGTTAGGTTGTTGATTAAGCAACCAGCATATGACAAAATCAGACATACAATTTCAGGATATAACAACTTCCTGCAATAAGCAAGCATAGATCATTATTACAGCTCATTCAAGATCTATTAGATGTTCTGTCCTTTGAATGCACAAAACTTTTTGAATGATTAGTAGACATCACATATTTTCTTAATGGAACTAATTAATCATTTAATAAAATTTAGTAATAAAGCAATAATTCCATTATTATAGACGAGTCTAAAAGTTCGGGAACAATTGTTGTTTATTGCCACCAGAGATTTTTCAATATTATAATTTACATTATTATAATAATACTCACACCCCGTGCAATAGGTTGTGACTTTAGGTATACTTCAACCACATTCAGCAAAAATAAAAATTATTCTAATTGTGCAGTTTCCCAACCATTCCCTTTTATCTTATTTGTCTCATTATTTGCACTGGGACCAAACTGGAAATAAGATGGAAGACTTATATAGATATTACATTCATTACTGACAGACACAGAGTTGAAATTTCCTTTAAGTGGTGTAAGTAGAATTAATTCACAAGAGAATGTTATTTTGCCATATGTTTTATTCAGTCTTCTGGTTCCTTTTTAAAAAGTACACTGTACTTCGAATTATTTCCTCCATTTGATCAGGTTTAGGACTATGAGGTCACATAAAATCCAATTATACCTATGCATTGTACATTTGTCTGAGAATGCAATTAATATTAGTTTTACCTTGACTTGTTCATTAGAAGTCACAGCACAGAAAACTATTTCCGTAAATCCTTGAGATGGGAACATCCGAAAACAGATACCACCAATCACACGACCATCCTTTACTAATGCAAGGGTCTTGTGTTTCCTGTAGTAATATATTTTGACATATAAACCATATACCCATTAACGATGCCCATCACCGGTGCCTTCATAGCCATAGCAATTATAAATAAAAGATGTTTTGCATAGATTTTGATACTAGATTGGATTTTATTTTCAAAAGAAGGTGTCCAGAAAACTGACAACATAAAATATTCTGACTGCATTTTTAGATTCCTTTTCACTGATTATCTCCTGTCCCATCTTATTATACTGGAATAATAAGTTTATTCAAGGCGGAAATAGCTCTACTGAATAATGCCAATTTCTACTCAGCGGCCTGTTTCCAGAGAGAAGGAAAATTGTGTATTAAAACTAAAAGAGTTAGTCTGACTGGAAAGAATTGGATTTTCAGGCTGTAGTTTATCATCATCTTTCAAGCCTTTACCAGAATTGTAGGGATTCCTGTCTCTTCTTAAATCAATTGGTCTACTTCTTCCACAAAGACAGAGAACCAATTTTGAACTCGGTCCAGGTCAGTCCTCACTCTTGTTCATGATACTAGCAGGGTTGATATACAACTTCTAAAATACTCCTAGCAGGGCTTGAATTAGTATGTGATTAAGTAAGTCTAATAGTTTTTCTAGTCCTCTGGAAGTTTGCCAGAAAAGTGAAGAATCTCTCTTCCTAACTGATTGATTTAGTTTCTGGCAGGTCTCCTTCACTCATACTCTTTTCAACACATTATTCACAAGAGAATACTGAATAAATTTCAAACTTAAAAAAAAACAAAAACCCCAAAACCAATTAACTTGATAAAGTTTCAAATCTTTTGAAACATGAGACAAACATTTGTTATAATTTCCTCTCTAGTAATTAGCAAATAGGCAACGACAGTCAGACTATTCCCATTGCCCCTGACTATTGACCATGCTTGCTGGGACTGATGGAAAAATTTTCAATAATACCTAGAAGGCAATAGATTCCATTTTAGGAAATTTATAGAATATCTAGAACCAAGACTGTTTAAAGTATGAAAATATTGAAAAACATTGACTCAATGTTTCAACTTTTAAATAGCATTTATTTTGTTTAAAAGTTAGATGTATGATAGTTTTGATAATTTCTTAGTAAAGATATTTATTTACATTATTTATATGGGTGCCTAACTTACAAATAATGACTCTGGGCAGCTTAGATATGGTTAAAAACATTAAAAACAGTGATCATACAAAAAACACCACAATATAGGATAGTCAAGGCCAAATCACGACATATTATAATTTAAAGTAATTTCAGGATGAGCTTCTCTGGTACTCTGGCCAAAAGCCCAGGGTAAAAAAATAAATTTTCAAGGCCTTATGTAAGGATAAAGACCCTCTTGTTCCAAAGACAGGGCCAGACTTATCACAGGGAAAGCATACTTTCTAGGTCACAAATAAGTAACATTTTTTCATGAAACGGACTTGAAGCATGCTCACTCTTCTGCTGAATCTCATGGGGCAGAGATAATTGGAAGCAGGCAATCCTACAAATAGCCAGGTCTTATGTCTTGAAGGGCTTTAAGTATAGTTATTAAGCAGTTAAAAAGGGATTTTTAAGAAGCAGTACTAAAGACATCTTATTAACTGATAATTTTGAAGAGCCAAACAGTAATATTAATATTACCAAAAGTTGATGTGATAGAAAGCAATTGTACATGCAATTCCTATACCAATTTTCCAGAGAACATTTTGGAAGGGAGCAAGAATTGCCCAAATTGTCCTCTTTCCAGTTCCAATGATAAATCATCTCTATCTGTGAAAGATTAAGTATTGCCTATTACTTATTATTTGGAACAAACTTTACAATTAATCACTAAATGCAAATCCCAATCTTTAGCTCTATCTGTTAGCCTGCCCAAAGTTTGAGAATTCTAACAAAGAATGCCATAAATTACAACCACTACACTTTACCAAATGGATACCTAGCTATCTAGATAATTAACTTGTTATCTTCCTTTTTGTTACTGTTGTTGTTGTTCCAAGTCCCAAATCAACAGTCCATAGATTTAAAAACTTGTTTTCAGTTTCTAAAAATGAACTCACTCAATAAATATTATCCCCTTACTTGTTCTATCTTTCCCTTTAAGTAAAAGAAAGAGAAGATACTCACGGATCAAAGACTAGACGAGTAATATACTCTTTTGGCATTCTGGGTAACTGATGTGAGAATACATTTTGTAAGCCAACCAGCCACATCATAATCTTTTTATTTGGTTTTTGATTTAAGGAATTTCCAACCACATGAAATTCAATCACTCCCCTACGCTCTTCCAATCTTGCAGCTTCATCCCGGGCGGAGTGTGCAGACAGAAAATTAGTCTGCTTTATGAAAAAAACAATGAAAAATGATTCAGTATTTATTTCAGGAATCCTTTTTTTTCCTTTTCATATATAGTCAATACAAATCTCAGTAAATAGAGTTGGAATCTTACCCGTTTGTTTTAATGACACATACCTCTGTTTAAGGTTGCGTCTCTAACTGAATAAGTAACATATCTGAAAAATATCCAGCAATTCAGGCTAAATATTTAATAACTTATTTGGTGTTTACCTGAGTTTTTACCATGAGAAAAAATGTTTCAAAAATTCATTACAGTGCTCTTGCTATACAAAAGAATATTTCTGTCAATCAGCTTATATCTAATATTTTCAAAAAATGAAAACCCTCACATAATTCCTACTTCTAAAGTAAAACAAAACATTATTCAATTTACTTGTGTTCTTTAATACAGGGGTCCCCAACCCCTGGGCTAAGACCAGCACCAATCCATGGCCCACCAGAAACTGGGCTGTGCAAGTGAACGAAACCCCATCCGTGCACGCATGGGATCCATGCCCCCCCCCAATCCATGGAAAAAACGCCCCTGGAACCCAAAAGGTTGGAGGTTGCTGCTTTAATATATCTCCTCAATTACAAACATCTAAATCTAAATAGCATTAAATACCAGGAGTCAGTTATTTGTTTTGCATTCCAAAAAACACCACTAAATTATTTAGCATCAATCACAGTGATAAGTCTTCAACTTGTTACCAGTCTTTTTATGATTGTGAAATTATGATGGCCTTGAAAAAAGTGCTTTATAGTCTGTAAAGGAGTGGTGGGATTCAAATATGTGAACAACCGGTTCTCTGTGTGGATGCTGCTTCCGGAAATCCATTCTGGGCCTGGGCAACAAAAAATTAGCTACTGATTCTGCCGAAGTGGTGGGAACTGGCTGAATCCCACCACTGCTGTAAAGCACTTCTATCGTATAAAATGTTCTTCCCTGTGGTCTGGCGTATTTTGGGCACATGGCAACTGGCTCAACTTTATGGCTGGTTGTACTATCCTGAGGTCAAGTGATGGCAATTTGTAAGATTTTCGGCCAGTTTCTAGCAAAAAACATCCTGTTAAATGATACATTTAATTACTGCTACAAAAAATGTCAAAAGTAGGTCCAGTCACTTGGGTGCCTTGACTTATAACGGCAATGACTTACAACTAGATTTCTAGTCCCAATTATCATCATAAGTCAAGGACTATCTGTACAGTGTTAATGATTACAACATGCAGAAAGAAATGTTTTAAAGATGATGAGAACTAGTACAGCTATGCAAATTATGCCTTCTTTGACAACTTGGCTGACTAGATACATACAAAAGTTGCCCAATGCATAAATTCTATCCCTTCATCCTTCTTACAATTTCTTGAAGGTTCCTGAGACACAAAGATCTAGTAATGGATACGTGGAAGGCAAACAGAAGCCAAGCAGGCACATTTTCTCTCAATTTCTTGACAATGCTTAGAGTAGAAAAACATTGTCATCCACTATACCGTCACAATTTCTCGTCCTATAAACCACAGTTAGGGGGCAGGTTTTCAGTAGTAATGAGGCAAAAGACTACAGGTAAAGAAAAATGCTGTGCTGAATTAATTAAAAATTAGCTATGTTGAATGGAAGATAATGAGTGGAGATAGAGGAGAAAAGGGGGGGAAGGGGGAAAGGATCTAATTTAAACCAAATAAATGAGAATTTGATATTCACATATTCTCAAAGTAATCCAATGGAAATATAAATAATGAGCCATGTTACAGTATAAGATTTTAGAGACAGGGTTTGGAGCCTCTTTTTGTTTTGTTTTATTTTGATATGATTTGCTTGATTTGAAATATGATTTATTTTGATCTTCTCATATGCTGACTTTTTAGTTGCAAGCTGCTCAGAATCATTTAGGAGTTGAGCAGTCTATAAATTAAGTAAATCTAGCAAATTACGCTAAGTTCATAAAGCATTATAAATTTGCTTGAGATGAGATCTTGACTAATTTTTTTCATATGTCTGAATATACAATATTAATCCATATGAACAATTCCCCTTCTAAATATGAACACTTTGAAATGCAAATGATAAAATTGAATCATATGCAAAAAGACAAGATGTTTGAACGAAACTAACTGTATACCAGCTATGCCATTAAAAATATCCTTTAAGTTAAAATTTATTTTTAAATTTGTCATTTTCTAGTGTATACATACAATATTTACACGTCATATATGTATAAATACTAGCAGCTTGATGTGTTTGGATACATTTTACTACTTTTAATAATCCCAGAATTCTTAGCTATGGTCATATTGGGTAGGAATTCTAGGAATTAAAGTCCAGGCAATATGAGGCATCTACTTAAGCTGAATTCTATTAAAGTATTAATAATGAAAAACTGCCTTCAAATAAAAATCAGCTCAATAATATTGAAATTAAAAAAATATCTTGATATGACAATAAACCTATTGATACCTATAGTTAGAAAATGTAATGTGCTATCCTTATTTTTGACATTAATTAATTCTGAAAGATACATTTCTCACCTCTGGACCAAGCATTGCTGTTGGATCTGTAATGGTTGACATCACTTCATTGATCAGTTCAACAGGAATATCTCCTATAACCCGTGGCTTCTTAGCATTCTCCGAAGAATAACTTTCATTATTTTTTCTTTTTTCTCCTAAATAACAAAATAATTATTTAACAACAAAATCCAAATGTTGTACATTACCAGAATCAAAAAACATTAAATTATATCACTCATTGTTGAAAAATATTTGATTGTTGAGTTAAAAAAGCTATGAACTTCAGTAGCAAACAAATTATATTCAACAATATGAAATTGGTAAAAGCCACTCAGAAGTCAGCTGTATTAATCATCTCATCAGGGTTCAACTCCCCATATTACCAATGGCTGGGAGGGGACTACAAAAATCCCTGGGGATTGGGAGCTCTATAGCACGGGGGCCACAACAAAGAATGCCTAGAACCTTTTATACTACCTCAAAGCTTTTTTAGGGAGCATTCGGGCTCTTTGACTTATTATAAAGGATGTGGAGGTTCAATTCTAGCAAGACAATGCTTGATTTAAGCTAATGCTATACCAGGAATAGTTCGAGGACAAAAATATATATGCCTAGGAAAACTACTTTTAAATATAACCAAATCTGGAACCCAATCCACGAAAACTCTTTGGAGAATAACAAAGAAATATCATAATTATCATTCAGTTTAGCATTCAGACAGTGAGTCATAATAATTTCCCATTTATAAAATAATAGTCATTCATTTGACTCTCAGTATGGCTTGTAGCCACATTACTTAGCATTTTTATTTTGTTAGAAAATTAAACTAATATGATTTGGGACATGATAAAAGATCATTACCACACATTGTGGTCTCGCTTGCATTAGTATTTTCCTGGCTACTCCATAATTTTGGTAAACACGATTCACTATTGTGTTAACCTACAGTGTTTTAAGATATTTTTGTATATAGCATTGTTGTCCTAGCTTTAACTGATAGCTGGCCTGTTTCCATATATCAGTATGCCATAGCTCTTCCCGAAGGCAATATGAGAAGATCATCTGCACAATCATTAAGGCAATTATAGTTGTTGCATCAAAACTCTGTGCCTCATTTATCTATAGAAATTGTAAAAAACACTTTATTACTATAAACTCTTATCGATATGGCAGTATGGGGAACAGCTCTATTCTTCTTTACTTTGTATGTATTTTATTGGCATGGTTTTTGAAAAAAAAACACAACCCTATAATATTTACAATTAGCAAAACAGACAAAATCCTTTGCTATTTATATTACCTAGGTTTTGATCCAGGCCAGAAGCAGATTTGGAAGCAGGACTCATCGTTCCTCCACTAGGTTGTTCCAAAGATGAGGGACTTGAACTGTATGAAACAGATCTCATCATAGGAGGACGGTTAATAACTAGCAGAGAAAGAAAGCCAGAGTTGAGGCATATGAAATCAAGATGCAGGTGGATGTAGCATAAAAAAAAAACACTTCAAAAGATGATAAATATAAAAATAATTCCAACATGAGGTAAGAATTTAACCAACCATCAATATGGGACATCCTGATTAGCAGTCCTTTTAAACTACAGGCAGTCCTCGACTTACAACCATTTGTTTAGTGACTATTCTAACTTACAATAGCACTAAAAAAAAGTGACTTATGACTATTTTTCACATTTAGGTTTTAATAATTTTAGAACTGTATAATTAAGGTTAGCCAGTATCTTAGAGCCTGGAGTCTAACTGCACTGGACACTTGACAATGATGATGTGAGAGAGCAAGACATATACATAACCCAAAGAGAAAGAGTAAAGAGAAGAACGAGACTGAGATGCCACAAAGAGAAAATTCCAAGCATTCTGAACATTCGAAGGTGGCAGCAACTTCTAGACATCTGAAGCTGAAGGATTTGTTTCAGCACCATAATATAACACATAAATCTCCTTTTTTTCCCTTCCTCTCCCTCACAATCTTCACCAATAAATCTTATGCCCTACATGACTGGGAAGAGAGTGATTTCTCTTCCTCTGAAGATGAAGTTTCTACAGGAGAAAGAGGGGCGTTCACCTTTAAAACCACAAAAAACTGAAAAGTGGATGCAGATCTAATTGCTAGGAATTGCCTACTAACTGCTAAAAGAGTTATTGCAATTTTTAACCAGCTATTAAATGTCAATCAGAAAGTAGACAAACTTTTTTCTATAATGGAAAATAATATAACTAAATCTGACGTGAAGCCAGTCACCAATCCAGCTGCTCCAAAACTCTCTCAAAATACTCACAAATGCACAAGTTCTCATATGTATGGAAATTGCCACAGATAAGCTAGTTTTACAATGTCACAGGATTTTGCTGCAGATGGCAATTAATCCTCCCAACAAAGTTAAGTGGGAAAATAGAAAAGTAATACTTCACTCCTTTTCACAACTGCTTCACCGTAGAATATATTCCAGCTGAACTTACTGAAATCTCCTGGCTCCATATGGCAAGGTCTTGACAGAATAATGCTGGGTTTTAGTCATTTCACACTCTCTTCAATGATCTTTAAACAGATATTTCTTAAGGGATTTTCAAATCACACCTACATGTGTACCGCCTCTGCTGAACTTGGGAAGGACAACCAATCACATAAGGAAGGGCATCAAGTCCCAGAGCTGATGAAATCAGCCAGCCAATACCTATACAGCAGAATGTTCCACCAACTCCAAGGTTGGGCTCAGATAAGCATAATGCCCTTGATTTAATTAAAACAAAAATATGGACATCAGCCGACTCTATGGAAGATGAGAAAGAACTGGGACAGTTATTTGGCGACCTCCCTAGGAAAACCAACAAAACCATCATATATAAGCTTGAGGCAGTAAAATCAATGCTTTAGTCTTGCAACTGAGTCTTTCAATACTCTACTACCCCCTAGCTGCTCTTCTGCTGAAAAGCTGACAAATTCATTTTCCAGCATCCCCACAAAACAAAACAAAAAGGAGCTTTAGCCCAAATCACATTGTCAGCAGACAAATATCACAACAAAAGGAAACCAATTTGGTGAACAACTTAATGGATCAAGCAAGCTACCTTGCCGAGTAGAGTCCTCAAAGAAAATCCAAGGCATTAACCATTGTATACAACTGAATACATACAGCAGTAGTGGGGATCACAGATCCAGAGACACCTGTACCGGATCTGAATCTGTGGAATACTGACCCTCATGATAAATAAAAATAAAAATTACAATATAGGAAGAAGTTGAACCTTAAAATAATTGTGTATATACCAGACATATTGTTACCAATACTGATACTGACTCCCCTGGCGTCTATAATAAAACTATTTCTTTAACAGCTTAATAACCAACACCATGAATTAATCTGTGTTTCCACTATTCCTCAAGATCTGCCTTTAGCAGTGGCCACTACTGGGAATTCAGATTGACAATTGTACGCTCCTAAATTCCTAACTCTCCTTTCATGGAATTCTGCAGGCTGGAATGCCGAATCTCTGTGTTTACAAATTACATGGCTGAATTCTACTTATTCCTGCTTCAAGAAATCTGTATATAAATGGGTACAAATCCTTTTTACTTTCACAAGTTCCTGGAGCAGGATAAGGCAGATAGTGTTTAAGTGGCGGTTTAAGTACAAATAGTCCTCAACTTATAACAGTTCATTTAATGACTGTTCAAAGTTACAATGGCACTGAAAAAAATGACTTATGACCGTTTTTCACAGTTATGACCATTGCAGCATCCTCATGGTCATATGATCAAAATTGGGATGCTTGGCAACTGTCTCATATTTTTGCAACCTTTTGACAAGCAAAGTCAATGGGGGAGCCAGATTTACTTAACAACTGTGTTACTAACTTAAAAACTATAGATTCACTTAAAAGTAAAGTGGGGCAAAATTCACTTAACAACTGTCTCACTTAGCAACAGAAATCTTGGGCTCTGCTGTGATCATAAGTAGAGGTCTATCTGTATACAAGTCTCAATTAAGCTATGCCTAAATGTTATACAGCTAGATCCTGACCTATGGAGAGCATTATTCAATTGTTAAAATCTAACAATGTTGAATTATTACTGTGTATCTTCCATCATCTTTAAACATGATCCAATTTAATGGTCCTAATTTGAAGCATAATCTCATATCAAATAATCACTCATTTTATGTAATTGTTTTGGGCAACTTCAATGCAAGGATAGGATTGAACGACAAGGCACTTTTCACTCAGTTCAAGCAAAACCCTTCTGAACCAGCTATGATGCCCCCTCTGTTAACCCAACAATCCACAGATTTAAAAGAGGTTACAAGGGGTTGTGCCTTCTACGAAGTAAAACCAAACTAATTCTACATTTATTGAATGGATTTATCAGTACCCATGATGAATTCTCTCACTGGGCCGGCACAAGCCCCTCCCTTATTGATTATACTGTGATCTTACAGAACTTAATTATATCTGAAGAAAAATTTTACTTAGAAAACCAGCCTGAAAGCAATCACTTCCCAGGTATCATAATCATAAAAGCATTTAACAACTGTTTTGTGGAAATAGAACTTATCCCAATTTTGGAATTGAATTCAGAACTAGGAATGGTCTATGCCAAATGGTCTCAAAAACTTAGTAGTCAAATCTCTCATCTGCTTCACTCTGAAGCAGTTCTGCATCTCCACTCTACTACAGTCAGAGAGAGATTTGAGAACTCGCTCTGACAGACATTCTCCCATTTAATGCAGTTATTCCAGCCAGTACTTTCTACTCAGGTCTCAAGGAAGAGAGGAAAACAAGCAGACAGGGTTTTCCCCCTCTGAGCCCTGGTCTGGCATAGAATACCTTGAGGCCGAAAGTAAACTGATCAGGAGATCCAATTTATATAAAGAGAATCCAGCTGAGCATTCTATTCAGGACTATATGCTCCTGAAGAAACAATATAAACATATTTTTTTAAAAAAAAAATAAGATAAAAGAATTCACTAGGCTTCCTGGCAGCAATTGACGACAGCCTCCCAAGCCAGAAATTCCACTTTATTCTTGCACTTAATAGCTTCTCATCCAATCGAGAGACCTCTTCCATTCATCTCTTACCTGCATCTGTGTGGGAAAACCACTTTAGAAGATCATATCTACAAGAAGAGCCCTCTAAATTTGATTTGGATCTCAAAGCTTCCCAAATGAGCCCCTGTCACAAATGCTGAAATAAAGAAGCTTGTAAAACAGTTAAAGCCTGGTAAAGCCCCAGGCAACAACTTTATTACCCCTGAAATATTGTGAAACAATATAGGCTGGTGGAGCCCTGTTCTTGCCTTCCTGTTTTATCTTTATTATTGATCACACTGCACAGATTCCTGAGGACTGTTGCTTAGCTATTATTGTGCCCATATACAAAAAGGGCACACAAGATTTGCCTGCAAATTACAGGTCTAGTAACCTGTTAAGCATAATAAGCAAGCCATATGCTAGATACTTAGATAATAAATCAGTTGATTGCATTGATTCAGAGCTGGCTGATGAGCAAGGAGGCTTTAGGTCTGGATACTCTATATATGGACATGCCCTTATATTTCAATATCTGGCTGAAAAATACACATCTAAAGCAGATTCTACACTGTACACTGGATTTGTTGATTTTAGATCTGCATTTGATTTAGTTCCCAGAACAAGGCTTGGGACAAAGTTTCTGCACACCACCATTGATAGATGGTTATTTTTGCTCATGCATAATCTCTATAAGAATTCCAGATTCAAAGTCCGTTGTAGTATGCAAGGCCAGTATACTAATACGATTCCAACTCAAAAAGGAGTGAGGCAGGTATGTACTATAGCCCCCTCCTCTGTTTAATTTATATATAAAGTCACTCATGGCCAAAATGAATCAATTAGAGTACCACCCACCAAAATTAGAAAACAGGCATATTACTAGCTTCTTATATGCAGATGATATTGCACTTCTGACACAAACATTAACTGGACTCAAGCAAACCCTGAATGCCTTGACCAGGTATTGCCCAGAGGAAGCTTTCAAAATCAATCATAGTAAAATGAAAATTCTATGTTTTCCAAAGAGACCTAAATAGTATGCTTGGAGGATAAATAACCAGAATATCGAACAAGTTAAAATATTCAAATATCTGGGCATGATTTTCCATTGTTCCACAAAATGCAGTATGCACCAAAACTATGTTATACAAAATGCTCAAAAAACATTTGACTGCAATCCAATCTTTCTATTTCACTAGAGGAGCATGGTATATACAAGCAGCACCAAAGCTATTTTCACCAAAGACTCTACCCTATTCCTCTTTTGCCTTTTTTGAAAAGCTCCAGTCTAAATTTCTAAGGGCCATATTGCAGGTAGCCCCCTTTGTTTCCATGATAGTTCTATGGGGAGAGGCAGGCCTGTTCAAGATAGAAACTGGTGCATGGATCTGCATTGTAACACATTAGCTGAAACTACTGTTCTTCTGCACAGGTCTGAGCCCTTTCCTTATAGAGGATAAGGAATAAATTAAACATGAATTAATGCTATTGTATTAAAACTCCAACATCTCAGTTCCTAATGATGGGCTATGAGCATGCACTTAGTGCATTTAAATAACATATTAAAGACCAGGAAGTTCAACAGGACCTGTCTTACTCAATAATGTTTCCTTAAACAGACAAGAACCCCCTCCCCCCGACTCACAAACTATCAATATATTTATATTACATAACTGTCTCTAAATTTTGGAGAACATTAACTTTAGCATATTGGAATGCTCTGCCCACAGGAGTTCTGGAGGGCCAATATAAAAAAGTTCCATATGAACTAAAACTGTGCCTCTGTGGACAAGGGACCATTGAAACTGCAGCTCGTATCCTACTATTTTGTCCCCCTCCCCTCCCTCCGGGACTCACGGACTCATAACACCTTACCTGATTAAATATCCTGGAAACTCTGAATATTTTTACATTAAACTATTGTTGGATCAGCATGATTCTATTTCTTTGAACATAGCTAAGTTTTGTTACATTGTCTGTAAAATTAGGCAGACTTTGGTCACCCATTGATTTCATCGTCAGTTGTTAACATATTACTATACCTTGTGCTGTTAGGTTCGATTCAGCTTTGCTTTATTTTAATGTTTAATTTTTTTGTGCTGGTCCATGACTGCAATAAGGATTGAATTGAAATAATTCCTGGTTTTTTCATCTAAAACTGTTAACCAGAAATCCCAAAATCTGAACATCTGCTCATAAGACATGTTGAGAGGTGACCAGCCATTGCAAAAGAACTATCTAACAAATCAGGCCTCTGGCCTATTAGCCCAGTCCTTGCTAAAGGTGAGCAAGGAACATCTGTCTAGTGATATTGTCCAAAATCAAATCCATGGTATTTTCAATATTAGCATTAATATATTCAATTTCTGCATGTAAACTGGCTTTTTAGCCAATCTGAATGTTTACTGGGTACCATTTTACTTGCTCTTATCTAAAATTTAGAAATAAGTCTAAGTCTCTACATTCTATTATTTGAAGTTAGTCCAGTTTTCATTTGGAACGTAGAGTTGTTTTCCAGATGTCATGCTTGAGGCATCTGAGGCAACCCAAGTACGTGAGAATTACCCTAATGAAAGCAGGCGAAAAAGCTCTTAACTGAAGAATTACAGAATAACAATGCAATGTTTTAAAGTTCTTGAGGGAACTGCTGCATAAATTTTATTTAGTGTTAAGTGTTATTATTATTAACAAATAGTTGCTTATTTAAGAGAAGTAATCTTAGCAGCCTCTAGTAGTTTTTCAGGCCAACAATTGCACTTTGAAAATTGTTGGTTCTTAAAGCTCTCTGAGCTTGGGTTTTGTTTTTGTTTTTTGGGGTTTTTTTGCAGATATTTTATTACCAGGCTAGGTAACATTATCACTGCAAAGGAGAATGGGATTTGACAGCTGTTTATATATAGTAGGTGTCCAATCTTGGTGGACACGTGGCTTCCTCCTTGATGGTTCCTTGTCTCTGTTATTGTATCTTCCCTTTACCTGGTGCTGTTCCTCCCTTACATCTCTGTCATATTAAAACAGGAGCAGTAGAGAAGATATGTGAGACAATAAACAACATACTGGAATACAGAAATAAAATTTACAAAAGAAGGCAGCACCACACTATCCTTCCTGGATATCCTCATGAGCAAAGAAACAATGTGGCAAATTAGAAACTCACTTTTATTAAAACATACTCACTGCAGTAACCTGGAATATCAAAAAGGGGAAGCAGATCACCTATAAAACATCTTTCAATGGATACCCAGCGACTTGATCAAAAGGTAGCTAAGTACATTGCTCAACTATTACAGCCTACAAAAAAAATAGTGTTATCATACATCAAAAACATTTTTGAGACAATGAAACAGACTACTATAACCACTCATCATCACTAGCTCACCCAGCAACAAAATCCCTCCAAAGCAGCCAAGGAAGAAAAATTGGACTCATCATACAGTGTAACAGCCACTATGTAGGCTGTTAGAAAAAAGACTAGCAGACTGCTTTCCATGAACATCTGCTAGCAATCAGAAGACATGACAAACACTCCTTGTTTCAACTGGGAAACTGTTAATGTTATTGATCAAGCCAAATAAAAAAATGCAAGGGAATTCCTAGAAGCTTGGCATTCACCCAAATAAGCCAACAATAGACACATTTTATATATTATTTAAAAGGCACAATCAAAAACCTGGATGTGAAACAAACAGCCTAGAACACATCTTCACCAGCAGCCAAAATCCTGATATAGGAAACAGAACAAAATCAACTAGCAGAGAGGAAACAATGCCCTAATCAAGGAACTACTAAGGAGGAAGCCACATCTCTACTAAAATTGGCAAGGCAAACTACCATATATAAACAACAAAGCCCAGTTTCCCACATACTGATGTTTACCTAGCCTGGTAGTAAACAATCTGCAAGAAAACAACCAAGCTCAGAGAACCAAAAATCCAGAGTTGAAAATGGAGCTATACTGTATGTACACTGGATGTTTTTACTGGACAACCATTTGTCTGAAATGGTATAGGGTTTCCTGCCTGAGCAGGGAGTTGGGCTATAAGAGCTCTAAGGTCCCTTCCAACTCTATTATTATTATTGTTGTTGTTGTTGTTGTTATCTCATGTTGATATTTTGTAAATTTATTTAAATGTGTCTCTGCTTCTATAGGAAGGTGTTAAATAAAAATCTAATTACATACCTCCTGCCTGTTTCTTATTAAACAATATCTCTCTACAAGATTTTACCTGGACAAAATTACAACAAAACATGATGTTCTCTGAAACATTGCAACCCTCCAGAGGAGATGCACCTCTACGGGTCTAGGAAAATTTGGTGCAGCCAGCTCATGGCCATTAAGTTGCAGCAAGGCAACTTGTCCTGGGGACAACTTCCCGCAGGTTGGAGAAGGACCTTAGCGCAGGGGTCCACAATCCCTGGTCCGTGGACCAGTACCAGGCCGTGGCATGCTAGCAACCGGTCCACACAAACAAGCAAAGCCACATCCGCGAGATGCAGGCAGCACACAAAACCATGCCCCCTCCGGTCCACCCCTCTCCATGGAACTGGTCCTTAGTGCCCAAAAGGTTGGAGACCTCTGCCCTAGCAGGTGAGCAAGCGGGTAGAGAGCAGAGAGGGATGGGGGCTGGGGGCTTCCCTTTTTTACATCCACTGCCACCGAACTCAGTGGGCAAGTTGGGCAGTGGGGAGGCAGTAGTGGGCAGAGGCATCCTATTATCACACACCCCACCACCACCGTCCCTGTCCTCTGTAGCCCAGAGCTCAGCGTGACAGCAACAATTGCAGGGGATGTCCCTGACCTGCCGCCTGACCCATCCACTGACACAATTCCCGGGATGCCCCTGACCTGCCGCCTGACCCATCCACTGACATCACAATTCCCGGCTTCTTCAGCCCAAAGCTCAGTACGGCTGGGGATGTGAAAATGGGAAGCCCCCTGCTGCCACTCTGCACTCTCCCCACTTGCTCGCTCATTTGTCCACTCGGTTCTCCCTCTGGCCGCCCATGACAAGTTGTCCCCGCAGCATATTGGCTGTGTGGAGTTGTCCTGCAGTGACTTGGTGCCAGTGAGTTGGCAGAGGAGACCTGAGTGGTGAGCTGGTGGTGGTGAACCGGCTGTGCCATGTTTGGCTGCTGCAAGTTATCCCATTCCGGCCCCTATCCTCTTTGCCTTCTGTAAGAGCCTCAAAATGTGGCTCTGCCAATTGGCTTTGGACCCTAATGGGACATTCAATGTTGAAGATGGTCAGTTGACTAGGAAAAAGATCCTGCCTCCAATCTGTAGTATTCTTTTTTTAAAACTTAGGAAATCTCTGTTCATTTTAATATTTAATTTTGTGTGCCTTTGCTTTTATGATGCGTGTAAATTACGCAGAGTCACTTGACAATGAGATGGAAGGCATATAAATTTAATAAACAAAATAAATGAAACAGAAGAACCATAATTGCAAAGGCCTGTGTAAGTGATATTCAAATTAACTTAGAAGACAATCTTTATGCATTTATAAGTGGCACAAGACTGTCCATTAACTGAATAAAGTTAACATAGCACCTATTTTGGTCTTCATCTTCTCTTGCATTACAATATTTACCTGTTTGGATGCCTAGTTGGCTGCTTCGAGAAGTGGAAGTTATGAAATCTGGATCCCAGATAGGAGAATTTTGACTGTATACCTCTTCCTCCAACATGGACAGGAACCTTAACACAGAAGTCAAAGCAGCATTAATGTACATAGTCTAACCTACCAGGACAACTATGTCTTGTTCTATTATAGAGATAATTAAAGAAAAATAACAAAGCATATATATGATATTGTCTATAACATAAATGGTATAGTCAAAATAGCTTATTTTTTAAAGTATTCAAAGGTAAGTACTTCTTTGGCTTCATTCCCTAAAGTACTTTAATATATTAAAATAGTAAAATCATATTATTAGTATTCCAATCTAATCATTTAAAGATTACTATGTTCAAAAAAACTGTTCACTCACTCGTTTTCCTATTCTGACCACATGCAACTATTCATACTGGGCCATTTAGAATATTTTTAATGAAGTTTTTGCTTTGAATAATGGGTATTCTAAGATCCAAATGTTAGACTGGAATTATATAATAGCTACATATAAAAAGTAGTCAGATCAGCCTAACTTACTACTTTTACTTGTTGTATGCTGTCCTAAGTAATGCAGACACTAGAAAGAAAATATAAACATGTGTGTTTGTGTGTGTGTGTGTGTGTTTATATATTTGTGATTGTGTAAATACATATGCATATATGTACATATCTGTGACATACACATACATATATGTATATGTACGTGTTTATGTGTATAGCAGATAGACAGAGAGATAAGTAGACAGCTCAGATAGATATAAATGTATAGCATGTAGATATAGATATATAGAAATATAGGAGATATAGATATAAATATAACCTCCCAAATTCTTCTGCCGCTTGATCATGGTAGACAGGTATTCCAACTGGTATGCTGAAGAACACCAAAGGGCAGATACTAATTCATTCAAAGAAGATCAAACAAATATGGGAGGAGTATAAGGAAAAAAACAATCAACAAATATGCCACAACTAGCATTTCATAGAATAATCATGAAGAACTTGGAAAAGATATTCAGATGTTGTGATATGTCTATACCCAGAAAGATCAGAATAATGCAAACAATGGTATTCCCTATGACACTCTTAAGAAAGTGAATGTTGACCTTTCAAGAATCAAGATGGAAACAATAAAGATGCTCTTGAAATTTGGTGTTGGGGAAAACGCTTAAAAACATCATGGACTGCTAAGAAAACAAACACATGTATCATCAAACAAATCAAGCCAAGTTCTTATTCATGGTACAAATGATCAAGCTCAAATTATTCTATTTATCTTGCAAATACCTAGCCTTTCCAGAGAAGATTCTAATGCTGGGCCAAGTAGAAAGAAAGAAGTGGATGACCTCACCATGCAGATGTGGATACCACTGGAATACTTGATATACCAGGTTAGGTGACAGATGATCACAGAGAAAGTATATCAATCTATGCTAAGAGTTAACACAGATTTGATGGCAACTAATGAATGAACCCATCAATCAATGTCAAGATATTTTATCAGCCCAAACAAACTTTAGGTGAGATGAAGATGTCTTTACTGAAGATTGTAGGCTATAATCCACCATGAGGGTAAGTAGATAGATGTTCTTTGACATTTCACTCTAGGACTAAGTGATCAAAATCATCATCTGGCCTCCATGCTTGAGAAAAGGATTAGAACTTGGGTTCCTCGTTCCTAGTTCAGCACTTTAACCACTAAACCTGTATGTATGTATGTAGTATACAGAGGCCCCAGACAAGAGATGAATTAGAGGTACAGTACTTATATCAATTCTACTTTAAAAGTCTTGACTTCTTCTAAATATTATAAACAACTATTGATTAGAAGGCAGTGGCCTAAGACAGGGCTTTTCAACTGGTGGTACGCGTACCACCAGTGGTACGCGAGCACATGGCTGGTGGTACGCGTAGGACGGGTTGAAAAAACATGTAAAAAAAAATATTAAAAAAAATATTAAAAAAAATATTTTTGAATTTTTTTTTTTTTTAAAAAAGTGTAAAAGTGGATGAGGTGAAGCGGCGGCAGCGCCGCAGAGGCTTGTGGCCAAGTCAGCTGGAACTGCACGTTGCCTGGGTCCGACTGAGAGCCCAGGATCAAAGCGCGCAGCTCCAGCTGATTGGCGGCAGCCTTGGGGGCGGCAGGCAGCCTCACGCAGTCTTCAGGGGACATTCCGCCGGAGCTGCGTGACGCATTGCCTGCCCCCCCCTCCCCCGCCCCCACCCAGATGCCCTCGCCTCCCCCAAGCGTTTTCTTTTACTCACCTGCTTTCAGCTGCACTCCCTTTCTCCTGTCCTTCTCGGCCTTCGCCATGTGTTTGTGAGACCCAAAAAAAATTCCATGAGACTTTCTAACTTCTCGCGAGAAGTTAGAAAGTCTCATGGAACTTTTTTTTTTTACCCACAAGCACGTGGCAAAGGCAGAGAAGCAAACGAAGACAGAGAAGCAAAAGGAGAAAGGGAGTGCAGCTGAAAGCAGGTGAGTAAAAAAATGCTTGGGGGAGGTGAGGGCATCGGGGCGGGGGCACCAACCTTACCCTGCATGGCGGCGGGAAGGTTAACGGCGGGCGCGGGGGGGCAGGAGGAGCTGCGCAAAGCAGGCGGAGGGGAGGCCGGGCAAATTGCGGGTGCTGGCAGCACGGAGGCTGATCGTGCACGCGTGTGTGCGCGAGGCACTGCCCGGGGCCAGAGTTGCTGCCCGGGGCCAGAGGGGAGGCCGGGCAGATTGCGGGTGCTGGCAGCACGGAGGCTGATCGTGCGCGCGTGTGTGCGCGAGGCAGAGGTGCTGCCTGGGGCCAGAGGGGAGGCTGGGCAGATTGCGGGCAGCGGCAGCGACGGGAAAGCCGATTGCACGTGTGCGCGAGGCAGAGGTGCTGCCCGGGGCCAGAGGGGAGGCCGGGCAGATTGCGGGTGCTGGCAGCACGGAGGCTGATCGTGCGCGCGTGTGTGCGCGAGGCAGAGGTGCTGCCCGGGGCCAGAGGGGAGGCCAGGCAGATTGCGGGTGCTGGCAGCACGGAGGCTGATCGTGCGCGCGTGTGTGCGCGAGGCACAGGTGCTGCCCGGGGCCAGAGGGGAGGCCGGGCAGATTGCGGGTGCTGGCAGCACGGAGGCTGATCGTGCGCGCGTGTGTGCGCGAGGCAGAGGTGCTGCCCGGGGCCAGAGGGGAGGCCGGGCAGATTGCAGGCAGCGGCAGCGACGGGAAAGCCGATTGCACGTGTGCACGAGGCACAGGTGCTGCCCAGGGCCAGAGGGGAGGCCGGGCAGATTGCGGGCAGGCTTCTTGAATCTGGCATTCACGGACCCGGCCGGAGCGAAGGGGAATGCCAGATCACCCCAGGGCGGTTCGAAAGGCCAGCAGGCTGGCTGGGGGTTTTGGGGTGGAGACATGTGAGCCTTCCTCCGTCTTCTTGAATCTGGCATTCACGGACCCCGCCGGAGCGAAGGGGAAGCGGGATCAAAGCCAGATTCAAGAAGACAGAGGAAGGCTCACATGTCTTGACCCCAAACCCCCAGCCAGCCTGCTGGCCTTTCGAACCGCCCTGGGGTTAGATCTGGCATTCATGGACCCGGCCGGAGCGAAGGGGAAGTGGGATCAAAGTCCTTCTTTCGGCCGCAAAGAATGTAGCCAGGCGGGATTCGCCTGGGGCTTGTGCCGGCTCTTCCTCGGGGCTAGCTGCAGCAATGAATGAGCCGGCTTTTCTCCGGCTGTGGCTGCGTGCAACGCACCAGAGGGAGTCCGGCAGCCAAGGCTCTTTCCCTACCCCCCTGTGCTCCTCCGCTGCCTGCGCTCTCCTCCCCCTGCAACCTGAGGGAGGGAGGGAAGGAGGAAGGGACAAAGAAGGAAGGAAGAAGGAAGGAAGGAAGGAAGGGACAGGGAGAGAGGGAAGGAGGAAGGGACAAAGAGGGAGGTGAGGGAAGGAAGGAAGGGAGGAGGGAAAGGAAGGGAAAAGGAAAGGAAGGAAGGAAGGAAGGGACAGTGGGAGAGGGAGGGAAGGAGGAAGGGACAAAGGGAGGTGAAGGAAAGGAAGGAAGGGACTGGGAGAGGGAGGGAAGGAGGAAGGGACAAAGAGGGAGGTGAAGGAAAGGAAGGAAGGAAGGGACAATGGGAGAGAGGGAGGGAAGGAGGAAGGGACAAAGAGGGAGGTGAAGGAAGAAGGAAGGGAAAGTGGGAGAGGGAGGGAAGGAGGAAGGAGGTGAAGGAAAGGAAGGAAGGAAGGAAGGACAAAGGGAGGTGAAGGGAAGGAAGGAAGGAAACAGTGGGAAGGGAAGGGACAAAGGGAGGTGAAGGAAAGGAAGGAAGGAAGGGACAGTGGGAAGGAGGGAGGGAAGGGACAAAGGAGGTGAAGGGGACAGTGGGAAAGAGGGAGGGAAGGAGGAAGGGACAAAGGGAGGTAAAGGAAGGAAGGGACAGTGGGAAAGAGGGAGGGAAGGAGAAAGGGACAAAGGGAGGTGAAGGAAAGGAAGGAAAGAAGGGACAATGGGAGAGGGAGGGAAGGAGGAAGGGACAAAGAAGGAGGTGAAGGAAAGGAAGGAAAGAAGGAAGGGACAATGGGAGAGAGGGAGGGAAGGAAGGCAGGCACCCACCCCAGTCCCATCCCCCTCCACCAAAGACCCATGGATTCCCCCCCACAGGCACGCTACAACCTGAGTGATCAGCTGGCCATGCCCCCGGCCATTGATCACATGACCCTGGGACACTGTGAACGTCATAAGTATGAATCAGTTGCCAAGCATCCGAATGTAAATCACATGACCCTGGGGGTGCTGCAACAGTCATAAGTGTGAAAATGGTCATAATTCGCTTTTTTCAGTGCCGTTGTAACTTCAAACTGTCACTAAGCGAATTGTTGTAAGTCGAGGACTACCTGTACTTTATCTTTTTTTCCTTTTTGGGGGGGGGGTCAAGTTTTTGATACCTTGCTGGGCAAGTGGTGGTACTCGGATATTGCCTTATCTGAAAAGTGGTACAATGGGTGAAAAGGTTGAAAAGCCCTGGCCTAAGAGGCCAATGACCTGACAGGGGAATATGGTTATTTTTCACAGAAATGAATGGAAGCTGTGGCTATATATTTGTAATGCAGACATCCAGAGGACCACTAGATGGCAGCAAAGCAATCCTAATGGAACCCAGCAGACCATTAGATTTTGCTTTTATAAAATAATCCTTGTAAATTTTAAGGATATTTGTTTTCCTCAAAGACATTATTTTAAAAACTGTTGCCCTATATCTATGAAAGCTATATTTTATTTCTTAAATATTTATTTAGAGTTTAATGGATTTTAGTTCGGGACAAAGGAGGTAGAGAAATAAAGTACAACTACACATTTTCCTGCCAAAATTACCAAATGGCTTAATGTTATTTCATATAAGTATTTAAAAAGATATCCATGCATTTTTATCTACAAGAAAGTAACCAGATGGCTTAGAGAAATTAAGCCACATCAAACTATCCAGAAAAAATTCCCAAAGGAATTATACCAGCAAAGAAATAGCAAAATCTATTTTAATAATAATACTTTTAAGAATAAACCAGAAATGAAACCACTTATAGAAATAAACAAACCATAAATGGACACTCATCCTAAAAGCTTTGGTTTTGATTTTCTAATCTTAACAAGCTCTGAAAACAAATAGGAGCTGATATCACAGATCACAACAGATAACAGAACCATTTCGGAGACTGCTTCAGTTCCCCTGACATACCAATTACTCTTCTGACTGTTAAACTGATATTTATAACCTTCAACATTTTAAAGCAATATTGCACCTTGAAACTACATTAAAGCATCCCTATTACATTCTTTCCTTGTTGTCTGTTGAAGACTCTGCTTTGAAAAATAAGAATCCACTCAGAATTCTAAATGGCAGTTCCACCAACATAGCAGGCAGTTTAGTTAAGCAGTCCCAGAATAACAACATTAACTACTGCAAGAATAAATTTTACAAATATGTAATGGCTCAACCCACATATTAAAGGGAAAAATGTAATTTTTCTTCTTACGTTGAGCTGATGCAAAAAAGATGCCTTCCACTCAAAAGCTTCCATATACGGTAGCTAGAGTGATTATTGTTAACTTCCATAACAATTATCATTCCAGCCATAGTACATTAGCTATGTATATTATTATAGGAATTAAACCTGCTAAAACATAACGCAACCTATTTTTCAGTTAACAAAACTATGAAATGTAATTGTATGACTGCAGTCCTACAGACAAGAGAATGATCTATTTATCACCTTGGGATTTAATTCTGATTACAAGTGCTTAACTTTACAATGTGAGGCTGATAGTGCTAAAGCACTCTCCTTGGAAGAAGATCAACTGAATTCAGCTGATATGTTTTAAATAAACCTATATAAGATGGTGCTAATTTTTTGCACAAATCCTCAAAATAGCTCATTGCATTAAGGATTATTGTTCCAGGATATCAACTTTCTTATTTCACCTTGAATGTAAGACTATGTCAGTTCAATAAAAAAAAAAAGACATATATGAACAAATCAAATTTGGACAATGTTTGATATAAGCTATGGTTCAAAGGAAAAGGTATTAGGTTCCATGATGTTACATGAGAAATATGACTGACTGCCTGTCAAAACTAACCACTTAGCACATTCATTAACCATATAGCTCGGCCTTTCTCCAAACTCATGCCTTTCAGAAGTATTGGGTCTGCCATGCTAGTTGGGAATTTTGGGAACTGAAGCTTATGGGAATTGGAATTCAACTAACTTGAAGAACAGAAGAATGATGTTGGCTAGCCAAAGCAATTTTGTTAATGGCCTGTCTGATGACAGAATGGGCGAACTCATCGCAACCAACTTGCCATGGGACAATTCAACAAATACAAAAGTTAAATTAATTTCAATGAAATCGTGGCCAATAATGATAAAAGAAAGTCAATCTAGAAATACAAAAGTTACAATAATTTTGATGAAAATGTAGTCACCAATAATTAAAAGTAACTGAATGAGATGATTAATACAACATTGAATTGTCCCATGACGAATTGGCCATGGCGAGTTATCCCAGACCCATCTGATGAGTCAGACCCTAAAGTGGAAGAGCAAGACAGATTCTGACTCTTCAACTCAGGAGTCAGTCGGCTCTCAGTAACTGTAGCCAACGCTAAGGAACAGAACTGGTTGGAAAATAAACCTGCAAGTCTTAGACATTTACTGCAAAAACACAACGAGTTAAATTACCTAACTTTTTTCTGAGCAGAAAATGATCCTAAGCCCTATTATGCAGAAAGATCAATTGAGTAAAACAGATGTTCTGTGAGGGTCATCTAAAGAAAAAGGTGATTCAGGGAAACAGGCACATCCAAAACAGTGCTGTAAAAGAGGGGCTTGGGAGTCAAATTTCTGTTAGCAAACAACTTTCCAACCCCCAAATATGAGTTCTTGATGTGCTGTTTCTGATTTTTGGGTTGGTACAAGACCAGTCTCAAATTTAAATCTTGGACTTGCACGCATGGAGCCTTTGCTTCTGAAGTAATCTTGTTTTTCCTGAGCATTTACATTTTTGCACTGTGATAAGATTTATAGCTGTCATAAAGAACTCTGATACAAGTATGATCGCTGTATTTGTAATTGCTGGCACAGGGCTATTTGCCAACCTCATATAAGAAGTACCTCAACTGTAGTCAATGTTATGGAGCAACCGCTAGCTAAAAATGAGTAGCTGAAAGCTCAGCTGACATATTTGCCAATACAGATGGAAATACCATGTCCTAAATATCCTGTCTCAACGCCTGATAAATTTAATTGCGCTCTCTGCTAGGTTCCTGGTTTGGGAAACTGAATGTGAGCTGTTATCTTGAAGATTTCTGTTTAGACCATAAAGTTAGGTTCATTATCATCCCGTTTTTGGTTCAACTGCTAAATGGGCTACTCCTTTTATAGTGAGCGTATCAGGTAATTCATGTTCATGTTTGAAAATCCTACTAAATCCACCCTGGCAAGCCATCACATTAGATAACTGTTACTAGAAGTCAGATCAGTGGCTGAATATGTGATTGACTCAGGTTCTTGGCACAAGAACTAGAGTAAAATTTGGCTGGACCCAGTGCCAGGAGAGCTGGTGGCATACTAGATAAGATAAGACTCTGGTTTGAGTAGAATATGCTTACATTTTGCAAGATTTAATTCATGGGCCTCTGGACTAATGAAAAGCATATTTCCATCCAGTTTCTTACCAAATATAAAATGGCTTCAAACTCCAAATACCTAATTCATCACCTGGACATCTACCAACTAAAGTAAAAGCAAATGATAACCCTGGTATATATTGTACTATGGAGATTACAGTACATATCCAACCAAGAAACTACATTCTTCTGTACCAGGTAAATGGATGGTCCCAATTTAGAGAGATTCCTAAACCAAGATTACAAGCACTTCTACGCAGCCCCAACTCTTGAACCATACCCAGAAAACATGTGGTAATATTAGTGATCATCTAAATTTTAGTTTTCCAATCTTATGATCTCAGACCATAATGAATTCTGGAGCCATAAGTAATTCTTGGACCAGTCTTCACTTACAAAATTCCCCAAGGTTCAATACAGCTCCATTCCCAATGGAATTCACTGTCAGGCCTGTGTTTTCTGGACCTGGAACATGGGTTAGAAATTGAAATGGACTTGGCAAAACATTGGAAAACATAAAATTATTTCTCTGTTTTACATTTTGCTGTGGCCTCTGACTGGGTACAAATTCATGCTCCGCATCATGACGAAAGGAAACTCTAAATTTCAGCTTCCTTGATTATGTGGAACATATACCAACTACACATCCTGCAGAGTTTCTCAACACTGTCTGCTTAGTATGATAACTTCACAGATTTCAGTAAGCAAGAAGACGATAAGCCACCATCTCATTGGCCTTACCATTGCCCCATTGACCTGATCACTGCCCAATTGAGCAGATCTATTTGGAATTGGGGCTTTTATGATTTTATAAGCAAAAATCTTAACAAAATTCATCCACTCGTCTATTGCACCAGCTCCTACTGGTGTTCTGTTTGTAAAAATATAAATTATGGGAACTGTAAAATTGTAACAATTTCCAGGCTGTCAACCAGATCTCCATCTGGAATAGATATTCTCTGCCTCAATGACTGAACTTTTCAAGCATTTGCAAAAGATATGCATCTTTACTAAGTTAAGCCTAGTGATGCTTACAATTTGCTTCACATCCAAGGTGGTGATGAACGGACAATTTCTTTCCACATGCAGCATAATCACTTTTAATACACAGTGATGCTGTCTAGGCTATGCTGTGCACCTGTTGCCTCCCAAAGTCTGAAGAATGATATTTTCCAGGACTTGACTCTATGAATCTATTAGATTCTGTCTTGATGACATTCTAATCCATTTATCTTCTCCTAAACAATATGAAACTCATATTGTATGAGTAGACTTGCAGCATCTCCAAGTACACCACCTCTGGGTTACATTGTAAAAATGTGAATTTGAAGCACATCAGATTTTTTGGGATACTGCATCTTATCAATACAGATACAGATGGAGCCTAACAAAGTTGAAGCTATTACATTTGGCAACTACCCCAGAAAGTCAAGAGCGTTCAGAGGCTAATGGGTTTTGTAAACTATTATTCTTCCTTCGTTCCAGGTTTTGCTGAGTTCAGAGCCCTTTAATCTACTGCTTAAGCAAACATTACAGTATTTATTTGGGATACACTGGCTCGGAAAGCTTTTGAAAAGGGAAAGAAATTTTTTTCTACTCAGCCTATCCGGCAATATCTGATCACTTCTCACTGAAACAGATCCCAAATGGGAGGCATCTGCTGCAAGTTGCAGTCATAGTTGCTGCACGTTGCCGTCTTGTGTCTATTATTTTAGAAAACTAAAACACTGTTCCATCTGTGATAAGAAATTAACAGTCAAGATGGCTTTTGATATTTGAGATACCTTCTAGAAAGAGCACAAAATCCCATAGAAATATGGAATGACCACTACTATCTGAAGTATCCATAAACAAAAAAGAAGCTGAATCAGTAGTTAACTTCACTGGCCACTGTTCTTTCTCTGGATTAACTTCAAGGTGGTACATTCCAAGCATTCAGAACAAGAAAGCAATCATCCCAGAAACCAAAACAGCAGGGAGAAGTGGACAATTCACATCACAACCACATCACATCACAATCCTCAATAGTGATTCCTCCTGAAAATAATACTATTTCACTGACAAAATGCTTGTAGAACCAGGTAGACCTAATGACCTGTTTTCAGGCACTAGGTCAAGTGACTTAACCTGCTGCTTTCTTCCACAACAAGGGGCTAATTACCTGACAGTTCCATGCTTGCATGTTCATTTTCCAACATAAACTCATCAGAAAACAATACGCATACTTAAATCTCGTCATAATACTCATGTTGCTAGGAGTTAGGAGGCATATAAATTTAATAAATTATTATTGTGATTGGTCATATAGTAAACCTGATGTTTAGACTGGAGTTGGCATTTTTGTTATTACATAAATTTTCGGTATCTCTTTGTTGTCTGGGTTTTTGCAGCCAAGATCTAGAACCTATATTGTATCCATATTGTAACCTATATTGTATCCAGAAGTTACTTCCCTATTAATTTTAAGAGCAAGACAGCAAATCTAAATAAACTATTTTGTGCTAAAAAAAAATTCTCTAAAATCTATATGAATATTTACAAATTTGTATTATTTCAAGCCTTTGGCTTATGAAAACTACCATTTTGCCAAAGTCTGCTCAATGGCTTTTAAGATACTTTGTGAATGGAAGACTACATTTATGGAAATGGGGCGTTGTCTTACCTGAACGCCTTTTCTCAGCATGACGATGGAGAATCCACCAATGGGTTAGGACTATCTTCCTGCCCAATAAGAGACTATGTTTGCCAGAGTTAACACGCCTCCTGCTGGGCTGATATCCCAAACACGACGAAGGCGAAGCTGCTGACAATGGACCGATGTGTTGGCTCTCTGTGCCCCTAACACAGGACCTGACTGTCCTAAGGGGATGGGCGTGGATTCTCCATCGTCATGCTGAGAAAAGGCATTCAGGTAAGACAACGCCCCTTCTCCAGCAGGACGATGGAGAATCCACCAATGGGACATACCAAAGCTGAGCTGTCCCTATGGGAGGGAATCAGTCAGGGCCTGTGTCCCACTTGATGATGCCACTTGCTGGAGTACCCTCCGCCCAAAGGATGCCTCCACGGAGGCAAATTTGTCCAGCCTGTAATGCCTCACAAACGGGGAAGGCGAGGACCATCGAAGAAGGCTGGAAGGAGACAAAAAGCGCTTCCGATCTGCGGAAGGCAGAAGTCCTCTTAATATAGTGGCGTAACGCCCTACGAACGTCCAAGGTGTGCCACTGGCGTTCTAAGTTGTAAGCAGGCTGGGGACAAAAATTAGGTAGGACCACCTCTTGTGCCCTATGGAACAACGAGTTCACCTTTGGTACAAAGGCCGGGTCCAGTCGGAGGACTACCCTATCGCTGTGAAAGACGCATAGGTCCTCCCTGACCGAGAGAGCAGCCAGCTCCGAGATGCGTCTAGCGGATGTGATCGCCACAAGAAAGGCCACCTTCATGGACAAGAACTGCAGTGAACAGGTCTTGATAGACTCGAACGGTGGCAAGGTAAGGGCCTGTAGCACCCGTGGGAGATCCCAAGAGGGATAACGGTGAACCACGGGAGGTCTGGTGTTGGTAGCACCCTTGAGAAAGGACTGTACCAGTGGATGCTGGGCCAAAGGAATGGAATCCTGGCACATGAGTACTGTGGAGAGAGCCGCCAGTTGCCTGCGGATGGTATTGGGTGACAAGCCCTTGTTAAATCCCTCCAGCAAGTATTCAAGGATGTGCGAGATAGTGACAGCCGAGATGTCCAGGCGATTCCTGGAACACCAGGCACAAAAACTCTTCCACGAGGAGTCATAAATCCTGTTAGTGGAAGGACGCCTGGAGGCCTGAATCATTGAGATCACCCCCTCTGAAAACGAGTCTCGTGTTAAGAGCCCCCTCTCAAGTGCCAGACGGCTAGTTGTAGGCCCTGGGGTTCTGGGTGTTGTAGAACCCCCTGACTGAGAGCGACCTGATCTGGGGGAATCTTCCACCGAGGAGAGATGGAAAGGTCCACTAGGTCGGCAAACCACAGCCGTCTCGGCCAATGTGGGGCAACCACTATGATCTCCACCCGTTCCTGCAGAATTTTCTGGATAAGAGCCGGAAGCAGAGGAAGAGGGGGAAAGGCATAGAGTAGACCTGTGGGCCAGGGGCTGCGGAGCGCGTCCGTCCGTTCCGCCCCCCGGGACGGAAACCTGGAGAAGAATCTCGGGAGTTGGGCATTTGCCGGCGAGGCGAATAGATCCACCACCGGAGGCCCGAACCTCACCGAAATCTCCCTGAATAAATTGGGATGCAGGCGCCACTCGGAGTGGTCTACTGTGGACCGGCTCAACGAGTCTGCCTGAAGGTTGGCCTGCCCCGAAATGTGCTCCGCCTTTAAGGAGGAGAGATTGGTTTCCGCCCAGGAACCTAGTGACCATGCTTCGGACATCAAAGTCCTGGAGCGAGTGCCGCCCTGCCGGTTCACGTGGGCCTTTGCAGCCACGTTGTCTGTGAGCACTAGGACATGTTGACCCACCACCTCGTCGCTGAAGTGAAGCAGTGCCAGATGAATAGCCCTGAGCTCCAGCCAATTTATGTTGTGACTGAGGTCCATGGGTGACCATCGTCCCTGTGCTAAGTGACAACCCAGGTGTGCACCCCATCCGAACAGACTTGCATCCGTCGTTAAGGTGAGTGTTTGGTTCCCTGACTAGGGAGCCTCTGTCTACAGCAGGGGAGAGCCACCACCGAAGGGAATCCAGAACTTGGGGTGTGATCCCGACCCTCTGGCTGGATGCACTGGTGCCCTGCCTCTGGTATGGGAGTAGGAACCATTGTAGGGTTCTGAAGTGTAGTCTGGCCCATGGCACTATTCCCATGCAAGAGACCATCTTGCCCAGTAGTCGGGAAAGTGAGGCCAGTGTGACCGTCCGCTCCCTACGTATCTGCCTGATTAGGGAGCGAATGCTCTCCCGGCGTTCCGGGGACAAGTAGACCATTAAAAGGTTGGAATCTATGATCGCTCCTAGGTGTAGGATGCGATTGGAGGGTTCTATCAGGCTCTTTCGGAAGTTGACCGAAAAGCCGTGAGTCTGAAGGAGCCGGACGGCTAAATCCAGGTCCGACCGGGCCTGCTGTAGGGAGGAGGACAGAATAAGGATGTCGTCCAGGTAGCATTGGACCCGGACAGGAATCAATCTTAGGTGGGCGACCAGTGCAGCCAGGACTTTTGTAAATACCCTCGGGGCGGACGAGAGGCCGAAAGGCAGGGCCCTGTACTGAAAGTGGTGGGACCCGTAACAGAACCTGAGGAACCTCCGATGGTCTGGAGATATGGGAATATGGAGGTATGCCTCCGTAAGGTCGATGGAGGTGAGGAAATCGTGCCTCCTTATGCTGGCCAGGATGGACTGCAACGTCTGCATCTTGAATCTCTTGTAGACAAGATGAGAGTTCAATCCCTGCAGATCGAGGATTGCTCTCCACCCTCCCGAAGCCTTTGGGACCACGAAGAGAATGGAGTAGAACCCTCAATGGGTTTGGCCAGCGGGCACCGGTTCGATGGCCTTGATCTGTAACAAATGGTGAATGGCCTCGAACATGAGACCTATCTTGGCCGGGCTCCTTGGGGTGGGGCAGACAACGAATCGATCCCGTGGCTGCGACAGAAAGTCCAGGGTGAGACCGTGCCTGATGGTGTTGAGCAGCCAGGTGTCTGTGATGGTGGCCTCCCATTCGTGGAAAAACAAAGTGAGTCTGCCGCCAATGGGGAGGTCCGTCCTTGAGTCATTTGTGTCCTTTGAAAGGGCCGTTTGCCTTGATACTGCTGCCTTGCCCTGGGAGCTGGGCGGTCAGGTTGGCGGCCGAGCCTAGGGAAGGAGGGACGAGGCGGAGGGCCCCACACTGATCCTGGTCCTTGGCAGAAGGGCGGTCTCCGTGGGTACGGAGTAGCTCGCCTATCCGGCCTCCTAGTAAGGTGGGCCAACACCTTACGCTTATCCCTGTTCTCAATAAGGTAAGGCTCTAGCGCCTCCCCAAAGAGGTGTCCGTCCCTGCAGGGAGTGGAAGCCAGGTGCCACTTTGACTTCAAATCCGCTCGCCATTGTTTTAGCCATAGAAGCCTGCGGGCTGCAGTATTAGCGGCCATGGAGCGCGCTGAAAATCTGGCGGCATGGAGGGAAGTATCCGCCATGTATTCTGCTGATGCCACCAACTTACCCAGATTCTGATGGGCACGAACCTGATCCGGGGGAAGCAACGCTTGGAGTTCCCTGAGCCAGAGAATTGACGTTCTGGCAAAGAAGGAAGTAGAGGTGGACGCCCGCACTGCCCATGCCAATGCCAGGTGAGACCTGCGGAGAGAGAGATCGGACTTCCTGTCCTCTGCTCTCAAGACCTCAGACGTGTCACCTGACACGGTGGAGGAAGAAAAAAGAGAGGTTAGTGGTTCGTCCACCCTGGGGACCTCCAGTAGATCTGACAAGGCCGGTGCGACGGCCATCAGTCTCCTATCTGTTCCCCCCGGCGTTGGTAGGGTGCCCGGATTCCCCCATTGTTTCCTGATAGTTTCCAGGAAAAAGGGAGGGCAAGGGATATAGCGTTCCGTCACCGTAGGTTCGGAGAAGAGCGGTTTGGGGTCCTGACTAGTTGAGGCAGTCGGCTGCTTTTCCTGCTCCGGCTCAATATTGGCTGATGTGGTGGCCTTTAGCAGGAGAGACCTAAATAGACCCGGGTCGAAGAGGCCTATGAAAGGCGACGGGTCTGGGGCCGACTCCTCATCCTCTGACAGTTGGAAGTCAGTTGACCCATAATCCCCGGAACCCGAGTCCTGTGTTCGGGAGGAATGGTCCGAATAAACGGACTCTGGGTAGTCCGGCCTCTCCGCCCGTGCCTGAGCTGGCCCCACGGGCATGACAAACTGAGGCCTGGGGTTCTCGTAGAACGAGGAGGCCCTGCCCTGAGCATACGCCTGGGCGATTAATGCCTCGAGCTGCTCAGGCCCGACCCCTTGATGTTCAGGGGGGCAAGTCCAGCTGCTGTGGGCGTGAACGTGGCCTCGGGCGGGGGGCGGAATCTAGCTGGTGAAGCCCCCATTAGGGGGTTCAATCCCTGGTCAGGGGACAGAGTAGCACTCTGTGCCATGGGGCTCTGATGGGAAAGGGCCCATGAGTCAGTGGGACCTGGCAGGGCCGGTTGGGGGTTGAAGAGTGAGCTCTCCTGGGGGGCAAGGGGAACCAAAGGTTGCTCTCCTGCAGACATACGTTGAGCCCTGGAGAACTGCTTCTCCAGAGCCGTGTTTCGCCTTTCGGCTTCCTTTTCTGCTGCCCTTGAGGCCTTCTTTCCAGCGATGGTCTTGGACCTGGCCTTGGCCTTTATCCTGCCTGCTGCCTCTAGTTTAGAGGACTTGCGATTCCCTGTGACGGGAGTGCCGGAAGCGCCCTGCGCAGGTTGATTAGTGCGCCGTCAGCCATTGCAAGGAAGACCTGAGGCCTGTTGCAATCCAGGAGCAGGAGCGGATTGCCCGGCTGTTGGTATAGCAAAAACTGAGAACAGCGTCCGCTCCGGGCTTTGAGCTGCACTGAGCACCCTACTGCCCTAGGTAGAGCTCCGAGAGGCTAGAAAATTCCCAGTGATACACTGAGACGTATTAGTCAGGCGTCTTGTGGCGACGAGACCCAATGGGTGAGTCGCAATCGGCAAGTGCCGGCACACACGTTGACCGATCAGTGGCGGCAATCACCTTGGTGATATGTGCCTGCGCACTCCTCTCCTTGTTGGTGGCGGCAATCACCTGAGTGATATGTGCCTGCACACAAAGCCTAGGTGGTGGCGGCGGAGCCCGAAGGCGTGCCAGCACACGCTAAAGGTGAAATCCTCACCACGTTTTGCCCTGGGGTTGGTTGTGCCAGATCAGAATCTGAGTAGGGTTCAATGGCAGTTTTGAAGCTGCAAAATGGCAGCTGTAATCAGTCCGCAAAATGGCTGCCGCTGCAATGGCGAGGCGGCTTGTTAGGCCTGAGTCAGTCCCCTGCAAAGATGGAGAGGGGAGGGCCGGCGCCTACACCAATGGCCTCTGTAAGCAGTCTGTAAGGCTTTGTGCCGTGGCTGCTGCCTGTTGGGGCCGTCCCTGTCAGGCCTACCAGGCCTTTGGCGTCCAAAATGGCGTCCGCGATTTGCGCACCAAAATCTGAGGCCTCAAATCACCCACTGTAGAAAGAGGCCCTCAGGCTAAATTCTTGGCTGCCAAGTATCTGGGAGCCAGCGGCCTCAAAATGCGCATTGCGCCCCGATATGGGAGCAATCGATCCTCGCTGGAGGCTGCAGGGCCATGGAGAGTAACAGCCTGGCCTTTTGCCTGAAGGCTGGTGTTCCGCGATGCCGCGGCCGCGGCAAGCTCCGACCTGCAGCTGATCGAATTTCAAGCCTCCAGCAGCGCTACAGTTAATGGGGCTGAGCCGGCGATCTACAGCTCCGGCTGTTGCTGGGCGAGCCCGGAGGCCGACGCTCAGCTGAGCTGCGGCTAGTCCGACGATCAGCTGATTGTCAGGTAAAGTCCTTGGCGCCGAAGGCAGACGCGGGCGATGGGGCCTGATCCGGCCGATCGCCGAATTGCCGTTGCTGAGAGACTCGGAGGCCGACACTCAGCTGTTTTGCGGCTTTTAAAATTTGGCTAAAGACCGAATTGTTGCTGTCCTGTCTAAAAGGTACTGATGAGAGAATCCACCAATAAAAGAACAATACGACCTGTCCAGAGCCAACACGAATGTCCTAGCTGGACTGAAGACTAAGTCGTGTCTGGGATATCAGCCCAGCAGGAGGCGTGTTAACTCTGGCAAACTTAGTCTCTTATTGGGCAGGAAGATAGTCCTAACCCATTGGTGGATTCTCCATCGTCCTGCTGGAGAAATTCATATTCTGAACATTTTCAAAAACTAAATTTTGCAATTAGGAAGTCTTCCATTTAAATGCAAAAATACAGGATCTCAGTCCAAGCCAATTTGTATAATTGGATATAAACGTTTTAGGTACATTAAGGAGTTTTGAGCTGTTTTTCATTATTTGAATCCAGATGAAATTATAATTGATATACTGACTGGGAAGACTAAAATTCTTCATACACAGATAGGCCAGTACAGGAACATACATTATTTCCGACAGAAGATAATGTTTTTGCTGTATTAAGTTACATGTTTATATGTAAAATATTCTGACATAAATTTGCAGCAAGAACAACCTTACCCTAAATGGTTTATGCTGAGCTTTTTATCCTGGATAATTCTCATCTGATAAACAACAAACATTCCTAAATAGTCTGCTCTTCTATACATATTTATTCAGATGTAAGTAGCACTGAAGTGAATAACACTAAGTCCTAGGCAAATGCAAACCTGCAATCCAGATACTGAATGGCATTAAGTTGAGCCATGGAGGGGGGGAAGCTTCACATGAATGTACTAAGTGTGTTTCTTCCATCTTGCTTTTTATAATCCAATTGTCAACAGAACAGCCTTTTCCCCCCCACTTATGAGAATTTGCATTTAGAAGCTCTGAATCCACAGTATTAATTTGCAGATATGGAGTTCTTCTAATAGCTTCTGATAACATCAAGCGAAGTATATTTCTAGTGTTTCAGATCCAACTATAGGAAGCAAGAACTTTAAATTCCTTTTGTAAAAATATATAATTATTTGTGGATCATACTTTACGATAAAATTTTCACTTCATAGTAAGCCAGCGTTTACTGAATAAACCACAGTTAGCAGAGTTCAAACTGCATGTTAGGTCAAAATCAAGCAATCACATTATGGTTTAGAATTATCAGGAACAAAAAGTTAAATCACTACAGAATGGTTCCAGAAGTTTTAACAGAAGACGTTCTTCCAGAGTTATTCTATAGTTTGTCTGTATACTTTTTAAATGGCATTTTCTCTTGATACTGCTCCCCATGATAAATAATTATGGTGTATTTCCCTTCAGACTTTATAGTAAGGAGAGACTATTACAGTAATAGGTCATGATAACACTGAAAGAACAAAGCTACAATATCCGGATTGCAAAACTCTGGACTGCACTAACTGATAATCAAAAGAATTTTCTTTGTATCTCTCTACCATCAAGTGGTAATCTGGAATTTTGCAGCCTAAACCTTGTAACTCTATAAAAGAGGAATATGTAGTTTTCAAATTAATCAGAAAATTGATAATTTAAAAAAAAAATTACTTGGGAAAATGTGTTAGGATTAGTGTTCGTTTCTCAAGAGGAAGTTTGTCCTTTTCCTGTCTTGCATGTTCAAGAAGTTGCCGTCTCATAACGGTAAAAACAGAGCGCAGCAAGGTTCTCCCAAAAATTTGTGTGGTTTCATATTGAGGTAGACTGTCACAAAACTGGGGGACATTGCAGTAACACAACCACCTACAAAGGAAAAAATAAAATACAAACTCAATTAACCCAAATTACTATGCAATGTATTTCAATCAAACTCACTTAATAACTGTTTACTTTACAGAATGCATTACTGAAATTTCTAAACAAGCATTTTATATCATATAATTATTCTGTAGGTTGTAACTAACTGAACTACAGAAAACATCTACATTCAGCAGAACTGTATAGCCTAGAAGATTTCTTAATATCTCTTAGATGAACCAGACTGTAACATATTATAAACCAGATTCCCTGCCAGGATTGTGAAAGGAATCTGGCTGGGGGTGCCTGATGGGGACTGGTTTTTTGGAAAGGGGGGGCATTAGGAATATTGGGAAGCTGGGAGTGTGAGCTAAAGTGCTCCAAGGACTCAGATCCCCTCCCAGGAAAAGTATATGAGTGATGGTAAGGAGATATTCTACTCTGGCCCTCTGGGCTCTACCTTATTTTGTAGTCAGCAGGCTTTCAGATGCCTGGGTTTTTGACTGCTGCTTTTTAATGCCAGGTCAGACTGTAAAAAGGCTACCCTCATCTGTGATTTGACTGCAATTGAGAGGGTTTACCTAGTATGCGTTACGAAGATCTGGCTGTGCTTAGAGGGCAGGTGCCCTCTTATGGCTTTGCCCAGCTGGGTTTCAGGTATTTCAGCCAAGACCTTAGGTCAAGAATGGAAAAGTGATAAATATAATCCAAGAATCTCTGATGGCTTTCAACAGTGCTTCCCCAGATTACCTGTTTCTTAGATTGAGCTCTAGGGATTGTTACTGATATGTAGCAATCTAATTGCCTGGGTTCCTTGATTTCATAATTGGGCTGGCAGTGGAATTTCCCAGGTTTATGATCCTGGAAACTTAATCTGTTTTTTCTTGAATTGGAGTCAGAGGCACCTTGGGAGTTCATGGAGTTCATGGACACCATGATATCCATAGGCCTATCCCATGTAATCCAGGACACAATATTTGAAAGGAGTGATAGGCCTAATCTGGTTCTGCTGTCAGAGTCCTGAAAATGTGATCTGGATATGGGGAGCTCTCACTTGTTCCCTGCTGTCATGATCTGATCACTCCTTGGTAATCGTGGAGTTCTCTGGCATGACTCCCCACTGCAGAGAGGCTGGCCCAGCCAACCAATGTACCTTTGGGTTTTGGAGTCAGCTTGAGATTGTTCCTGATAGTTGTTGCGTAATCCAATTGAGGCCCTGGTTGTGCCCTGGAATAGGGGGAGAGATGGATCTGATTGCACTCCTATGGCCTCTTTCCTACTGTGAATCCTGACATTCTCGTCGGTTTACCAAAAGGTTGAGGGAGATTAACAGATGAAGAGACACCTAGAATGCTTTGGATGGTGAATTTGATCAAATATGGGTTATATATATATAGCTGCTTGGTAGCCTTGTTTTGGGGTCATTTGAGCCCTCTTGGGTTGAATGGGCTCAAAAATCTACTGTAGGACCGTTCAAAGGAATTTGCTGGGTATCTGTCAAAAAATATTGCTCAGATTTGCTCTCATTTACACTTCTGTGCAGGTCCTGTAGAGGTGATAGGAACACTGTCTTGCTCTGTTAGTTGGGAGTTGAACCAGTGGAAGTGGACTCACGACTGTAAACTTGGCCGTCTACATATTAGATCCATGTCCACACAGCCTGGCTAAATTTTTCTGGGAGATTATGTGTGGTTGGGTGCTGTCAGTGATAAATTCTTCTTTGAAAAAGTTATCCTCTTAAAGAGCTGATGATGTGCCCCCTCCTCATGAAGTCATCCAACAGTTCTGGACAATTTCCATACAGTCTCCATACAGTCTCCAACCTATCCTTTTTCAGTGGTGGTTACCCAGCAACCTATGAGGATCTCACAGGATACAGATTATCTCTAAGCTACTTTCAGTCAGGATTTAAGCTCAGTTTGGGACTGAAACAGCATTGGTCAAATATTTATCCTTATTCTTGATGGCTTTCATATCACTGACCATGGTATCCCTCTGGATCAACTGCAGGGGTTTTAATGTGCAGCACTGGTTTTTTTATCTTATAGAGTTGGTCCAAGTCAGTTATTATCAAGGAGGAGAGATCCAAGCCTTGTTCCTTGTTTTGTGGGATGCCACAGGATTTGGTACTTTTGTCTGCTTCTGGTTAACATCTACATAAAGCCACTGGTTGAGATTATCCAATGGCACAGAGTGAAGTACCATCAGTAGGCTGTTGATATCCAGATTTACATCTCCAATTAAGTGATGCTGTGGAGGTCCTGACATGATGTCTGAACTCTTAAGGATATGGATAGCGAACAACAAGCTTCAGCTAAACCCAAGCAAAACTGAATGCCTTTGGATATTGGGGCCTTTCTATTTCTTGTTTTGGATGGGGTTGTACTTGTGCACAGTTTGGGTGTCCTTGTGGAGCTATGGAAGCTGTGCTCAGAAAGGCCTTTGCTTAACCATGTATTGTATGGTCACTTCTCACATGGATTACATGCAATATGCTCTACATGGGGCTGCACTTTTAAGAGTGTTCAGGAACTTCAGTAGGTGCAAAATCGCACAAGCAGTTATATGTGCTCATCAACCAGCACATCTTACAACTCTACTCTATAGGCTACATTGGTCCCAGGAACTAGCGATCTATGAAGTTCTTCATGATATAGGATTGGATTTTCTGAGAGACTACCTCTTTCCAACTACATCTACATATGTAGCAGGTCCAGCAGGAGGAGCAAGGTGTGGGTCTCATCAATTAAAGAATGTTGTCTGGCAGTGCACAAGAGGAGAGTCTTTTCTGTCATGGCTCCTGCTCTGCCGAACATCATTCAGATCAGAGTGGTTCCAATCCCGCTGCCTTTTTGTCAAGCCCTGAGAACTTACTTTGCTAAAGTCCATGGGGAACCAAAACCACGGTAGAGCCTATGCAGGACGGTATTAACAGTTATGGATGGATATGGTCACCTCAGGTATGAACTTTGTGCCATAGTTTTATATTGTTTTTACTCTTTTAAATTGTTGTACTGTTTTGTTATATATGTATTTTTAACTCTTTCTGAGCTGCCCAGAGTCATGTATTGAGACGGGTGGTTATATAAATGTGAGAAATAAATAACTGCTAACTGCCGCTTGATGAAGAATATGCCAGTGGACTTTCTGGCTTGGTTAAAATGTAGATCTTTAGGTGGCAGAAATGCAGTAGTATCCTATGTCCATTGTCATTTCTCTAGTTTTTGTTCATCAGAGATAGATTGCATCTGAATATAAAGGTTCTGCTATTAACAATCTTGCTCACTGCAGTTTATTCATTCCAAAGCCACCATCCAAAAGCACAGTCATTTTTATTCCTATGTGTTTACCCTCTGCATCATATGATATGGGAAGGAACCATTGCCGCCTGCTATCTACTATGAATTATCTCAAGACACAGTGAAAATCTAAAAAAAAAAAAATACTGTTACCTTGTGTAGTTTATTTTATAGCCAGCAATGTCATCATTAGGTGACCTCAGTCGCCACTGGGAAGGTGTTTCCAAGTGCCAGTAATTGATGCGATTGAGAAACATTTTAGCCAATTCTACTATGGTTTGTCTCTCTTTTGATGGTAGGTGACTAAATTTGTATTGCACAAAATTATTAACTCCCTTAAAGAAGAAACAGAAAGGAGAGAAGTTGTGAAAACCTGATATAAAATTCAGAAATGTTATGGACCTAAGGAGAAATAAGTTCTAGCAAATACTTTCTATTGAAAATGTCACTGCATCTTTACCGACCAGCTTATATCTGTTTCATATTTTATTTCTAATGTATAAATGCTGTTGTAAATACATTTTGTTCTTTTTGGTTTCTTAGGAAAGAGACTATATCACACTTTATATAATATAAAGTTTGGCTAATCACAATGGCATATCACTCTTAGTCGACAATATATGATCAGATATTAACTTCTACATTATAACTAACAGTGATTTTATGTAGGTATACAAACCAAAGATCAATAACCAGGTAGGCAATTTCTGTATAATAAACCATGATGTTCAGGAATGCCCTTCAGCTTAAAACAAATTTCACATCTAAAGGTGCTCTTATTATATTTCCAATTTTATAAAACACACCCATAGTATTTAAAACTATAATTCTGGAGTTATGAGCTAAAGTTTATAAGTAAATGTAGTTTCTAATATTGCATGCAAAGTTTTAAACCCTCCCTTACCATCTTCTCACTTGAAGGTGTAGAGAAATACAAGAAGAGAACAGGAATTGAGATATGTAATTATTATAACTCAAATGCTTCTTTGTGCCTGTAGCTCCCGCTACTGTCCATATCAGAGCATTTTAGTGAATCTTCCCTGGCTGTAATAAATACAGCTCCAGTTTCATTTATGAATCCAAACGGCATTTGTTAAAGTAACTTTGGACAAAATAATCTGACAGAATTAACCTATATATCCAGATTTGTTCATGACATTATGAATCTTCTCAAATGGGTGTTAAAACAACCAGTATTCATATACAATTTTAAACCTCATTCCAGTACAATAAGCTTATTAAATGCTTAACATTTAATTACTGCTTATATATTAATCTCAGTTAATAACAATAGTTACCTTCCTGAATCAGCACCTTAGTTTCTAAAAATATCAGCTACCTACCTAGGGTTTTGTAGTGATACAAATTGTATCAGCTACTGGATTCCTTTTAAACATCCTCTTTTGTATTGCTAATGGTGGATTTTCCAATTTACAAGATGCTTTTTCCATCCAATTTCCAGGGGCACTGAACTAAAATACAAAGGCCTCTCTGCAGACATGTACAAAAGAATACATTAAGAAGAGTACTACTTAAACTAAAGGTAATCATTATACATATAGATGAGAGTGCAAGTTGAATTCTGAAATACATGCAATAGATTTACAATGCCTATTGGCGTAGGAGAAGGCAAAACTATCCTAATGTGAACTTTTATGTTGACAGCTTTCTTTCTTGGTCCACATAAGAAAATCATATTTTTGTATTGCCATGGACTCTTTATCTATTTTTAAAGAACTGTTAGATAAAGGTAATATCATACTAAGAGATGCCTGCATGTACACTTTACCTGTTCAATACTAGGTTTCTCAAACGGGGGACTCTCCAGAGATCCTTCTACAACTGGTTTCCCCATCTGTAATATACACTTCCTCAAAAGCTGTTGAAAAGAAATTAGAAAATGATAATGAAATGTGACAATTTCATACTTTTATTTATGTTTATAACATTTCTACACACTTGTCTGTGGCTTAGATGAGTGCATTTGTGATCACAATTGCAACTTAAAATGTATTTTCTAAACAGAAAAGCATTCAGTTTACCTTGAATAAGTAGAAATAAACCTGCTTGGTATCTGCATCTTCTTCTTTGTGAACACAGGTGAAGAGATACTCAACATCCAACACAATTCCCAATAGTCTGTTCATTTCTTCTTCTGAGACATTCTCCAAATGGGAAACATGAGCGGCTAAAACAAACAAGAAAATCTTAGGCTTTCAAGGAAAAGGTCAAGCTACTGAAAATACATAGTACAGTCATTCTTGACTTGATGACTTCTTTTTATGTATAGGCTTCAATTCAGCGTGGGGAAATCATAGGTTTGAGGAGCCTAACAATACAGTGCCAATCTTAAACCAGCAACAATCAAACTTGTTTATATCACCCTGGAGCAAACATTTGGTAAAGCCTGTTCAAGCTCTGAAAATTCTAATGCATTCTTTTCCACAGAACAGGCTGTTTACAACCATTATCAGAGTCATTTTTAGATTTTCCCCTTGTTTAGTTAATGAAAGAATTATTTGTAGGGGCAAACACTGTTCTGCTACTATACTGAATCAATTTTTAAAAAAATTTTTATAAGGGATTTATCTTTTACTATATATTTAATATTATACATTTCATAATGCAGGCATGTTTGCTACTAAGAGAATGTTTTAGTTAACAGTTTACAAATAGAAGGAACTACTTCATCTGCCTTAAATAATACTGGTAATCTAACATTTCTTACAGCTTTCCTCCTCAGATACAATTTTATTTCAGCTACTAATCAAGGATCTATAGTCTCTAGAAAATTTTGGAATGAAAAACTCCACTAAATTTTTCCAGGGTTTTCTAAGAATGCCCAAGTGCTGTATGTTAACAACTCATTTATTTTTTAAAAAAACATTTATTAATATATGTCCCTGATAACTTAATAAAAATAATATTCCTGTCTTAAAAGCTTGATAAATGGTAGTTATCATGCAACAGCTGGATGCTAATTAGTAAATTAGTTAAGTTGTCATTTTAATAACACATTTTAAACTCTGAAGTCTAAACTTCTATCATGATTTCCTATCTTCAGTAGTTTATCTATTTGCTTTAAAGCAGAAGCTATCAGATTTTTGCTTATAAAACATCATAGTCTTTTTGTCCTTGCAAAGCTAAACCTAGGAGATAATCAAGCTGAGCCCAAGGGTGGGGGTCAAATACATCATCAGTTTGAGTCACTACAACCCCGTAAGAGAACTAAGTCCACCCCACCCCTATTTATTCTGATCTGGAGCCAATTTACCTTGATCATTAATGGTTCAAATTCTTGTGTATATGTAGCATGAAATAAACTTGCACTACTTTTGAACTCTATTTTGGCTCCTGACACTAAATATAATTAAAATCCATTGTTTCAGTGGCCTTTTCTATAATAAATGTCACTAACCACTTTCAAATGTGACAAGCTGTGGATACCACCTTATTAAAGCACGATATATAATGGAATGCTAGTTACACGTTTTGTCCAGGCTTTGTTCTATTTTTGACAAGGTATGCAAACCAAGTGATAGTATGACATAGGTTCCCCTTATACAATAATCTTGCTTTATCGCTCCTAGAGGCAGGACCGATGGTTTATCTGAAACAGGTATACAGTAAATGCAACTTTATCTTATTAAAATATACATATAAATATAGTACTTATACACAACTAGCATAGCATAGCATAGCAATATGAAATACATTTTTATCAGTATCATCTGGATTTTGTGATATATGTTTGTGATGCTATCTGAGGATTCTAGTAGTTGAAGTGTAACATATCTGGATGGTTCCATGCTGGGGAACGAAAAGAATTACTACTTTCTCAGTCTTTCTTTGCTATACTATTTTCATCTATAGCATATTTTTAGATATATCACTAAAGTGAATACTTGTAGAAATAAGTAAAATGGCATTACATACATGCACACAAACCCAAATACCTCCATATATTCCTTATGACAGGGATCCCTAATTTTTTTATCTTCATACTTTTAACCCCTTCTTAAAGGGGGTTAATGAACACCCCTCCCCTAAAAATCCCAACACCAAAATGAATCCAAATGAACAATAAAAGCAATACAAGTAATCCTCAACTTACAACCTTTCATTTGGTGACCGTTCGATGCCACTAAAAAAAGTGACTTACAACCTTTGCACCAACCCCATGGTCCTGGATGCTTGGCAAGTGGCTCATATTTATGATAGTTGCAGTGTCCCAAGGTCATGTGATCATCTTTACAACCTTCTGACAAGCAAAATTAATGGGGAAGCCAGAGTCAATTGATAAACGTGTTACTAACTTAACAACCGCAGTGATTCACTTAACAAGTATGGCAAGAAAAGTCGTAAAATGGGGCAAAATTCACTAAAAAACAGTTTCGCTTAGGAACAGAAATTTAGTGCTTATTAGTGGTTGTAAGTTGAGGACTACCTATAATAATGAAAAATTTGGAAAGATGAGTTTATTATAACAATGTATTTAAAACGTTCTTCACACCTCCCCTTGACTTACATCTTTCCTTGACTTGCCCAAGGAAAGTACATCTCACAATTTGGGAAACCCTGGTGTATACTTTAATATTCACAAAAATATTTCTGAAAAAGAACAAACAAAGAAACCTTACCTAGTGCATGATTACAACTACGACACGGTTCAGTAAGGCTCACAACAGACTGCTGCAAATCTACCCTGGGTGGAGTAGGAGGTGGGTTAGGGTTTTTCCAGCCATTACATTTACAAGAATCCTCTGCCTGCAATTTTTAAAAAATAGGGGTGGAAAAAAATAGAAATTATGTAAATTTGAATAATAGCAATTATTACCATATTTCTGAAATCATGATAGCAGAGTGTTTTTAATTCAGTAAAAACACTATTTACTTTTGTTCTATATTCATGCATGAACAGCTGCTAAAGAGGGTTTCAGGGAAAGATGATAAAGTTATGATAATGTTCTCATTGTGAAAGATATGATAATGTTCTCATTGTGAAAAATCATGTTTCTTCCTCTCATTGCTTATCTTACCACCAATTAATTAGTGTATATACACTAATTTTGAAAATTGGGTAAAATTGAGACTCAATTTTACTCACAATGTTCCTATTCATAGAAGGACATTTCTCTGAGTCTCTCTGCAACTTCCTTTACCTCAATTCAAAGTATTGTAAATCCTTCTGACTAGTAAAGATAAGAGATGGAGTGAAAGTTCCTACTCAGAAAATGGCTACTCTAAATCTAACATTACACACACACACAAACACATTACATAACAGAGAAATCATACAATGCCTGCAGATATTTTGGATTACCAACCCTGTAATTCTGGACCATTCACGATACTAATTGGACAGATTTAATCACAAAAGCCTGGGAAACATCTAATTGCCCAAACATCGTGTGTGTGTGTGTGTGTGTGTGTGTGTATGTGTGTGAGTGAGAGAGAGAGAGAGAGAGAGAGAGAGAGAGAGAGAGAGAGAGAGATGCATATACATAATATATACAATATTGTAGAAACAGTCTTTCAGAGGTAGACACCAAATTGGTTGAATGATGATGAAATAATTATGAACAGAATAACTTTGTTTTTCAAGGTTTTAATCCAAAAGCTACAATAACTGAGTAGGTGGGCTAGTTCACTTAAGCACTCATCTATAGCAGTCTTTCCAATGTATAACCCTTAATATATCTAAAGAGCATGAGACTAGGAAGTCCAATCTAACATGAATATTAAGAATCACTGTTTTTTTTTAAATGATACAGAAACTGAAATACTATGAATTTTTTCATAATGGTTAGCATTAGTCCTTGAATTTTAACTTAAATTCCATCATGATTATTTTTATAATATATAAAAGATATAAAACTAATTCAGTATATTTTACTAATAAAATATGTAAGAATTTGATGTTTTCCAATAAAACCTTTACATGGGCCAACTGCATTAGAGCTAAAACTAAGCAGTGTATTTCTCAACATACTATTAAATAAAATTTTCCTGGTTTCTCCCAGATGGAAGTCTCCTAATCCTATTGTAGCAGGCTGACCGAAAGGCTTTGCGGGAGCCTGGCCGGCGAGACGGGAGTGGAAAGCTCGGACAGCTATTGCCGGTTTGGGCACGGCGGGCGTAGACTGGGGGAAGGGAAGGAAAAGAGAAGGAAAAAGGGGGTGGTGGTGGTTGTTGTTGCTGTTGGGAAGAGACCGGGTGAAGCCGAAGAGAATTGGAGTTTTAGGTGGTTCCTCTCCTTTGTAGTAGTGGGAAGGAGAGGAAGAGAGAGAGAGAGTGGGGTTTTATTGCTTTCTTTTGCAAGGGGATATCCCGAGCAAGGGGAAGAGAGAGAGTGAGAGTGAGGAAGTTGCCTGGGGTGCTGAACCAAGTTTTAACTAGAAAGGAAAGGGGGGGGGATTTGGCATAGAGACCAGAAAAGAAGAGGCGAACCGCTACCGCTTCGGAGACCAGCGGCCATCCAAACATTGATCACTACCACCTGTGCATGGGTAAACATTGTGGGGAGTTGCCCTGGCAGAGCGAGCTGTGACTGCGGGGTGTTGATTATCTCCGCTCGTGGTTTCTGCTGCTGCTTGGAGCAGGGGAGTTCTTTCCACACAGCCCTCTTGTTTCTCAAACGATTGCTACGGACTATTGACTATTATCGCTACGACTACCTGAGGCTGTTAAATACTGTTACGCACTGACCACCGTGGTTAGGGGTCGGTCACCTTTGTTCCTGCACACACCTCTCTGACAACGAGAACTTGCCATCTCTTCACTCCGCGTGAGCTCCCACTGAAACTGTCAACGCCTTGAGAGCGCAGCTGTTGAGCGGGACTAAAGGGGGTTAGGAGGGCCTGTGCTTTGGCGGCCTCCGAGGGGGTAATGCTACACTATCATCAAATAGTAATGCATAGCCAATCCTTCTTTTTTTCCAGCTATAACAGCATTTTGGGAAAAGGATGTAGAACTGATAAAAAACAGAAAAACGTGAAGCAAAGGATCACTAGTTGATAAAAAAAATGTCTTATAAACTTATAAAATTTTGTGGTTGAGGTAAGATAGTTATCATTTTAAGAAATCAGTTACTATTCTTGACCTCCAATTTTTATTTTTTTGTCACCCAGTTTAGAAGTTATTATTGAAGAGCACTTGCGATGGCAATTTTCCAGAACAGAATGCATCTGGAAATTGTATTAATGCAATAGTGTTTTCTTTTTTCTCCTTACTTGCATTTGAATCCTGACAAATTTGCCAAATACAATATTAACTGCCTTCTAGGTGAACAGTATGCCGGTAAAAATGTATGAATGTTAAAAAAAACCACAGAGAATAGGACTTTCAAGGTCTATGAACAATAAATTGCTGCTACAAGCAAATTAGAAGCCTTTATGAGGCACAGAGACAATTTTATCCAGACATGAAAAAACACTTTGTAGCATAATTATCCATAATCTAAAAACTATGAAGTACCTACACAAAAACATAGTATTGCACAATAATTAGCTTAAAGGATGAAAACAAACAGATGTGGCAATATTGTCACTGTCAATACTCACCTGCCAAAAAACGAATACCACCCTCCTCCTACAGGCAAAAATAATGTTAAAAAAAAAGTAGCTGCATTTTTATGTTCCCAACTTTATTTCCAGATTCTTTTTAAACAATATAAGGCCGAATAAGAACTCATATCCAGGCCTTCAAGACAAAGGGGAGCTCATAAACTTTAAGGGTGGTGCAGATTCAGGTCATTTAAAGATTAAAACAAGTTCTTTGAATGGTATTTGAAATCAACTGGGAGTTAATAAATACACTTATTTTAAAATGGTTGGCGCAAGGTTCACATCATCTCTCATTAATTAACATAAAACGTTTTTAAACTTTCTTCAAAGGCAGTAAGTAACCTTCAAACACAACCATCTCTCTGAGAAGCATCCCTTCAATTATACACTCCAACAACCACTCTTTTCTATTCAACACTGAGCACTTTACTTTTTAGAAACTTAAATGACATCCCATTGAACACTTTTGAGTCTCCCCCCCCCCCCCCGGGGTTTAATAAAATGGCACTGTTCTACTTTTAATTAGAATGGGATGCATGAAATTATGTTGTAAAAGCACTGTGAACATATTCAGAAGGAAAATATTTAGTGTCTCGCAGCAGGCAGCATTGTATTGTATCATTTGTATAGAAGTTACATTAAGTTGTATATAAAATAAGAAATAAATAACAGGGAAACTAACCACAGTTATCTTTGGGCTGCAATCATACATAAGAATACAATGCATTGTTTGTCAAACAGAATTCAGATGGCAAATTTCACTACAGTAGAGAGTTTAGCTTAAATCCAGTTAATTTCCAGTTTTATGAAAGCTGTTATATTTTACTCCAGATTAATTAGCAGTGAACTGTATAACTAGATCATGGACAGAATAAAAAAAATCAGACTGTGGTTTATTGGAAACTTCTAGTTGGCACAGTTGCAAAACAGTAATTCAGAAGCATCAAATGTCCTAAATAACATAACATCTAATCTCTGGAAGTTTGTTCTAGATTTTTTTCGTCTGTGAGTAATTAATTCTCAATTTTTGTACATTTTCACAATTTTTTTCATTAAAAGAAATCCATTTTTCCTAATCCTTATGAATATAAAGGGGAAGAGATTTTGTTATTGCTATCATTAAACAGCCTGGATTCAGAAATCTTTTCTATCCAAACCTTCAACTAGCAATGGAACTTTCCTATCTTAAGTCTATCCCCGATATATTATTTAATATATTATTTATTTAATATGTTTATATTGTTTAATATGTTCAGTCATGTAAGATCACAACAAAGTTCTTTTCTTTATCTTCAATCTAACATAGACAGTAATTTTCAGAATCACACAAAACAATGTTTAAAAAGCTATTTAGATTCCTTCAGATTCAGCATAAATATAAAATAGCCACAAATATGGTTTGCAAACTGATGGTAATAAGCAATCTTTTGATGGACAGGGCCCACATTTACTTTGAGGACAAAGTTTCAGTAGATAGAATGAGGCAACCCCTCCTCCCCCAGGGTTCTATGGCATGAAGGCCATACATAGATACGTTAAGGGCATTTTAATTATTTTATTTCTATTCTGGCTTCTCTTCAGATTTTATTATTTGATCTGACTATAAATCACCCAGAATCCTGTGTAAGACATTAAATATTCCCTTTTTTTTTCTCCCCTGCTAGGAGATTGGAGGGATTTTTTTTTAATGTTATTTAGGGTATATACAAGTAGTCCTCAACTTATGACCACAACTGAGTCCATAATTTCTGTTGCTAAGCAAAACATTTGTTAAGTTAATTTTGCTCCATTTTACGACCTTTCTTGCCATGGTTGTTAAGTGAATCACTGTAATTGTTAAGTTAGTAACACTGTTGCTAAGTGAAATCCATTGACTTTGCTTGTCAGAAGGTCGCAAAAAGTAATAACGTAACCCAGGACACTGCGACCATCATAAATATGAGTCAGTTGCCAAGCCTCTGAATTTTGTGGTGACTGTGGGGAAGCTGCAATGGTCCTAAGTGCGAAAAACAAACGTAAGTCACTTTTTTCCAATGCCATTGTAACTTTGAGAAGTCACTAAATGAATGGTTGTTAAGTCGATGACTTTCTGAACTATAGCAGGCATTCCTTCTCAGAGTGATGACCCACAAAACTACCAATCTGGAGCAAATTAAGCAAACGGATCATGAAAATGGAACTGTAGAGGCTATATGCCCTGAAATGTCAGGTTAGCCATTCCTGTTACATATGGTCCTGAAGGGCATGCTGGGACAAGAGCTAAAAAAAGTGTCATGCTAAAAAAACCAAAATAAAAATAATCTAATTGTATTTACATGTTACTGTGATTAAAATAAAATTAAATATAACTGATCCCCAAAAATTTAACAAATGCCCTCTTTTATCACATTACAAATTTTTGGAAGGGTGTCAAGGTCCCTATCCAAAGGTTTTCAGATGCCACATCCTTGGCTTACAGCTGTTGTGCTATAAGATGTAGACATTATGCAGAATAATAAAGCAAAAATCAAATTCTTACTAAATTAGTTGTACTAAATCATTATTCTAAATTTTGTATGTTATATTTAAAGAAACACACAACAATAATTTTTTAATATTTGTTAGTTGCTTTCATTTTGAATTAGAAATCTTAACACTGAAAATGTCATGGTTCCGACAGATGAAACCCTTCAAAAGAACTTCGAGGCATTGTTGACAGAAAATCTTCTAAAAATTGGTAAACTAAACAAGCCAGCAACAATAATTTAGAAACGCTATGATGTCGCAGTTGATGGTGAGTTATGGATTAAAAAAGAGTGAAGACATAAACTCATATTATTTAGCTATCCTTATATTACCACTATATAATACTTTTCAATTGTATTAGCCTCTAACGCTATCTACAGATTGACAGTTAAGGAAGAATTGGACAGGTTTTAACATTTCTTTTTAAAATTACAGTTTTATTTTTTTCCTGTAAGAAATAATGGAATTGTTTTAAAATAATTAAATAATTATTGAATTAGGTATTCACGTAGACTTTGGGAACTGGGCCGCGCAAGCGGCAGGCAAGTGCGCAGACACAATTCCACTTGTGTGAGTGGCAGGTGCTCGCGCTTGTGTGTGCAGCTCCATTTGTATGAGAGGTGGGCACATGTGCCTGCATTTCGCACAAATGGAGCTGCGCACACATGCGCTTGTACCTGCCATTCGCGCAGAACCATCCCTCTCCCCCTAATCGGGCCACCAGGCTGGAAAGGTTGGGCACTGTTGGTATAGACAACTGGGGGGAGGTTGTGGATTTGTCTTACACTGCATGTAAAGTTTAGCCCTGGCAGATTCAACAGATAGGAGGTCTCCAGTCATAACAGTTGTCCATACCAGTGGATTAAGGTCTCTTCTGCTGAAACAATGAGAATGCCCCTGTGCAATAGCTGCTTTACTTAAAACTCTTGCACGTTGTGTAATTCATCTTTATCTATAACACAGATGCAATTCACCTCAATTCCAAACTGAATTCATTGAGCCCTGCAGTGATTGGCGAGTGGCAAACCAACAGGAGGAAAGGACAAGTTGTATTTATAAATCTGCACTTGGTCAGTCTTTGGACAATAGTTGTTTGGCTCAATACCCTGGGCAAGAACACATCTGGAAACATCCAAGACGAATGGGCAGCCCTTTTTAGGATAGCATCGCCCACATTCACATGAATAGGCTACAAAAGGTACCCTAGACATTGATTGGCCCCACAATATCTGGCTATGTAACTGCAGTTGGCAGATCAGCTCCACAGCAGGTAAGTATCAAGAAAAACAAATCAAAGAAAATTCATCATCAGAGACTAGAGTTTCCACACATTGCTGGATAGAGACAAATTATCAAAGCCTAAAAATGAACATTTATAGCAGCTGAACTTTGCTGTTACAGCATTGATATTACTACACTCAATGAGACCAGGCTTGGAGATGAGGGTTCATTTTAGGAAGTAGCAAATGGATATATGTTTTTTTACAAAGGGAAACCACAGACTCTCAATAGGACTCACAGAGTAGGTTTTGCAATTAAAACTGCTCTGCAGAAGAACATAGAATAGAATAGAGCTGGAAGGGACCTTGGAGGTCTTCTAGTCCAGCCCCCTGCTCAAGCAGGAGAACCTATATCATCTCAGACAAGTGACTGTCTAGCCTCTTTTTTAAAATCTCCAGTGATGGAGCACCCACGATTTCTGGGGGCAAACTATTCCATTGATTAATTGTCCTCTCTGTCAGGAAGTTTCTCCTTAATTCCAGGTTGCTTCTCTCTTTGATCGGTTTCCAACCATTATTTCTTATCCTGCCCTCTGGTGCTTTGGTGAATAACATGATCCCTCTTTTCTGGCAGCCCATTAAATACTAGGATACTGCTATCACGTCACCCCTATTTCTTCTTTTCTTTAGACTAGCCAATCCTAATTCCTGCAGCCATTCTTCATATGTTTTAGTCTCCAAGCCTTTGATCATCTTAGTTGCTCTTCTCTGAATTTTTTCCAAACTCTCAATATTTTTTTTATGATATGGTGACCAAAATTGGCTGCAGTATTCCAGGTCTGGTCTTACTAGGATTTTATAAAGCGGTACTAATACCTCACGTGATCTTGATTCTATGCCTCTGTTTATACAACCCAGGATTGTATTAGCTTTTTTGGCTGCTGCTGCACACTGCTGGCTCACGGTTAGGTGATCGTCCACTAGGACTCCAAGGTCCCTCTCACAGTTACTGTTTTTAAGCCAGGTCTTGCCCAATCTGTACTTGTATCTCTCTACTTATGTCCTGTTCCGGATCACATGTGCACAAACAAAGATTTTAAGGGCTTTTTTTAAAACTCTACAAGCCTCTAATATCATTCCCCCAAGTCCTTTTTACAATAGGTTTGCCTGCAAACAGCTCCCCCCCCCCAAGTTTTATAAAGCAAAGACCACAAGTCCAGCACGAAGTCAACCAACCAAATTCAAAATCTGAATCCAGGTACAGATCTAAAGGTACAAATTCAGAATCCACTCATGAATCCTAAGGCCAAGCTCAGGGTCAAGAAACAAAGGTAGGCATTCACAAAGCCAGAACACATACAGAGCAGGAAATTGAACGATTGTTTCCAGCATCATGCTGCTCCACCCACTGGGCTAAATAGATTCACATTGGTGTAACTCATTAGGAGGGGTGAGGATGCCTCCTCACAAATAGCTTCGCTGACCTCCATTGCACTTGCTTCAGTTCGGCCCTGCATGCCCTGGAATATAGTGGAGGAGGCAATTACTCATTTGTGCTGACTGGTTGCAGCTGCATTCCTTCTCCATCCATTCCCTGCTCGGAGACCTCGCCATCTTCTGATGCTCCTCCACACTCTCCTCCAAAGTCCCCAGAATCAGCTCTTCCTCCTCATCTGAGCCGTCATCAGAAGAAGCCATCACAACTCACTGGAACAAACGAACGTACTATGAAGTTTTCTTTTCTCTCAACAAATCCTACTACATCACTACTATAGTGCCTATATACCAACTCTCTCAAATCCAGAGAAAGACAAAGAGATTTATATGGGCATCTAGAGCAGATTATTCAAACCCATCAGGACAAATTTGTCACTCTGGACAACATCAAGGCTAGGGTAGGAACAGAAAGTGACAACTGGGATGAAATCTTTGGAAGGCATGCACTGGGAAAATCAAGCAGTAATGGCTTGCTCCTTCTGAGCAAGTGTGCTGAGCACAACCTTTGCATCACTAACACTATGTTCAGATTTGCAAAAAAAAAGTACCAAACAACCTGGATACATCCTAAGTCTGAACACTGGCACTTATTTGACTATGTCAGAGTATGTCACTATGACCATAAAGATGTTACCATTATCTGGGCCATGCTGAGTGCTGGACAGATCACAGACTAATCTGGTTGGTCCTCAACCTGTACTCAGGTTCTTTACACCACAAGTAACCAAGAACTGTCAGAACGTCATTCAACATCGGCAGACTGCAAGACCCAGGCAAAGTCCAACATTTTCAAAATGTACTTAATAAAAAACTTTCTGGCAATTTATCACTTGTAGGAAATTATGAAAATTTGACACACTTCATAAATGTCATTACACACAGACTGCAACAACTGTATTTAAGACTGAAAATCTGGACACACTAAGACCTTTCCATGCCCATAACAAGGCCTATGTAGACTGGCTGAATGACTCATTATAAACCTCAAAGAAAGAGAAGTTTAAACACCTGCAGTACGAAGTACAAGGAGGACTGCAAGATATAGAGGACAAGTGGTGGCACAGAAAGGGTGAACAGGTGAAATGCTATGCAGATATGCATGCCACCAGAGTTCTTCAGCACCATGACTATGAAGGCATTTTGTGGTCCTTCTACATTAGGACACTCCCCCATACTGTCATCTCATATAGGCCAAATCTGATCAAAGATCAGGAAGGATTAATAAACCACTCTACATGTCTTCAACTTACTCAATAGGCCATCTTCCAACAGGTTCCTCAGTTGCCAGTCTTACACTAGATCTGCTTCCCTCTTCTCATCAGATCCAGAAAGCAATCTTGCAGATGAACTTTTAAAAAGCCACAGGACAGGATGGCATTCCTGCCAAAATCTATAAAACACCAGTCCCAAATGTCTTATAGGCATTCCAAGAAATCTTGGAAGACACTAGGCTCGCAGAAGAAATGTTTGATGACGTCTGCGATGCTCTCGTTGTGGCTGTTCTAGAAAATAACGGAAGCAAATTAGACTGTGGGAACTACAGGAGTACCTCACTGCAAGATTTTTGCTCAGATTCTCCTGAACAGTCTTGTCATTGTTTTGAAAAGGAATCTCCCAGAGGTGCTGTAAGGCTTTCTGCCAGAACAGACTACAGCAGACATGAGATTTGCCATTGAGCAGAATAAATCTCTTTACTCTTTCTTCATTGACCTGACAAAGGCATTTGACACTGTAAACAAGAAGGCTCTCTGGACCATCCTGAAATCTTCTGGATGACTGAAGAAAGTTGATTCACCTACTCCATGATGGAATGACAGGGCAGGTTCTTTACAGTGATACATCAACTGCATTTGCTATTTCCAATGAGATGAAGTGAAGTTGTATCCTAACCCGGGTCCTGTTCAATCTGTTCTTCAATTACATGCTGTCATATGCTGTACAGGGACTGGAGAGTGTACAACAGATTCCAACTAAACTGTTTTCTCTGTGACCTACAACACTTGAATGAATGGACAAAGTGACTCCGTACAGTAATTCAAGGATCCCTTCTTTGATGATGACTATATGTTCCTGGCACACGACAGTGATTACGGTTGATGCTGAATGAATTCTCAGACACTGCTATCCTTTTCAGATTTACTATCATCCTGAACAAGACTGAAGTACTTTACTAGCCCATGTCAAATATCTGTAAAACCAACCCAGCTGACAAAGGTAAACAGTTCAATACCTGAGAAGTATCATATTGGGTCTTGGACAAAGAAACTGACTCAAGGATCAGCAAAGCCAGACAGGCTCTGAAGCAACTGCATACTAGACTGCTCAATCAACACAATGTCCATATCCCCATAAAGCTGAAAGTCTACAAACCTGTGGTTATCCCTTCATTCCTATATGAATGTGAGTCCTGGACTATGTACCAGTAACACATCAAACAATTGGAGAAATTTCACATGCATGTTTTCTGCTCCATTCCTGGCATTCTTTGATAAGACCCAGTTTTCAACTGGAAATCTTGGATTGCATGAAGTCCACCAGCATTGAGTCCGATTACCAAAGCCCAGATTTACTGTATAGAACACATCATCAGAATGGATGACCACTGCATGCCTCACCAATGGTATGGTATACTGGTATCCTATGGTATACTGGAGACTGGGAAGACACAAGCTCTACAAAGACACTATGAAGAAAATTCTACATCACTGTGACATACAGCCAAGGGATTTACTAGCTGGGTCTGCTAACAGACCTGCTAGTAAGCCCTGTGCTAAAACGCCTCCACTGGCTTTGAAAACAGGCACCATGAAAAACTGCTAGAAAACTGTAAGTGGCACCATAGGATAACACCCATAGTTACAACAATAGACTTTCAGTGCCTCCATTGTGCTAGACTCTGCACCTCCAGACTAGGACTGCACAATCACCTCCATGTCCACAGGTGAACTCCACAACAGCGTGTCTTCTTTGAATTTGAAAAACTATCAGACTATCTATCTATCTATCTATCTATCTATCTATCTATCTATCTATCTATCTATCTATCTATCTATCTATCTATCTATCTATCTATCTATCTATCTATCTATCTCCATCCATCCACCTACCTACCCACACACCGCAACCCCCACCCCACCAATCTATCTATCAATACACACACACACATATATATATATACATATGCATAACAATTTCTATCTGCAATGATTGTATTAAGAACTACAACAGGATTCACAGCAGAGAATTTGGGATTCACAGCAGAGAATTTGAATCTGAGTCTTCCCACCCTAAGAAGTTCCTTCTAGCTACTCACTCCACTTCAGATTCACATTTCACTCACCAGAGACATGGTAAATATAGGAACATTCTCTATATTGTAAACTAGAATAAAATCTACTATTGGGTTCCTTCAATATAGTTACATAAATTTTGTATTAATGCATTCCCTAAGCTGAAATGGTTATCAAGGGTCTTATGCTAACCCATGGTGAAAAATAAATTACTATGGATTTGTTTCATGATGAACATGTTCTGCTGTTATTTTCTTTTATTCCAAAACATCAGTTGTAAATCATATTTAAATTACTTTCCTCAAAAACTGTCATGATTAATCCATATGGTTGCCACAATTTATTTATTGCTCATTCTTTAAATCAATATTGTGCAATAAAAGGTTAAAATTAGAATGCATGGTATTAAATATTGGCCTTGGTCTAGCAAATTGTGAATCAAAGTTTGAAAACACAGAAATAGGACTATATTGCTTGCTACATTGCCCAAATTAAGGGCCAAATTGCTCGCTACATTGCTCAAGATCTAGCATGTTTTAAAATGAGTTAATGAGGCAACATCCAAGGGCATTTAATTTAACAAAGTGATTTTGAAACAAAATCTTGTAAAAAAAAGGTCTACTTCTTCAGCCTAAAATGTTTTTAAAATGTGCATGAGTTATGATCAGAAAGATTTGTGATAATTTTAGTTTCTGTTAGAATTTGTACACAAAAATGTATTCCATGACTGGGATTCATAATCTGAAAACTACCAAATTAAACTTAATTGGGATTAGACACTGCTGCCCTATAAACATTTTTATTTCAATCCTGTTTCAAATGTAAGTCTCTCTACGAAGGTGCTCATCTCTGTTTCAAGGCCATTGAGCCAGCACTGTTTGAAGACATTTACGAGATTATGTGGCCAGCATGTCATGAGCACTGTTACTCTCCCATGAAATGGTACTATTTATCTACTCGCATTTGCATGTTTCAAACTCCTAGGTTGGCAGGAGCTGAGGCAAGGACAGGCGTTCACCCCATCACATGGCACTTGGGTCTTAAACCTGGGCTGCCAGCTTTCCAGCTGACAAGCTCAACATCTTAACTAGTGAGCCACCACGCCATCCTATGAAGGAGATACGCAATTCTTAAATATAACAAAAAATAAACTTGAGTTATTATTAAAAACATCAGAAATCTTCCTATTCCTAAGTAGAACATAACACAAAATCACAATAAGATTACTTTATATAAGCCTCTTTCTATTCCTTTCCCACTGTTTCATAAAAAAGTTCTCTGTTAGGTACAAATTCATAAAATTATAATGTATTCTAATTAATTGGTCAAAAAACTATAGTCTGAGCCAATTTTAATTAAGAGTTGGGATAAATCACAATTCTCTACATTTAATTGTTTTGAAAACCAGAATTTGAGTTGCATCTAATCTTGGGAAATTTTGGCTAAATATATGGTTTATATGACAGCTAATATCAGAAAAAGACAATATATCAATGCAAGAGACCCCTATTCAATCTCCACTAAAGGTATCTACCTTAAACTTTGCAAAATCCACAAAAATGTGCAATTACCAAATTGATATTCTTAAAATGCTTTGAATAGCAACTGCAATGATCAGTCATATGGGCAATCTCCAAAGATTCTGAGAATGGTAGTCCAGAATATTTGGAACACTTAAATTGCAAAAGATTGGTGCAGAGGACCAATGAGCTAGCAGAGTCAGTACAAAAGAACATCTTTATTTCTAATTATTGTTTGACTAATTTAAACTGATCTGAATGTAGCTATAACAAAGAATATAGGTTAATTTAAATGTAATAAAACCCTTAAGCTCTTGTTTACAACCAGTCATTTTATTTAAAATTAAATTTATTTTAAGAATAAAATGAAATCAAGTGAGACATAAAATCTGGAAGCTGTCAAGGGAAATACTGCCAGGCCCAGTAGGGCCCACAGCTTCATGTTGGTGACCTCAGATGTAAGGAATTACTAATATATCTGGGTGAACCATAAACTTGGAGAATTTGTTGCTATAATGTATGAAAAAAGTCCTAGGAAGTACGAATGAAAAGTTTTTTCAGATTTTAGGATGTGTTATATATTAATTTTAAGTCTTTTATTTTGCAATGAAATGTGACATTTTTGTTCCTTCTTTTCTTTATTCAATGTCTGATAGGCAGTAACTGAATTTTTTAAATCATTGCTTGAATAATTTACCGCTTAACAAGGTTATAAATATTTCTATATTCATTCAAGTTTGTGTGATTATGCCTATATTTGAGCAGTGTGTAACTGTTTGAATTTATTTTATTAATATTTATTACATATTTATTAGATATATTATATTATAATTAGTATATTGCATTATACTATAAAGTGAAATGAATGCTATTACAATGAATAGATAGGGACTTGGTTAAAAGTACTTGAAATACTTTATATACAGATATATTTACAACTATATTTACCAGTAGAATTGTCATTTTTCCCCAAGTAAACACTTTCTAAAGACAAATGTCATTCTGCTTGTTTGTTCTTGTACTCCTGACCATATCGTCCAAAAAAGGACACGAGGATAGTGATACCTTTTTCATGCTTCAGGCTTAAGGATGAAATCATACAGAGGTCCCAAATGGGACTGGTCTAGGAATTTCCTCTGATTTTTTTTACTTTACACATACATACCACATTGGGTGAGAGGTTAAAAAGTGGCAGAAGGGAGTGGAGCTCATTAAGCCTCATTGAACTGAGTATCAGGTAGCACCTTCCACAACTGAGCACTACAGAGTTGGGGGGAGAAACTATTTTGCAGCTTCCCACTACTGTGGCCGACCCTATCAGACCAGTCTGAAAGGAACATGGAATCTGTTGATGTTCTACAGAACTGCAAGTTCTGCATAAAACTAATCTAGAAAAGAAATCTGTAGGCTTGTCAAAAGTTTCTACAAAGTCCACAAATCATAACTCACTTGCCTTTGCTCTAAAGAATCCTGAGTCAAAACAGTAGTGTGTGCATTTAATAAAATTTTCCAAAGGGAAAAGGTATGACTAGTACCTGTACAATAGAAGCAAAGGGATGCCCCATAATTAAAACTGTGTTCTTCAATCAAAGCAAAGTAAAATTTACTTCTCCAAAATACCATATAATCTCTCACATACAACTTTACTGGGTTATGATAAAGAAAACAGAATTTGATTATTAGAATACAATTTATTTAAACATAATATGGAAATCCTATTTGTCTACCTATAAAAATGAAAAGGAAGAATATGTACATCTCTCAGAAAGTGAATGTTAATTGGTCAACAATTATTAAAGCAAACATAAGCATATGTAATTGGAATTAAAACAGAATATCTACTTTGATATTTCTGTGTCCTAAAGTAAATAACTAATAATTAAGTTTAAGCACATGCAGCTGCTATAAATGGATATACAAGTAGTCCTCGATTTACAGTACTTCATTAGTGGCCGTTCAAAGTTACATTACTGAAAAAAGTGCCTTATGACCGTTTTTCAAAATTATGACCTTGATCATGTGAGCAAAATTCAGACACTTGGCAATTGACTCATATTTATGATGGTCACAGAATCCTGGGATCATGTGATCAACTTTTGCGACCTTCTAACAAGCAAAGTCAATGGGGAAGCTAGATTCACTTGACAACTATGTTATTAACTTACAAGTGCAGTGATTTACTTAACAATTGTGGCAAGAAAGGTTGTAAAATGGGGCAATACTCACTTAACAAATGTCTCACTTAACAACAGAAATTTTGGGCTTAATTGTGGTCATAAATCAAGGACTACCTGTACTGCTTTCTAATTCACCTCTATCTATACCTCCTCATTTTTCCTAAAACTTCCTTAGAGTTAAATTTTAAATTGTTAAGTTCCTTATGCCCCAATAAAGTATTATACACTATCAAGTAATTATGCATGCAATATATAATTTTTCAAATTGTATAATTCTGTTAATTTTACTAACAATTCAGTGTCACTTTTACTAACCAACCAGGACAATTATATTATTAGTTTATAAATTAAAAATAAAAAACATTTGTCCATTTGTTTACTGAGTACAGTGTTTACTTGTTTCTTTATTGAGTATAAGTGATCAAGCAGAAACTTTTAAGGAAATTTCTTGTGATGTTAAGTCATCAGAAATTAGATTTTCTGTGTTGGCATTAATGTTAGGGTAAAGATTTGTTCTCCAAGCTTGTGGGTTGGTTTCCGAATGTTTTGTTATCAGGCTAGATATCATCTTCAGCAGTTTAGGGCAGGGGTCCTCAACCCCTGGTCCATGCACCAGTACCAGTCCGCGGCATGCCAGCAACCAATCCGCACAAACAAGCAAAGCCCCATCCGCGGGATGCAGGCAGCACAGAAAATCACGCACCCTCCACTCCGCGGAAAAATCTCTCTCCATGGAACTGGTCCCTGGTGTCCAAAAGGTTGGGGACCTCTGGTTTAGGGGATGTCAGTGTCAGTGCTCTTCTGTTTATAAAGGCTTCAGGTATGGATGTGTCAAGTGAGGGTCTTGGGATGGGTCGGGTGTGAGTCATCAGTGAGAGGTTTGTGATGAGTCTGTGATGTTACATCAGGTCAAGGTCATCGGGAGGTGAACTGCTGGTGGAAGGGAAGGGGGCCTTGGGTAGGTTGGTTGAGAGTTGGTGCTCTCTCTGGTTGGCTGTGGGGTTGATTTGGATTCTGAGGGGTTCGTAGGCTGGTTGTAGGTCAATGTGTCTATTGATGGAATTGCTTGTGGAATGCCAAGCTTCGATGAACTCATGAGTGTAGCGGGTGGTAGCGTGGCTGATGATTTTAGTGTTGCTCCAATCAAATTGGTGTTGTGGGTAGAGATTAAGGATTTGGGATCATGGCATTAATGTTGACAATTATTTCAAGCAGTTTGTGATACACTTATCAATGTTCTGCTCAAAACACAGGCACTTAGTTATGTATTGTATAATCATTGCATTCCATAAATCAATTATACAGCAAAAATCTATAATTTTCTATCTAAATATTGATCAAGGAGTGTTGCAAATGTCATTTCCAAAATAATTTACAAATGTATGTTTCATTCATATATTGTTACATGTACAAATGTTATATCAACATTTGTTCAATGAATTTTGCCCCATTTTACGACATTTCTTGCCACAGTTAAGTGAATCACTGCAGTTGTTCATTTAATAACACGATTGTTAAGTGAATCTGGATACCCATTGACTTTGCAGTGCCCTGGGGTCATGTGTTCACCTTTTGCGACCTTCTAAGAAGCAAAGTCAATGGGTATCCAGATTCACTTAACAATCATGTTATTAAATGAACAATTGCAGTGATTCACTTAACTGTGGCAAGAAAAGTCATAAAATGGCAAAGTTTTGATCACACGACCATGGAAATGCTGCAACATTGGTAAAGGAAAAATGATTGTAAGTCACTTTTTTCAGTGTTGTTGTAACTTCAAACAGTCACTAAATGAACTATTGTAAGTTGAGGATTACCTAACTATTCCTTGGATTAGCAATGTGAAATTCATTTCCTTTGATTTTAAAGAGATTAATACACGAATTTACTTTAACATGCTGGATGCCTCTTATGTTCAGAAAAATAGTTACAATAATTTGGCTGTTGGAGAGTAACTCAGGAGTTGAAACATTAGTGAGCTGGACTGCTTTTTCCTATTTTTATAGCATTTTAGGCTAATATGAAGAGTGTTGATAACAAGACTCTGAATCAATCACTCTACATGAAAGTCATTTTTTCTTTTTCCTGGCTATATCCCTACTATTTGGAATCTATAAAGATATCAATGATTTTCCAGTGATAGAATTAGTTAAATGAATTATAACACAACATAGGAAAGATAAATCTTTCCTGATTTGCAGCAGTACATATGTCTCAATATATATGGTGTGTCACGGTTTGTACTTTTTTTAATTACAAAAAATAAGAATCTTTTAGCAACATGGTCAAAGTTCTGGAAGTTGCTCTATTTATAACATAGTTACTAGATCATTTTTTCTTTTTTAATTGTTGCACTTAACCACTTTTGAAGCCGTGTTCATCTTTTAATATTATTTTATACATTTATGAAATAAAAATATATAAAACATTACATAAAATCTGTTCAAAGACAAGAATATAAGAGTGGAGAACTAGGGCCTTGGAAGATAAAAATTCAAATCCCCACACAACACTGGACTATCTAAATGATATTACGCCTGTCACCACCACTCAGACCTACATAGTACATGGTACTACTAGATTAAAACAAGAAAAAGGAAGAATGCACACAATGAGCAAAATTTCTTCAAAAACTGTAATAGGATAAATAAAGCTCTGCATGGCTTTATTTGACCTAGCTTCCTTTTGCAGTAATAACATTGATATAAACAGAGAAAAAAATCCTTTCAATGTGTTTCCAGGCTGCTGAGCTCTTTCTAACCTCACACAATTGGTAATCCACTTTTGTGTGCGTGTGTCAGAGTTCTTGTCAGCCATAGGCTGCAGAAGGAACAAGCCACAATCCCCACCTCCTTCTGCTGCCATCCTGTCAAAACAAAGGCTCTGTTGCCAAGATTTGGCAGAAGGAAGTGGGTGAACAGGAGGAGCTATAACTGCTTGTCTCCAATACAAGTATCTCTTTTACTCTCCTCCTCTCTCACATTCACTGGCACTACACACTATTCAATAGGGAGTGCTGGAATGACTTTTTTGCAAACCTCCCCTGCTGGAAAAAAAATAAAATAAAAATCAGGAAGCAGAATTGTTTATCTCTTAGCAAATACAGTGGCTGTTTAAAGCAGAATTTGGTTTTGTGCCTAATTTTATGTTTACATGAGAAGCAATTGAAACAGCATTTTACCAAGCAAATAACACAATGAAAACCAAAGCTGTCATAGCCTGTTGGGGTTGAGTTCTCGACTCTGTTACTTGCACTGATATTCTGCTTTGTTTCAGCAGTGTATCTTTTTATGACTGCTGCCAAAATAGTTTATTTTCTTACTACTGCAAAAAACAGGAGCAGAATGGTAAAACACTCCCTCTTAATGCACACATCTGTGTTCTCCTCGTTAAAACACTTCTTCCAACACATCACTAGGAATATGCATATTAAAAGATGGACCTAAAAAATAAAGATTGATGATGGGATTATAGGCTAGTAGATACAAAGAGGAAAACAACTTTGATAGAACTCAATAGAGTGTGAAAGATACAAAACAGGATGGAGCAGGTAACCTACTCCCTAGCTTGATGCCATCCAGACTTGTAGAGATGCAATTTCCTTTATTCTCAGGGTCACTGTGACTATAATTATCAGAACTCATTTGAAGGACACCAGGTTGGAGAAACTTATTCAAAAGCAGAACAGAAATGAGTCACATGGAATGATAACAAAAGATTCAAGTGAAGAAACTGAGCTAAGCTTTGCAGACAAAAAGCAAAACAAAGCCAGAGAAAGGTAAACTGAAAATACTGCTGTGCAGAGATTACAGAGAGGTAACCAAAGGTGTCTCCACTGAGCAGTTGAACAAAGGAAAGGGGAGTTGATCTCTGACAATTGTTATATGGGCTAAATTTTAGCACGTTTTGCATCTTGCCAGAGTTGAAACAAATGAAATGACGATCTAGTGAAGATCTGACCAGCACTAAAAAGTTTTTACCCTAAATATTCATATTGTTCCACACAAGGACAATTTCTAGGACAGTTTCATTTTCAAGCAATTTTTATATTTGACATCTGGTATTTTTAAAGTCTATGTAGTATTTCGCACACAGAACTCCAATTGATGCAACAGAATTTTGTACTGCAAATTAAAACCATGGATATATGCAAGAAATAATCAGAATTAATTGCTCTTTATAAAACATACAGGTACACATGAATAATTGAGCAGAAAACCACTTTTCCAATTGGAAAACAATTGCCACGCTAAACACTAATAGGAAATCCAGCGGGAAACCGCACAGGCGTACCCTCAAAATGACCACCGAGCCAACCGCTGCGTTTTAGAGCCTATTTATTTCATTAAAAGCACCGGCTGCAGTCCCAGCGAACCACTCCCGCACCTCCCCTTCTGACGACAACTATAAACTGCAACAGCTACATCTTTGGGCGCCCCCTAAGGGCAAGCAGCAAGTGCGGCGACCTCTGTGCTGGACGTCGATGCAATCCCTTAATCTTGTCTGTTTTTCCTCCCCAACCCTAGAGCTGGCTGGGTACCTTGCAGGCAGAATAAACTCCCAGTTTCTCTAGCTTCTTGGCGCGGGGTGCAGAGCGAAGCTGTGCCTTCTTCCCCGCGATACGAGCCGAGCCGAGCCCCCCGCCGCTGTTGCTACTACTACCACTTCCACTGCCTCCTCCTGCAGGGCTCTCAGCAGTAGCAGCTGCGGCAGCAGCGATAACAGCTCGGGCGGGACCACAAGCAGGCAACCCTCCAGCGGCCGGGGAACCCTGCTGCAGTGCTCCGGCCCCGCCGCCGTTGACCCCAAGGCTTGCTCCTGCTGCCGCTGCCGCTGCAGCTCCAAGCCCGGCCGCACCAGCCTCAGACATGCCGCAGCAGCGCGGGCGGCGGGAGGCTCGGCTCTGTTGTGACCGACGCCAGCCTTGCTCCGTGCCCGGTTCAGCGCGCCCGTCGAGCGCTCTGGACCCTCCCCTTTCCCCGCTTTGCAGCCGCCGGCTGCTCCCAAGGAGGGAGGGGACAGGCCGCACCGCGGGCGGGTCCTGCTGGGGAAGGGAAGAGAAGGCGGAGGCGAGGCGCCTGTTAAGGAGACAGTAAGGGAGAAAGACGGACATGTTCTTGGAGCTTGGCGTGGTTGTTCCTCTTGGCGGAAAGATCCCGCTGGCGACACGGCCTGGGCCTCCCTCGCCTAGGGGCTAAAACAGTGCCGCCTCCAACAGCTCTCCCTTAGCAGCATATTCACGGCCATGTAATCTTCCAGAGTCCATTTTTGCGCCCCAGGACGGGCATCGTACTTCTCTGTGCCCTGCGCGCGGCGCCCATGCCCAAAGATCGTCTTGCGGAGAACGGAGCTATGATGGCAGGGCGGAATGGAGTGGGTCGGGTTGGCGAAAGCCCCTCTGTTACAGAATCCAGGCTTCTCCAATTTGTCGGGAAATAAGTCTTCTGGAATCGTGAAGACGAGGACTTTAGAGGTGCCCTGAGATACCAGCTTATGCCGCAATGAATCTCCGGCACTCTACCATGTCACAGAACTCGTGAGCGCGGGCGCGCGCACGGATATTTGCTGTGTAAAAACTACCACTCGGAGGCGAAAGTGAGAAGTTCCCTCGGTGCGTGCTAATTCCTCAAAAGGTAGAGAAAGGGGCGAACATGGCCCGCAGCAGATTGGACCGAGGCCCTCGGGTGATAACAGCTGCCTCGTGCGCGCTTCCACCCTTGAGCGCGCGCCAAGTACTGTAGTGGTGACAGCCAAACATGCGCTCCCGCCTACATAAGTTATCTCGCGGCCTTTCCTTTGCTTCCAAAGAGCACAGAGCAATGTCTTTAGGATAAAAGGAAGTTCACGGTTCGTTCATTCCTTCATATGTTCATTTCTGAAAAAGTTGTTGCGTTAGAAAGCGAGCTCGCAGACCTGTTGAAGGTAAATGCTGAAGAGGCACCCGGAGGAGCTTCAGCAGCCATTGTTACTTTGGCTTGGATTAAAGAAAAACTGGTTAAAATTGCAGGAAGGGAAAAGTGATAGCTGGCAATGGAAAACCTTACTTCGACTTCTTCGCGACCAACTTTTTTAAAATCGCGAGAAAGATAGAGATGAGAGATGAGATGTATGTTGGAGAAAATCAGCTCTCTAGTTAGCAAGCTTTGCCATTCCCTGAAATGATTTGCTGGAGGAGATGGCATTAAGATGACAACCTAACTAACTCTTGTTTGTTGATTATCTATTTCACTGACTTTTTGCTTCATTGTTTTCTATTACTCCTTTGCCCTACCAATGGTATACATTCTCTCCAGAGGATAATCTATGCAGCAATAAACAATTGGTCCATGGTGGTTTATGTCAAAATAGTCTTCAAAATAGACTTAGACAAACTTTACAATAGTTGAAAACTAATCTAGAGTAAGATGGCCTTTTAATTCTTTTTAGAATAGGAGGGCTAAGGTTTTTTAAGTTAGATGTTTAGTTTTGCAGATTAATATTTCTTTTCATTTCTGTATTGTGTTTCATGTTTATTTTACATGTCGAACATTAATAAAGATTATGTTAAAAAAAGCTGTAGCAAAAAGTATATCTCTTACTGTTTATTTATTTAAAGATTTGTATATCATATATTTTAACACTTCCAAGCCAATTACTTACAAAGATACTATCAAAAAGTCTTTTCACATGACTCCAAAAGATTTTGGTACATATCAAATTTATTTAGGAAAAAATAATCCTAAATGATGGTACAACTTAAAAGCTCTTTTTTGGGTTGTTACCTACTTGGTCTCGAATGACAAAAGACAGTTTGCTGCCAGAGCAAACATTCCTAAAAGTGAATTCCAGTCCTTACAATTGTATATTAAGTCACTGAGCTAGAAATCAGGAGATTGTAATTCTAGTCCAGCTTTAGGCATAAAACCAGCTGGATCACTTTGGGCCAGTTACTCATTCTCAGCCCTTGCAAGAAGAAAGCTAGAGCAAACCAAAAATCTTGCCAACAAAACTTTAGGGATTAGTTGAGGCTGTCACTAGGAGTTGAGGATGATTCAAAGGCAACCATTTTAACTCTTAATGTAATCAGTTCAAAAGGACCAGCCATAAATTCATACATTAACTTCATACATTATGTCGCTATATCTACAGAGATTGCTGTGATCTAATATAAAATATCTAGTGTGTTGAACACAAACCTTACTCTTACTTATTTTTGCATCTTTTTGCCACTTTTTTTTGAAAGGGTCAGCAAACACGTGGTGCTTAATTTTCCCCCATGATAACTCTTGAGAAAGAGCGTGTGTTCAAGTCCATACTGTATTAACTCCTGACAAATGCCTAGACAGAAAATGATTGGCTCAAATCATTTACTAAACACCATGATTGAACAGGGACTTGAACCTCAGTCTTTCCAGCCTAAATCCAACACTTAATCAGTAAATTTGGCAGTTGTAAACACTTTCACATCCCACTAATGTCAATAGATCTTGAAGACTGGTTTAAGCTGGATGTAACATCCTATTAACACAAATACTTCCTTAATAATGAGCAGATTGCTGCAATATGCTGATGCTGAAAATCAAGACAAACCAAATTCATGGATGGATTTTATTTCTAAGCTTTCATTTTTTGTGCATTTAGCAGCAGAATCTGTTCATGAAACAATATAGCTTAAGGTACTAAGGAGCTAATGATACCTCCATTAAGTTCAAATGTTAAGGATATTTCTTGATTTTGATTTGTCTAAGAGAAACAAAAATACAGAAGCCCAAAACAAAACAGGAAGCACCAATTTTAGCCTTGCTACATAATACAAATCAGAACAATATCTCAGTGGCTAAGGATACCGTTACTATAGTAATAATTGTAAACATTGGACTTAACTACTAGTCCAGAATTAATGTGCAACAATATCAGAGAAAGGAATTCCAAAGAACATACGGCTTTCTAGAAGCTTAAGGTACTGATTTACAGATTTTCACTGAGTGAAAAGCATAAATTCAAGAAGGCTGTGATTAGATAGTCAGAGAGGGGTAAAGACTGAACACCGTGGCCAAAAAAAGCAACAGGAAAGCTTTACAAAACTAGTCCCATTGGCCAGGCCTCTGCATGCCTAAAGACAATCACACATTCCAGTTACAATGGACAAACAAATCAGAAATAAAAAGTAGATTTCAATAAGTTTTAATTTTAAAAATAGTATTTTGCAATAACATTGAACTACATCAACTTTTATTCTTGGGACTATCAGGACTGAAATCCAAATCACTTAAAAGGATTTAATTGAGCTTTTAAATATGTATTACAGGCACATAATCACAAGCAAAGACCTCATATATGAGGTTGAAAATCTAGCTCATATTGTATAATGAGATTGAAATACATCTGATTTGATGTAGCAACTTGATTTGATTCTCAACTTGCCTTGAAGTTCCAGGGTTGCTTTGGGACATTCACACTGGCTTTTTTATAGAATTCGTAAACTTGATGCTCCCTGTGCCACCACATCTGAGCCATAAATCCACATAATTTTCTACTTCTAAAATTCGTATTTTGTAACTATTTTTTCCTGACTTCTGTAGCAAAAACATAAAGAATAAAATAATTTTAGCCAATGTACACCAAGAAGTTCTAGTCCAATGCATTTTTATCTTAAACTGCCCCCTTTTAATGCTTTTTAAATGTTTTTAAATACTTCTAAAATAGTATCTATTCTATTTAATAACACCCATCTTACATCAATATTTTGTCTGCTGCCTACTGGGTTTTCATGATAGTTCCTTATTTTCTCCATTATGACAGTGTTTAATCAGCTAAGTTGATTGCTTTAAAAATATTTAATTAACCAAAGTTTTTTCTAATAAATTTAAAATATAATTTACATTTTTGAAAACTACAAAGGGCATGTGCAATTTAAGAAGCTCCCCATCTTACTTACACAGAATTAAAGTAATGAGTCCTGCAACATATATAATCAAGTATATCTTTTGGTTCAGAATACGTTTTTGTACAGCTGTTTTTTAAGGGGTAATTTGCTGTGTTCTACTAGGTATCCCATTCCACAACTATTCATATGATATGCTTTATCTCCATGTCAAGCCAAAATTCCATTAAATGAATTGTCCTCTTAGCGATAATGAATTTTGTTTGGTCTTTTTTAGTGCAATGTATATACTTAGCCTTTTTTCTAAAAAAAAAAAAATCATAACCTGTTTTATTATAGTTTGTTTAACCTCCTAGTAATTGTGCTTTGTATAGTAAACCATGGACCTTGCATGATGTGTAAGTGTAATCATCCTTTATTGTATAATTATATGTGAAATGACCTAAGAGTTCCTTCCCTTAATCATGCTGAAAAAAGAAACTTAATTATGCTTAATAATCTGGTTCTTAATATTTAAATCATCCCTCTGTATTCAAAGCTAAAACTATGATACAAGGCTATTCCTAGTTAACTGAGAGTAATCCCTACTGAATAATTTACTTTTAAATAGACATATATAGGATTACACTGTTGATCATTTCCTAACACTGTATTTTAAGATCTAAAGTAAATAATTCTACTTTGTTTGAAAATATCTTATATTAAATTATTTTATTAAAAAGCTATGTTCAACTGATGCAAAATTATTTCTTCCTAACTATGTATGTTTATTTTAATTTTGTAGGAGAGACTGTTAAGATTATTTAGGATTGTATTAATATAGAAGTAAGCAAACAACAAATTCTATTACACTATGAAAATAGTGGTGCCCACTTTTTTAATGAACTTTTTATTTACTTTTGAAGTTGTGCCTGTTTTTGTTTTTAATCCAGGGTACTAGACTAAATAATACTTGCACTAAACAATATTTGACCACATTCTTGATTCATTACATTGTGTAACCTAACATACTGATGGTGCTCTACATTAACTTTTGAGAACAAGAGTTTGGCTTTTATAATAACTTTTGTTTTATTGCTGATAATCTAGAAAAATAAAATATAATGCTTAGGTTTTCCCATACTAGGAAGCAAGAGAAACACTTCCTATGGCCACTGTCTTGCATAATCTTCCAGAAATAACTATCTGTCTTTTCTTAAACTGCTATGAGTAAGGAGGTTGGCTATTTTAATCTTTATTAGCACATACAACAGCTAAGTGGTCCAAGGCCAAGACATTAATTATCTATTCCTAAACAAAGCTTTGATGAGATAATTGACATTGGTATCTTCTATATACAATGAAAGCTTCCCCCCCCTTTTTTTTTTAATTCTAGGACAATGGATAGGAAATCAGATATTGCTACATAGATTCTCATTGGCACACCCACCACAGCCAAATTATACCATTGTGATAATGTACAATATTGTTCAGCAATAAATAAAAACTCTTAAAAATATAGCCTGTGCAACTAGTTAGCAGTTAGCCTTTTATTTTCTGTTAGAATTTAATTAACATCTTTTTAGATTTCAGTTTCAAAAATAAATTTCAAATATCATGCTCCCATGTTTACTTTAAAATAATTATAAACACTGAAAATATCCAAAAATACAGTAAGTTCATAATGGGGACTCCCCATGGTTTTAATGTGAAGTACAGACATCTATATATGGATTGTGAATTCTACCTAATTATATAAATCTCCAATTTTTAGATAATTTTTCCATGAAATATGTAAAATTCTGGGATTCAAACTCTCAAAGGTTTATTCAAGAACTCTGCAGATTAAATTCATAGCACTGAGAATAGTAAAAACCACAAGATAATATAAAGAGCTTCAAAGGGATTATTATTGTATTGCAAATTGAGTAGTTGTGCAACAAGTTAGCAAATAGGAATTAACCAAAAAACACACAAAAAACCCCCTAAACTTCCTAGATTTTGAATATATCCAGCAGTTAGGATAAAATGCTGGGATTACATAAATAATCCACTGAAAATGCCAAATCATTGTGTGGATAAAAAAATCAATTCTAATAATTATTAGGTTAAAAAGTGAAAATATAAAACACAGTTTTGTAATACCTTTACAGGGGTGTCAAACTGCCGACCCACGGGCCAGTTTCATCATACCGAAGCTGTGCCTACCCCATTGCCGGCAATGCAAAAAGAGTCACAATATGTCGCGACACGTCACATGACGTGGCGAGTTTGACACCCGTGCTTTAGATGAATGCATGATGTGGCTACATCTGAAGTACTTTGATTTGATTTAATATATCTAAATAGTTCCTGCTTGAGGAATACTTTAAGACCAGATGATAATATGATGAGACAACTAAGTATGAATGAGACATGCAATATACATTTCTCTCTTAAAATATTATAACTGAAGGCTACCACATATTGACTGAAAGTTGATTTACAACAGACTTAGTAGCAGCAATAAAAACAATGCATTACAACAATTATTTTCTTCACTCAATAATTCACTTGTAGAATTTACAATTGTAGAAGCTGAGATATGTAAACATGGTGCTTCTAATTTAGAATTGCCATAACTAATGAAAACATATAACCACTGCTTAGATAAGAACTGAATATATTTGTATACTTATTTAGACAAAATAAATTTAGAATTTGGAGATAATCCCTTTATCCCTGGAGAAGGAAATATTTTGGGGGATATTAAAAAGGCAGAATATTATATTTCCCCAAGGATCTTAAAGGCAGAAAAGCAGGCCCAGTTTTTCTTAATAGCCCCAAACAGAAACTCAGCAGGCCAGATCTGTAGAAATGCAGATCTGATAATCCCATTCAAGTCTGAGGCCCCATTCATGAGCAAATACTGCCTGCAGAAACCCATTCTTTCAAAATCCCTTGGAGCAAAACTGATAGCTAACAATAGCAGAGTGATAGGATTAGAACCAGCAACCCCTCGCCCATCCAACACAGGACATAGCCATCAGCCACAGCCACAGGGAAGCAGGACATGACCTTTAGGACATAATAGAATTAACCCACCACCATCAGAATATAAAAAGGGCACACTCAGACTCAGGTCAAAGTACATGACACAGGAAATACAAAGCCACAGGAACAGGAACAACTCCAAACGCAAAAGCCCAAGAAGATATAAAAACCCACCACTCTCAGCAACATGTGGTCAGCTGCTCAAGAGCCACATGTCTTGTGGTTCTGTTCTTCAATAAACTACAACCTTCTTTCTATAGCAGTCTCCATTTTGTTTATTCCTGGCTTGGACTAGAGACCCTGATGAAGATTTTTCTTTCAACATCATGTATAAACCACATCAGCCACCATTGGTTAATGACTTTTACATTAGACAGATGTTTGAAAATAATTCAAGAATAGTTTAGAGGATTTTAGAACATTTTCATAAAAGATAAATGATGCCTCACCATTCCCCTATCATTTATATTTAGATATACAAAGACAATATGAACTAAATTTGGCAGAGAAATGGTGTCCAATAACACTTGAGAATAATCATCATAACAAAGGAGAAATCTGATTGTAATCTGTAATCCAGTTGTAAATTAGGCGCTGAAATAATCTCAACCTATTGTCAAACTTTAAATGGGTAAAAATTCTGATTTGTAGACATGGAACCAGATACTGTTTCATCCAGTCAAGTGAATCTGGAGCTTAAATGGATTAATGCAAGGTCCTGCATTAACACCATGTTGCAGAATCATTGAGTGTTTGTCAATTTTTTTGAAGGCATGCTTTATTTAGACGGGAAGAGAGAGAGGCAGACCTTCCATAGGGACCACATTGCTACATCTGAGTCAATATACCTCCAAAACAACAACTTTAGAGGCTATCTTTTATTAAGCAATTTACTGAACATCTGTGATATAGAGAAAAACAGTGTCCACAGTTCCCTCCTCTTCCTTCTTTACTGAATGTCTGTTTTTATTATGAAGAAAATACAAAGAAATTTGCTCAGTTGAGAGAACAATCTGTTTAGATTACAAGATTTTTTTTATTAATAGAATAAAATAAAGATATCTTGAATCTTTTGTCACATGGTGCTCTTCCACACTTAGCTGATTCCAATATTCAAATAAGTAGCATAGCAACAAGAGGATTAGAGGAACAAGGGAATGCTGAGGCATTTGACTAAGTTTGAAAACCTTATAATTTATAATTAACATTTGTTGGGCCCATTGTTATAATTTTATTTATATTTATTAATATTTTTTCATAAAACAAAAGGCAAATTAAAAGAAAAAAAGGAAAGAAAAAGTGCAAGAAAGAACAAAACTAAATTTAAAGAAAATATGAATGACTTCTAACCTTCTTTTGAACAGATAAATTACAATCTTATTATCCCTCCTCCCTCTTAGCTGTTATAGTTCCTTCATCCCTCAATTAATCCATATAGTTTTTAATTTTCAAATCCATAAATCATCATTTCATTTCCTTCCTATTTCAGGAAAATTCTATATAAAGTTTCTAGTCTTTCAGGAAAGTTTTTCTTATTTTTGTCTCTGACCAACTAGGCCTATTGATAATCAAATAGTGAAATATGATTCAGATCCTTTACAAATTAAAATCTGCATGATTAAACTAATATAAAATTTCAGTGCAGTTATAGGAATGGAACAGTGATAATTTCAATGGAAAAAAGAATATTAAAATAACCTAAAACTTTACACTTAGAGATAACTGCTATAAGATATGTTATTGCCAGTATATTATACCAATTTTAAAGGAGCAAATTTTGAGGCTCCTTTCCCTCAAAATGCTGGAAATGGAACAGTTTGGATCTTCTTTCCATATAATATAGGGTGGCAATGTTACAAAGTTTAACAATATTGGAACTTGTAGGATGGAACAAATCTTGAAAGTCATAATCTCACTTTAATCTGAGAGTTTTAAAAATTTCAATAAACTGCACATTGCACACAAAATACACACACACACACACACACACACAAACACACCAGTGAGATGACTAGGGCCTGAACAATTGAGCGCAGAGACTCCTGATCCATGAAAGGCAACAACTGGCACAAAATCTAAAGTTGTGCAAAGGCTGTCCTAGCCATGACTGCCACTGCTCTTCAAGCAGGAATTGTGAGTACAGGAGAACTCCCCAAGTTGCAGACCAGATATTTCTGGAGTAGTGCTACATCATTCAGAGTCAGAGATGACAAAATCCCAGATTTCAGGGCCCCATGTATCCAAAGCCATTTGATCTTGCCAGGGTTCAGTCAGAGCCTATTGTTCCCCATCCAGGACTCCACAACCTCCAGGCAGGGCAAACATGACCAATACTGTTTCTGTCCCATAACTGGACCTGACTGAAAAGGTCCAGATAATCTGTATTATCCAGGACCCTCTGAAGTTGCCATGCTATCACCTTTTTTAAAACCTTCCCCCAAAAGGGAAGATTGGAAACTAGACAAAAATTGTCCAAGGTGTGATCCAGTAATGGTTTTTTAAGGAGTGGGTGAACCAGGACCTCCTTAAAAGCCTCCGGAAATGTTCCCTCCTCTAGTGATGTATTAATTACTGCATGGACCCACCTGCCAGTCACCATCCCGGAAGCTTTCACCCATCCAGGAGGGAAAGGATCTGACAGACAGATGGTGGCACTGACAGCATTTAGGACCTTGTCTGCTTCAATAGGGTCAGTATGGTCAAACCATCCCCAGGCATCTCATATAAATTGTCTCAACACATGAGATCCATTTTTCAGCAAATGTTTGTAAAGTTATACTTTGCAGTATGCAATGACAATTCACTATAAGTAATAAAAAAGTAGAAAAAGTTATTCATAATTACCTTGGGATCCACAATAGATTGCCAAAAGTATACAAAATAGGAGCTGTAATCTAAATGGCTGTTTTTACTTATGAGGAAATAAATTTAAGATTTGGAGGGGATCCCCAGCACCTTTCAATAGTTAATTTCTTCCTTGCTTTTATCTATATCAGACTTCTTTGAAACTTCCCTATATTTCAAAACTACTTTTGAGACTTCTTGGATACAGGCCTGTGTTTTTTTAGATTTGTTTAATAATTATTGTAACAGATTTTATTTATTCCCCCCACTCCCAGAATGACATACCGAACAGAGTTACAAAACTTTGAAACTATTGAAGAGGAACAAGAACTACAGAACTCTGAATCCTGCAAAAAGGAACAAGATTTAGCAAAGGTGTTTATCATTGATTTCAAGAAAATTGAAAGTTTAGATATTAGTATTCCATGTTCCATTTGTGAAGAAATGGTATACATCTGCCAACTTTTTCATCACAAAAAGGTTCACCAAGCTCAAGCTGTACTGGATTATGAGTGGCCATATGTGGAGCCTATAGATATAAAAAAAATTATCCTTCGGAGAAAGCAACTCATTTTAAGACTGCAAAAAATTGCTCAGTATCCTGAACGAGAGATAGAAAAGATTGGTTGTTCCATTGATCTTCTTAAGGAGTGCATCAAAGTTGCTCCATACTTTTGCATCAATAACGTTGTTCAAAGTTCGGTGTATATTAAAGAAGTAAGCAATTCACTGATTAAAGCCATAGCAATTTGTCAAGATAAAAATGCTGTTTGGCACACAGAAATGGAAGACGTATTTATTGTACTAGATAATTATGGGCACAAGAAAGATACTTGCTTATTTGGACTCTTTGATGGAAATAATGGAATTTCTGCTGCTCAGTTAACTTCAGATGAACTTCCTCTTCTACTTCTTGACCAGCTTTCTCATAATGATTCCTCCTATAAGATTAGCGATGCTGAAAAAAACATGCTTCATTCTTTTTGCACTATTTTTAAAGAAGATTATGAATTAAAAGAGCAAGTATTTACTGTTGCAAAAGCCAGAAGCCAAAACTCACAACCAAATAAATATGAATGGATTCACAGAGCATTTGCAAAAGCTTTTTGGAGAATGGATAGGCTTTTACGTCTTGGACGAGGTGAAGTTTCCAAAGTTCGCTGGAGTAGCTGTACAACTGCCATATGTTTAGTAGAAATGGCAAGCAACATAAAACAAAACCAAGAAGAAAAAGAAGGGGAAGAAACAGTTGGAACAATAAACGATAACAAGGAGCAGAACTTCATGCAACATGAGAAGGGGCTACCTAAAACAAACAGAATGATGATAAGAAGTATTATAGAACAAGAAGTAGACAAAATTATGGAACAGCAGAAAGAGAAGCCACTTGGAAGAGTAAGTGATGGAGAAGAACAGAACAACACAGAACAAGAGAAAGGCTCTGAAACAGAACTGCACCAAGAGGAGCCATTTACAAGAATCAATCATGGAAAGGGACAGAACAACACAGAAGAGACAGGTTGTCTCACAGGACATCCTCGAGAACTGCTTGCAAGTATAAATGATGGAATGAAAAAAAGCATCACAGAGTCAGAAGATAATGAGCATCCAACAAATAGTAAAGATGACATGCTGGAAGCAGGTTGGATTGAAAACAATGAGTATTCAGATGAAATTGCTGGAGTAATGCATATTGCTAACATTGGTATGTATAAAATCATAAAATTCAGGATATTATGTTTCTCTCCCACTCTTCCATTTTGTTTCTATGGGTGGTGCACAACTGTTAGCCATTGAATTGTAGAATTATTCTAGGAATAGATCTGGAATAGTCATTTATTGTATAGATTGTGCAATTCTGAATTTTTCAGCAGAATGTTCCTGATATTTTATATTTTATAATCTATGAAGGTATCTTTTTCTAAATATATTGTTAGTTCAGTTCAATTATATAATACGACAACGAACTCTGGTTGGTATTGTTGATTTACCTGAGCAAATCATAACTTGAATTATGAGTGATCCCAATTAAATTGTACAGGTTGTCCTCGACATACAACCATTTATTCTATGACTGTTCAAAATTAGGTTGGTGCTGAATGGAGGACCAGTCCCCAATGTTATGGCTGTTATGCAGCACACTATGATCACATGATCAAAATTTAAGTGCATGGCAGTCCACCTGTACCACAAGCCCTTCAACTCTCCCCACCTGTGTCCTTTTGGCCCACTGCAATCTGTGACCTCTATTGCCCTAGCTCAGGGGTAGGCAACCTTGGCTCTTTTATGACTCGTGAACTTCAACTCCCAGAATTTTTGAGCCAGCATAGCATAGCTGGCTCAGGAATCCTGGGAGCTGAAGTCCACGAGTCATAAAAGAGCCAAGGTTGCCTACCCCTGCCCTAGCTGACCTTTGCCATTTTCTTGCTTCCAGTGCTGACCTGGCCCATCACAAGACAGCTGCTGGCCACATGAGATTTTCATCCCAAAAGTGCATGTGGCAGTTTCCTCGTGAGACCAGGAGAAGATGGCTTCATGTGGCCAACAGCTGCCTTGTGAAGGGTCAGGGCAGGCACACATTGTCAGTAGCAGGAACAGAAGCTGTCAAAGGCCAGATGAACATAGGGAGGCAGGGTCCACATAGAGCATGTGATGAGCGTTATTGTGGCTGGAACTGGCTCAAAGTGACTGAGGTTTCCTGGAGGGCTGCACCTTTGGGCTTCTGGCAGCCCTAGAGCTATGGTACACCAAGAAGCCCTTGACCAACAGAGTGGCAAACCGCACCAGAGCCACATGGTTGCAGGACTGCTTGCTGCACAGCAAGGCAGGATGCAGGATGGCCAAAAGGGCAGAGATGGGGGGGGGAGGAGATAGGTGGATGGGAGAGTTGAAGAGGAGGCAGTCCCTTGTCTATCAAGGCTTGGGATTAGGATGAACCAGGCTTGAAATGGCTTGGATTGGTATGGGTCCCCAGTTAATTGATGGAATTCAATCAACAATACCAACAGGATGTGCCAGGACTGCCATTACTGAGTACATTACTTAAGTGATGGAAATTCATACCCCAATTGTGGTTGTAAGCAGAGGACTACCTGTAACAAATCATATTGTCTTCACCCAGACTGGCAATGTATTAGCCAAAGGTGTTTTTTGGAAAATTGAGCTATCATACAATAGGAATTTGGGGAAAAGATCTTTTAAAAAATGGAAGTAGACACATCAATAGAATCCTATCATATTAGTTATTTTTTTAAAAAAACGTCCAGGATATAGATAGGAAAGTTTAAATAAAGATTTGAATTTGAATGTGAATGTAGGCAAATCTCTGGTAGAAAAGGCATCCACTGCAAGGTCTAATTGAAGTATCAGCCAAAAATTTCCCATCTTGCTTACTTGGCTTATTAAATTGGCGGCCTGCTATATATACCATCTATTACTCTTGCAATCGTAGAGCTTTGACATCCTGCCACCAAGAGTCATTGGATTACAGTGTGGTATAAATGTTATAATAATAAATTAATAAATGCCATGTAATGTTAAAAACTTAAAAATTGGGATATAATTGACCCTACCCGCTAGGTTCTGAGTATACTTTGTTGAAAAATTGCTGGTTTTAACCCCTGGGACCCATTGGACTTTGAATATTTTTTATTACTGTATTAAGCACCAGCAAAGTTTTCAATAAGGATTTCTATACATTCCTTGCCAGATGTTTATGGAGATTCTCACTCATCCAGGACATGGTTGTCTCAAAGGTACTTTTTCAAGAGGCAATGGGACTTTCTTGTTTTTCTTTAAAGATGTTTCGCTGAAGAAGCTTCTTGGATGAGAAGCGAAATATCTTCAAAGAAAAACAAAAAAGTCCAGTTGCCTCTTGAAAAAGGACCTTTTGAGAAATTTCTTGCAGGAGCCATTCTGTGCCCAGAAAAGTTGTTTTAAAGTTGTTTGGGTCTGAATGTTTTGGTTTGTACATAGGGCAAAACCCAGCTGTTCCCAGCAGAAGTGGTTTGTGGCTGGGATGAGTAAAAAAGAAGACAGCAGAAGCAAAGAGGAAGCACTGGGAAAATCAGAAAGGGGGGATTGGAATAAATCATGTTAAGATTTATCTATTCTTTATGTCATAGTGAATAACTGGCGCATGGGTCCGTATATCTACAAGGAGGCTGGGAAGGTCAGGTGGGCGGGCAGGCAGGCTGGTGGGATATACTGAACTGCAAATTGTTAGAGAAATAGGTGATGAAGGAAAGCAGGTGGTAGACATCAGCCATCTCTGGCTCATCTTGTCAAATCACTGTAGGATTCCTTGAGATCTTATTTTGATCAAAGCCTAGGACAGGGGTAGGCAACCTTGGCTCTTTTATGACTCTTGGACTTCAACTCCCAGAATTCCTGAGCCAGCCGTGCTGAGGGGAAAGGGAGAGGTTTCCAAGCTGAGCCACGCTGGCTCAGGAATTCTGGGAGTTGAAGTCCACGAGTCATAAAAGAGCCAAGGTTGCCTACCCCTGGCCTAGGACAATCAAAACACTTTAAGTTTTATTTCTTCTGAGCTTCAATAGTTCAATAGAACCTCTGGAATGCAATGTTGTCCTGGATTCAAAACAAAGCATTTTTTTCAGTTTATGCAGTTTTGGTTATTTGAGGCAAAGTACTATTTGAGAAACTCTAGTCAGATAAGCATTATGTGGTATTACTGACAATAATGCCTGCTCATCCTACCCAAAAAGTGCTGTTTCAGAGAAGAGAATTTCATAGTACACCATAACCATACTAAGGAAGTCAAGGTTTCCACATCCAGATACCATCAATTATGTTACCTAAACTGCTGAGTTTGGAAGTTGTAGTTCCAAAATATCTCAGACTTGAATATGTCAAAGACTATTCTGTTTTGTTTGTCAAACTTGGCAACTTTAAGACATGTAGATTTCAACTCCCACCTGGAATTTTGGGTGCTGAAGTCCACACATTTTAAAGTTGCCAAGTTATCAACTTTACACTTTCTTTACAAAACTGGGAACACTTTCTTCCCAGTGCTCGCTGGCTTTTAAGAACTATCACAGGGCATTAATCAGGCTAATAATTTTTTAAAATGTAGATTTATTGTACTGTCAGCCACCATAGTTTTATGCTCCTTTATATTTATACGCTTCAGGGATTTGCTGAAGCATATTGATACTTCACTCTCCTTTTAGTGGCCCTATATTTGTTTACGTCTGTTGGGAAACCACATTTCCTCATTGAAACAAAGACTCTTTGCATTACCCCATTTTTCACAGCAACATTTTTGTAATGTGTAGTGCAAACTTTTAGAAAATACCTTAAAATAGTTTTTAAAAATCAGTATTTGACTAGGAACCGTGAGAGGGTACTATACAAAATATGCACCCAAAAACATGTAACTTTAGTATTATAGTACTGTATTCAGATTGTTACACATCCATACTGCTACATCAAAAACTAGGGCTTATCTAGATATGGAAAAACATTAACTGATACAGCACAAATAATACTTGAACCCAAAATCTCTTGTATATATTGTCTTTGAAATTATACAATGATTTTTTTTATAATTTTAGGTAATGTTCATGCAGTTTTATGCAAAAATGGAAAGAGCTATTGGCTTACTAAAGAACACTCCACGTACTGTAGAGAGGAAAGGAGACGCGTTCTTCAGAATGGTGGATCTATCAGCAGTAATGAGCCTAAAGGTCTAATAGAAGGACTAATAAAAAATACTCGTGGCCTTGGCCATCATGGAAACCCAAAGATGAAGAAAACAGTTATTCCTGTACCAAATACAATATCTTTCTCTGTTGATAACTCATGTCAATTTCTTATTATAGCAACTAATGGACTTTGGGAAGTTTTGGATAAAAGTGAGGTTGTGCTATTAACAATAACTTTGTTTTCTACTTACTTGGCAAAATATCAACATGCCCAATTGATGAAAAGTTGCATTACCAAAGCTTCAAAGTTATCTTTGGAACATCAATTCTATTCATGGTATATGAATCGTGATTTTTTTCCTGAATCAGATTTAGGCAATGAAGAGGAAACTGAACCAAGTTTTCAGTTAAAGCTCCCAATTAACAATAGTACAGAACAAAAAGGAGTAGTCCACTCAAGAAGTTGTAGTATTTCTACAGAAAAGCAACTATCAGAAAATTTTTTAGAAACACCAGTTAATGTTGCTACATCTTCAAAAGAAATCACTCCACCAGACAGTAAAGTAAGTCAAAAAGAAAATAACAAAAATTCAGAGGACCTGGTATCTGAAAGTCATGAATTTTTACAGATATCTGAAGATTCAGAAATAGATTCTACAACATTTTATAATCTTGCAGCAAAATATATTACTAAGCACTTAGTAAAAGCTGCTCTTAAAGCAGGTTCTAGAAATAATGTTTCTGTACTGCTAGCTCTCTTAAATGGATGTGATACCATGCCCACTTTTATTTAGCGCTGAGGTGCTAATGGGAAAAAACAGAGTAAGAAACATTGAGATAATGCATAAAAATAAACACTTGTTTAAAAAGAATGATTACCATGATTTCCTTTTTATACCACTTTATTCAAACCTGAGCACTCAATATAAAACTAAACACTGGTGAACTGTTATTTTCTTTGCTAAGCCCAAATTACTGCAAATTTACATCTGCACATGTAAGTTTTTGCTAGCAGTTCAACATTTAAATAGATTAAATCATCTTTTCTGACACTTGGTAAATTTCATATAATGAAAATAACTAAAGAATTAGTGCAATATACCGGACAAATCAAAATAAAATGGACTTTGGGAAACAACGTTGCAGAATTCATTACAGACAGACAGTAGTATTTATGTTACAGATACATGAGCATCTTTTATTACTGTTCTAGCCATGGAGGAAGAACTTAATCCCCCTTGCAATCTGGGGAAAACAAAATGTTAGCTCTTTAAAGTAACTGTACATATTGTATACTTTTAAGCAACTCTTAAATAGTACAGAGTATTAAACAGATGTAGACTACAATGCAGTACCCTATTTACAGTACATTGACATCCCAATTTAAAATCAAATTGAATGTACATAATTGTTAGTGCTCTGACCAGTTATATTCTTAGGGAAAAGGTAATTGTGTTAATGGTCAACATTGATTAAAATCAAAATCAGCTTTTATAAGATATGTCTCAACAATTTGTTAGGAAAGATGTTGTGTTGCATCAGAAGTTGAATTCATTGGTTGTGACATTTTAAAAGCAGGAAAAATGTGTGAAGCTTGATTTTTTTTAAAATTTTAAACTGGGTTTTGACAAATTTATATATAGTGTAATAACTAAAGAAAATTGTTCTGCAAGCACAGGATCAATAAAATTGTTAATGTTGCACATATTTCATTTAAGTTATGAAATTGTGGAATGTATATTTAAATGGTAATTACACATAAACATTTTGCATAAATACTGTTAATAAGCTTACAGGAAATTCAGAAGGTATATTAACCTTTTTTTTTTTTTTGGCCATATCACAAATGGAGGATCCAAATTCTATTCATTACATTTTAACAGTAACCAATATCCAACACTTGCGGAACTAGCTGGTTAGCTGCAGATCCATGGAGCAGTTCAATCTCTATTCCTAATGATATGTAATCCAGTTAAAAACCTCTTAAGTGAAGCAGGTTTAGCCAGCTTCTTTCCCCACCCCACCCCATTGTTGAAACATAACAGCCAGTGATACATGCATGTTATTAAAAATTAGGACAAAATCATTCTGTATTAGAAACAACTATTTCATAAGTCTCTTCACTTTTGGAAGCTGTATCGGGCCAGGTTAAACGTTCCAAATTCCATTGTTATTAACAAGTTAGGAAGTGGAAGAATATTCAAGACAGTTTAAAGCAGCTGAAAGTTTAGTTGCTACAACATTGACTTTTAGTTGGTTGTGTTGGTTCAGTAAGATCTACTCCTCTTCCTCTACTAGAGTTAGCTCCTGTATTCTGTGGTTCATTCTTCGGCAACTTTTTAGCTATAAAAAATATAGCAAAATTAGTATATATTTATATATATATATATATATGTATATATATTAAAAAGTATTAGCTGTCTTTATTTATAGCTAACAGAACAATTTTTTTTATTCTGACTAATCTTCCATATAAGTTGATAAAGTTCACCTGATCCTTACACAGTGCTTCTGGAATAAGCCTTGTTTTAATTTGGCTCTACCAGCAGCTAGCTCCAATAACTATACCATATATTTCACACCATATTTACTTTTTTTGGCAGCACACAAGAATTTCTTCTTCAAAAAATCTGAAAGATTATGGAGCTATTTCAATATGTCTGTGTATAGTTTAAACTTGCCCATTATTGTTCACTGAGACTTATTTTAAAAACCATGTTGAAAAAAATCATGGCTTATTACAAAGTATTCAATGAGTCAATTTTTCTATATAAATCAGAGGTCCCCAACTTTTTGGGCACTAGGGACCGGTTCCATGGAGAGAGGTTTTTCCGTGGACCAGAGGGTACGTGGTTTTATGTGCTGCCTGCATCTCACGGATGGGGCTTTGCTTGTGTGGACCGGTTACTGGCATGCCGCAGCCCGTTATTGGTCCACGGACCGGAGGTTGGGGACCCCTGATATAAATTGCTGAGGTCCCTGGAAATATAAATGCTGCAAAATCGGACAATAAATTAATACAGTTTCATGGGAATAAATAATATATTTTGCTTGGTTTATATCTCATTCAAATTATTTTTTCTGCTTCATAAAATTTTTAATATTCAGGATTACTTTTCTAATTTTCTTTTCTAACCTTAATAATATAAGATTGTACTCATTTTGAAATACACACAAAAAAGCAGCTCAGTACTGAAGATTACTTAGGACAAGTTTTAAATACAGATAGTCCTTGACTTTGATCACAACTGAGCCCCAAAATTTCTGTTACTGAGAAAGTTAAGTGAGTTTTGCTCCATTTTACGATGTTTCTTGCCACAGTTATTAAGAGAATCATTGCAGTTGTTAAGTTAGTAACATGATTGTTAAATGAATTTGGCTTGCCCACTGACAAATTGCTTGTCAGAAAGTCACAAACGCGATCACAAGGCCCCAGAACATATAAGTGTCATAAATATAAGTCAGATGCCAAGCGTCTGAATTTTGATCATATGTCCCTGGCAATGTTGCAATGGTCGTTAAGTGTGAGAAACGGTCATAAGTCACTTTTTTCAGTGTCATTGTAACTTTGAACGGTCACTAAACAAACTGTGGTACGTTGAGGACTACCTGTAAACACTTTACTTTCACATTGGAAATATAAATGCTTTCTAATGGGACTTTTACCTACTTAAAAGAATAAAAGAAGATGTCAACATAACAAATATGATATAGCTCCAATCAGATGAACAAATAGAGTAAACATTGGAATGAGCTTAATTTGACACAATCAGTAAAAACTGATCTAACACATATTCTCAGATACTGAAATTAAACATAACTTTGGATTTGGGTTTAGTATTACTTGAACTGGTTCATCTGAATAGGCCTAATGAATAAGATATGCCAAATTAAGGCTTTAATTTAGGCCACGTTCAATATACAAATAAGCTTGGATTCCATTCCATATGTATAACAGCCTTCATTTATTTAATAGGTTTATTAATTATGTGCTCCTTTTGATAAAACTAATTTTTTCTCAACCAATCATGATTTATGGGGCCATAAACTGCCCGCCATAGCATTTTCGGAAATATTGTATTTTTTTTACTTAAAAACAAGTGCTTCATTAAAAATAAGTCATTACATGTTCAAAGTGAACATTATCTTTGTTAACCTACTTTTTAAATATTCTGCATTCCATCAATACTTTTGAGTTTATCAATTTATAAATAGCTGCAAATTGTATAAAATCGCTGTGCATTTTATGATTAAAAATGTCAAATTATTACTATCAAGCAGAAATCAGAGGTTAGGCTGTCCATTTGCCACTGTAGTCTGATTTTGATGACTGATCTATCTTAGGTATCACAAAAATGTTTTTGAACTGTAACTTTAAGTAAGAGTTCACTTACCAATTGCCATGAATATTTCATTTACATTCACTGATGTTTTAGCTGAGGTCTCCATGAACAATAAACTGTTGTCATCTGCATAAGACTGTGCTTCCTGTAAATTTAAAATGCCATTTATTTTTCTTGCTGTAATTCTGTATTATACAAACTATAAGTATTGTCTGGAACTAGAATAGTGTTTTAAAGATCAAATTTTGATGACTAGTTTAGTCAGATCAATACTCTCAGAAAAAACTAGCAATTTTAAATATTTGCTGTGACATCTACAAAAATGAACAAAAATGCAACTGATGAAGTAGAAATAAAGTATGAAACTCCTGAATGATTTCGTCTCAAGATCTATTATCTATTATTATAAGCTCATTTGGTGATTAAAGGATAAAGAAAATTGGATTCTAATTATGGTTCTATACTTATTGGAAAACAAAAGGGCTAACAAGGGAAATTGTTAGAAGTTATATGCATTATTATACCGTTGCCTCTATAGAATTTATTTAGAGTTAATTTTTATGGTAAACTCAAAATTAAAAAAAAAAATTCTTGAAGAAGGAAATAACAAACCATTTCTGAATTGTTGACAAAAGTTATCATGAATCAAGTTCAATTCAAACTCTTGTTTATTTTTGCACTGAGAACTTATCTTTAAATCTTCAATGCATTTACATGCTATTTGGGTTGGTGCTTGCTAAAATATACTTGTAATGATAAACATAGTGATGCTAAATTTAACACATCTCCCATAACTATCCTATTTCGTAGGAATTTCTGCAAACAGTCATGTTTCTGATTTATGGGATTCCACATAAGATTCAGAAAGGCGATAAATAAGTCTCCAAATAAGTAGAAAATTCTATTACAATACAGTAAATACCAAGCAGATGTGATCTCTAAGACTTAATTTTTGAAAATACTATAAAATTAACACAGTTGAACCTCTGGTGACAGCTGAAAACCAAGAAAATATATACAGTATTATAAATTTGTGATATGACATTAGCACTTATATGTGTTAACTTATTGTTGATAATTCTCTTGGCAGTGTTATTCATCCTTACTTTAAAGGTAATGAAATATTAATACTAGACTTGAAGAATAGATGTGCTTTGCTAAAACTTTGACAAGCACATGGAAGCACTTCTAATTTTTCTTTCCAATTCAAACACCCTCTTTTACAGCTGAGGCTTTTCTCTACAGTGTTTATACACAAAGAGTTGCATTATTCATGGCCCTCAAAATTCCTGACAGGTCCTACTTTTATCCATAATTATCACCAATTAAAATCTGCCTGTCTGTTAAGTATGCATATATTTTTTTCACATTTCACCTTGCTATAAATCTGTTAAATAGTTTAACGATTGGCAAAAAATCATCCAATGAACCCCAAGACGGTGTAACAATTTAAATTGGGTCCTCAATAGTCCATACGTAATATTTTATTTATTCAAGCATATTAATTAACATGTGTTAGGTAAACTAACACAGTGTATACCTGGGCTTCTGAATTTCAGACAGCATCTAAGACTGCATTTTTAACTTTTTTTTTAATAGAATTATGTAGTGATACTATTTATCCACTTGCATTTGCATGCTTTCAAACTGCTAGGTTGGCAAGAGTTAGAGCAAGGACAGGAGCTCACTCCAACATGTGACGGTCAGGTCTTGAAACTGGACTATTGGCTTTCCAGTCAACAAGCCCAGTTTCTTCACTCCTAAACCGCTGCACCACCCCAAGGTACCACTCTGGGTGGGAAAGTAACAGCACTCTGTAAAAGCATGCTGGCCATTTGACCACAGAAATGTCTTTGGACAGCACTGACACAATGGCCCTTGAAATGGAGATGAGCACTATTCACTATAGTTGGCAACAATTAGCAGAGTAAAATCCTTTACTACTAACAGTAAAGATAGGACTCCTTTATTCATGATAGTATAACATGAGTTATGCTCTTGAATCTCATTTGGCAGTTCTAATCAATTACAATTATTGTAATAAATATGACTATGTTGCTTAATAAGGAAGAGGGAGAATTGATAGTTCTTTATGTACTACTCTGTTGGTATAAATACAGTGGTACTTGGTACTCAATGTTAATTGGTCTTGGGAAGCATGACGAGTGCCAAACAAACAAAGTGGACTTTCAACGTGACCCTTTGTTTGGCAGGGAAAAACTTTCTGTGTGTCCTTTTTCCTATGCCCGTGATTTCCTAGCATGGCTGCCTTCCTGTCCGCCCTTTGTGGCCATCCCCCTCTTCCTTTTGCAGCAACCTTCCCAGTATGGCCGACTTCCTCTCTGCCCTCTGTGGTTGTCCCTCTCTTCTTTTTGCAGGGTGCCAAATACCAAAGAAACTATGAGTACCGAGACAACATTTTTGCATCAAAATATGTTAATTCGATGAGTTCTGAAGCAGTCAAATACTAAGGTACAACTGTAATTGCTATCATTTGCTTCCCAGCTATTGTCATTCCAGGTATTATTTTTACATTGATCAGTAGATTTAGATGTTTCCGAAGATGAGTGATGACTTAAAATATTCACAATATGAATCATAAAATAAAGATCTAACTAGCAGAATCCTATCAAAATAATATTACTAGTGTTTTACATTTCTATACATTATTTCAGCAAAGCTACAATTTCAGACAAAATATTAGAACTAAAACTTACCTGAAAATCTACAGCCCTTTTGTTAGCTAGATCAGCCTTATTTCCTGCTAAAGCTATTACAATGTTGGGACTTGCTTGCCTCTGGAGTTCTTTTACCCAGTTTTTTGCTCTTGCAAAAGATTCCTGTTAAGTATTTAAAGAAAAAACTCATTTCTTTTTCCATTTTACAAGATGCCATAAAAGGATATGGCTGGATATCCAATGCAAAAAACTACATTTTAATTTAATTGTTTTCCCTTTTGTTGCATAAACTCCTAATTTTACAAACTCTTAGAACTATAAACTGCTTCAAAACTCTTGACATCAATGAAGATGTGTTTAGGATTATAAATTAATCTATAAAACAGCCAAGTCATTAACGTGAAATAGGCAAAAGAAAATGTTTTGTAAATAGTGAATATCTATAGCTTATTACAACTTCCATTCCTACATTTTTTTCCTTTAACAATTTTTATTACTTTACTGTACTATATCTTGCATATATATCTTATTCTTTGTACCTTTGATGAAATAGATTACAATCTATAAAAATTTATTCTATAATAAATGTAGATAGACTACAAGATTCTTTTAATATCTTGAAGCAAAGAATGGGAAAAACATGACATAATGTAGATGTTCACTCATTATTGTAACATAAAATGGATACATGACTGGCCCAAAGTCACCTAGCTAGCTTTCATAAAATATTAATATTATAAAAATAAAAAATAAACAAGAGAACATGGCAACAACCCACATAAGATGCAGAAATGATATCTATATAAAAATATGAAACTACCTTAACTAAACTTGAAGGGAAAAAAATCCAAAATGGATAGCAATGTTTTTCACCAAGTAAAATCAAAAGCACAATAGTATAATTTGATATTTTATGGTATAGAACAGATCTTTGTAATATTTTGCAAAGTGACAACACAATTTGGGAACATATACTGCAAATTGCTTTGAAAGTTAAAAAACAACAGCAATTTTAGGAGCAATATATAGCACAAGATGATTTCCTGAAATCTATTCTAAAGAACCCCCTAATACTTAGGAAATGACAGACAGATGAGGGGAAAAATGCTGTCATCCTAAATTTTTGAACGTAAATAATCTGTTATTGAACAACTGCTATTGAATATTAAAAGTAGAGCAAAGATATTTGTTTTGTTATGATGGAAATACCACATCACATTGTATAAATTAATACTATATCAATGTTTTCTATTGATAACCAAGATTTCAACTATCACATTAACTTTACCTACCTCATTGGTAATATCGTATACAACTATAGCTGCCTGTGCTCCTCTGTAATACATTGGTGCCAAACTGTGGTACCGTTCTTGACCAGCTGTATCCCAAATTTCAAATTTTATTGTTGTGTCATCAAGACATACCGTTTGCGTTAAAAAAGCAGCTAAAGAAAAAGAGAAAGGAACAGAAATTGGGTTCTCTGCATGTCCCATTGGCTTAGAACATTCTGTTCTGCCACACTCCATTAAAAATTCCATGATAGTAATAGTACTTTATTTTACAGGTTTATAGACACAGGGCTGCATTTTAGAGTTGACATAGTGTATATACTATACACTATGTGTATATACTAGTGTATATACTACTGTGTTTCTCCGAAAGTAAGGTCTACCCCAAAAATAAGCCCTAGCTTGATTTTGGGGGCTGGGCCTAATATAATAAGCCCTAGTTTTGCGGTGAGGCAACTGCCTAAAAATCAAGCTAGGGCAGGGGTGGAGCTGCCCCACACCCACTTACCGTTGCAGCCTGCCTCTCCTTGCCGGCCCAATTCTTCTGCTGCATTGCCCAGCCTACATTTTGCAGTCAGAGGCCTTTCCGGATGGCCTCTGCAAGCTGAGAACTGAGCTACGGATTCAATCCGTAGCTCACCTGGAAAGGCCTCTCTCTGACTGTGAAATGCAGGCCCAAGCTCCATTCTCAGCTGCAGAATGAAGCTGCTCCTTCGGCTGCAGAAGTGGGCTGGCTTTTTGGTGGTGCCACCACCGCGAGGTGAGTGGAAAAGAAACCCCTTTAAAATAAGACTTGGTGCCTCTTTTGGAGGCAAAAAAAAATAAAAAAAAATAAAATAAGACCAGGTCTTATTTTTGGGGAAACATGGTATAAGGTCAAATCTAAATTCAATTCATAACTTTGTAATGTTAAATTTCAATAAAAATATTTAAATATAGGAAGACAATCTCTCATATAGCAAAGTAGAACTTTGTAACCTTGTGCTAATGACACTTATCTAAATCCAAACTATAAGGGGTTTTATGATTAATGATAAGATCTCCTTTTCCCCTCCACATATTCAAAGATTACCAGACTGAGGAAGATTCATTTAATAACTTGTCCATATAATCACAAGTACTGAGCTTAATTTAAAAAAAACCCTAATCTTTATTCAGAAGGAAAGCTGATCTTTGTACTATATTATTTCCTTACTTCCTATGAAACACTTTGCCATACCCCAAGTTTCTAAAATTAAATGATTAATTCCAACTTCATTTTTCTAGTTTCTTAGTTATTATGGGAAATATCTTTCTTCAAGATGATTTCAGTGCAGAGAAACACACACACACACACACACAAGTGTGTGGATGGGTGTGAAGTATTCTGGGAAGAACAAGTAGATTCAAAACAAGGTAGAGGTAATAGACTGCTACAGCTCTGCAGCATATTGCAAAGAAAAGAATAAAAGTGTAAAACACATGGGAACAAGCTTTAATTCTAATCTGTATTATAAGTGATAGTGTCTCGGGCAGATTCAAATTTCTAAGAAAATACAAGTTAGATCCAATGGTTTATAAATTTTCTTTATTTTTTTTATTTTATTGATTAGATTTTGTGCCGCTAATCTGGGCTTACAAACATTGAAAATAATCAGACAATAAATAATAATGGGTTCAATTCCAAAACAACTGGAGCACCACTTGAACACCATCGGTACCAACAAATTCACTATAAGTCAATTGTAAAAGTTGACTTTACTCGGAACAGCTTTCATCCTGTGACGATATCTATAACACCATCAAACATCTACATCTGTCTATCCCAAGTCCTTGGAAAGGACTTGATAGGTAGACAAAAATGCCAAATCCAGTCTGAACATTCGGTTGACTATGTAACAAACCATAATTTACACTTGAAAGATGGGGGAAGAGAGCATGAAGTACACAGGGACAGAAGAGCAAATTTGGACTTCCGGATCCGGTTGCAGCGCCAGCGGACGTGCAAAGAACTTGCTCTCTTTGCCGTCCGGTTTCCCCCCGCCGGTAGACCCTGGACAGGGTCGAAAGTCGCCCTGGAGGGGCGACCACCGTAGAGGAGGGCACTCGTCGATCGCGGAGGGAGCGGCAGCTCCCTCTGCGGTCCGAGAAATCACCTTTGGGCCGACGGGGAAAAGATCGGCCAGTAACATGGCCGATCACTTAGCTGCTCCAGCCGAAAGTCACAGCAACATCTAAGCATAAAGAACCACCGTGGAAGATCCGGGTGAGACCTTTCCTTCCCTCTTGTTATTTTCTTTACTTCCCTATGAAAAGCTTCTAGAAACTATTCCCTCCCTTGAAAAAGCAGCGTTTGAATACTTGGGAAAAAAGTAACTAATCTTTATTGTGTATTTGAACTGCTGGAATTCGGGGGATCCTGAAAAAAAAAGAAAAAAGCCTTACTGTGACTCTTTCTCGCTGTTTGCTTGTTTTCAATTTAAGTGGAAATTTTTAGGGAGGGGGGTGGAGTGTTTTTCTTTCCTCCCCCCCCTTCTGAACATTTTTATCCACTTTAAAAAGGAAAAAAAAAACTACCTTGGCTACTGGGTGGAGTTATGTGGATTGGAGGGTTACAATGTATCCCGGAAATTGGCGTGAAGCCCAGAAAGCCTTATCGTAACATTGTAACCATGGTAGCGGAACTGCTGAACTTGGCGCTACGCCCAGACATTGCTGTACTTTTATTATAGAAAAAAAAAGAGAGAGAAGAAGAATGGAAGCCTATCCACAGCTTAATTATGGACTCATACTAGCAAAAATCTTGGAAATGAGAGAAGAATTAAGAGAACATTTCAGGACACTTAAGAATGAGGATGGTTCAGAGTTAAAAACTGAATTTCAAACTCCAACTGATCATGATACACAATTGGATTTACAACTTAATGAGATGGAGGATTTATATCTACAATTTACTGAAGAGGAAGATGTTACACCTTATATACAAAGGACGGAGATTTCTGAGGACCAAAGGCAGAATTCAATTGAAACATCTATAGATTTAAAAACAACAGAAATGGACTCTCTAATACGAGACATTAAAAATGCTGACAATACATACAAACAACGAATAATCACCATACTGACTAAGACTGATTACATAGTGCAGACAATATTGGGAAAAAGAGAAGAAGACTATGATCAGACGCAACTGTGGGAAAATGTGTATAATCAAATATTAAGATGGGAGGAGCTAAAGGCCCTATTGTGGAAACCTGCTTGGCATAAAAAAAAAGCTAGAATTAGGTTTAAAAATGAGTGTTAAAACTTTATCTGACGGGTAAAATGGTTTTTAGAGACTTTAAGTGAGCTAATATTTTTGAGATTAAGGTTTAAGATTTTAGTCTGATTAATATTGATCTGAATTATGGATTTGATTATGGCTTGGAATGGCAACTATGGAAAACTGGAAAAGTTAAAATTAAAGGAGTTGTATTGAGATTGGTGAAATATTAATGATATTTTTACTTGCAATGATTGAAGAATGGATTGACTTATAAAAATGTTTGATAAGAGTATAGGAAATAGAATATAATGGAGAAATTTTAAAATATACATATATATAATAGCTATATGTTTAGCTTAGAAATAATTAGAAATAACTTAAGCTAATGTAAAATGGTTTAAAAACGTAAAGTTATATTCGTTTATAAAATATCTATGTGAAATAGAATAAGAGATAGAATTTAATTGAGAAATATAAAGTGAATATTTGGAGTAATATGGTCTGTATTATATGGATACCCGAATTGTATACTATATGTCTATGTAATGCCAATTGGAATATGTTAATAGTTAATTAAGCTCGAAATGGGTGGAAATATTATTGATAGGTTTTTTTTTGTTTTTTTTGTTTTTTTGATTGATAAAATAGAGAGGGAAATTTTAAAGAAGTAACCTAAATTGTTTATGTATGATTATATGTTTTATTTTGTTTTATGGAGTGCCCTATCTCCACGATGAGTCCTAAGCACTTGGCTGTAAAATTTAAAAAAACTCAATAAAACTTGTTATGTAAAAAAAAAGAAGAGCAAATTTGGAGCATAAAGAGCAGTATATATATATAGAACTTTCACTGTGGTCTAGTTTATATGTAACACTATTTCCTTGCACTCAGTGCTTTGATATATTTTCTTTGACACAGTCAGGTGGGAGTCAGGTGGCATATCTGGATCAGCAGTGGAGTTCCTCAAACTTCTGATTCTGACTGATTTCAATCTGCCTTCCTTGCACTCAACCTGAGAAGTGGCTCAGTTCATAACCTTCATGGCAGCTATGTCATAAATCCAAACCAGAATAGTGGTCACATACCAGATCTAATATTCTTATTGGAGCAATGTCAACGTGACTGTGGTGGAATCTAAAAATATCCTTGAGACTCTTTTATGCCACCCGCCTCTGCAGATCCACCCAAATGGTCTGCCCCCAGAAGGAACTGAGGGATATCCTGGAGGATTTGCTGCACGCTTTGCTGTCGAAGACTTGGAACAACCTGGAATGAAAAGGCCCCTGTGACTCTGGACAAGACTATGCCTATGTGATCTCTCTTGACCCTTCATTCCCATTGTTTCCCATGGTTCATAGAGGAACTAAGAGTTCTGAAACTATTTAAGAGAATGCCACTGGAGATGAGGATGAGTTTGCTATTAAGATCTAAAAAGAGTTGTAGTGGCACAGTGGTTAGAATGCAGTATTGCAGGCTAACTCTGTCCAGTCAGGAGCTTGATCCTGATGGGCTCAAGATTGACACAGATTGTTGGGGGCAATATGCTGATATTGTAAAGCGCTCAGAGAATGATGTAAAGCGGGGTTCCCCAACCCCTGTGCTGTGGACCAGTACTGGTCCATGACCTATTAGGAACTGGGTTGCACAGCTGGAGGTGAGCAGTAGATGAGTGAAACTGCACATGTGCAGAATCTAGGTTACATGCTCTCCCCTGTCAGTGGAAAAATTGTCTTCTATGAAACTGGCTCCTGGTAACAAAAACGTTGGGGACTGCTGCTATAAAACACTGTAGAGTGATATATAAGTCTAAGTGCTATTCCTAATTCTGCAATAAAATAAAAAAAAACCCACCAATATTTCTCTGCTTTTATTGCATCTGCAGAGGGTTTCTCCTTGGCCCTGTTCCGAATTGCAGAATCCCTCTTAGGCCGGAAGGGGGAGGGGCTTGAACAATCATCCCCAAAACATCTCCAAATCTATCAGATAAAATCACTCAAGATTTGTTCCCAGTTGAAATCTTTCTGTGGTGCAGATCCTCATGAGGTCTAGGAAGTCATCTTGTCTAGTAATTTGGGGAAGTGGAGAGGGTCCTCTGTGCTGTCAATTCAACTACCTCTCCATTAGATCCTTGTCCCTCTGGGCTGATGAAAGCCTCCAAGACAGTGACCAGCAGGTGAGTTCATGCAGTGATAAAGTTTTCACTGTGAGAGGGGCTATTCTTGGGACTTTTTAAGGAGGCTCTGGTTGGTCCTCCTTAAGAAACGATCACCTGACCTCACCTGCCTGGACAATTTTTGTCATTTCCCATTTTCAGAGAAAATGGTAGAAAAAGTGGTTGCTTGGCAGCTCCAGAGAGTATGAAAAGGATTTCCTGGACCTCTTTCAAGGCTTGGATTCAGGCCTAGCTATGAGAGAGACTTATGGATGGTCTCTAGTGAGAGCGAAATGAGAGTAATGCAACCATTCTCACCATTCTTGATCTTTCAGTGGCCTTTGATACCATCAACCATGGTATTCTTTTGGTCAGCTTCATGAGTTGGATGCTGGATGGCACAGCTTTAAACTGGTTCAGTCCCTTTATTTGAGGTTGGTCACAATTGGTATTGATATGGAGTGAGATCCAACCCCTGACTACTCACTTGCAGCATTCCTTAAGATTTATACTCTCCTCTCCTATTTAACATCTACACAAAGTCGCTGAGTTGAAATATCATCAATATGCCAATGACACTCAACTCTACATCTCTATAAACAAGTGATGCTATCTCTACTCTCTCGCAATGCCTGGATGGGAGACAACAGATTAAAATGAAGCCTGGCAAGACTGAGTACCTTTGGGTACGCGGAGGTTGTCATGTCTGGTACTGGACGGGATTGCACTTCCCTGTTCAGATCCAGTCTGCAACTTGGGGTTCTTCTGGATTCACACCCAGCAGCAGACACAACTACAAGAATTTTGCACAGCTCCAATCTGTGCACCAGCGACCTTTCCTGGATTATGACTCCCTGCGCTCAGTTACTCGAGCCCTAGTCATCTTGTTTGGACTAGTGAAATGCACTCTATATGGGTTTGAAATCCATTTGGATGCTTCAATTAGTGCAAAGTGTGGCAGTGAGAGCAGTATTTGGGAGCATCTAGGATGGCTCATACTACACTTCTGCTCCACAATCCATTTGCTTCCAAATACAATTCAAGATGTTGGTTATGATTTTTAAAACTCTTAATGGCATAGGTCCAGGCTATCTGATGAAATATGTTGTCCCACTACAACTATCCTGTTCCACTCTGGCCAGCAGATCCCATCAGTCAAAGAACTCTGTCAGGATCCAGAAAAAGAGCCTTCTCTGTTGCAACAACCACCCTTTGGAACACCCTGCCCCCGGTCTGTGGACCAATACTGGGCCGCGGCATGCCAGCAACCAGTCCGCAGAAACAAGCAAAGCCCCATCCGTGAGATGCAGGCAGCACACAAAACCACACACCCTCTGGTCTGCAGAAAAACCTCTCTCCACAGGACCGATCCCTGGTGCCCAAAAGGTTGGGGACCTTTGCTCTAGGGTAAGATCTGCCTCCAACCTCCTATCTCTCCGTAAGAGTCCAAAGATCTGGCTCTGCAAATCTGCCTGGGGACACAATGGAAGAATTCAACTCTGGAGGTGGCTCTAGATCAGGGGTCTTCACACTTGGCCCTTTTGACTTGTGGACTTCAACTCTCAGAATTCCTCAGCCAGCGTGCCTGCTGAGGAATTCTGGGAGTTGAAGTCCACAAGTCATAAAATGGCCAAGTTTGAAGACCCCTGCTCTACTCCATCTCCCTCCTTTCTGCTCCCCAATGCTCAACTTTTTTTACTAGTCATATTGATTTATTTTCTTTGTTTTCTTTTTCCTTGTTTTCTTTTTCTATTCTTCTACTTTCACTTTGTTAAAATTTTCTTTTCATTTCTTTGTTTATAGTTGTAAGCCTCTTAGTATATTCCATGGCAATATATGCGGCAAATTTGTATTTATTACAAGAATTCTGAAGAAAGCAACAATAATCTAGCAGATTATGCAAACCTAAACACTATATGATGTATTTTTATTTCAACTTATGTCACCAGGATCTAATGCAATAGACATAACTGGAAATATGTATAAAAAAAATGAAATAAATAACATCCATGTTATATTGTGCAACGGCTTCTATTCTGAGACAAAACTGACCTCAACATTTTTTTAGGGCAAACACATGTAGACTGCAACTGCATCACCGAAGATGACAGCAAATATAAAAATTTCTTTGCTGCCATCTGCTGGTTGCCCAGTTTTTTGCAGTTCACATCTGATCACCCTAATTTTATTGGTTACCACATACAAAGTATTGGCTGAAATCTCATAGGGTACCTTTAGTGGTACATGTCTGGCAATGTCCAAGATAACAGACTGTATGTTTACATTGTACTATTGCATGTATAGCCAGTGCAATGGTCCTCAGTTAGATCAGATCTTAAGGCTCTAGGCTGCCAATTATTTATTTTTCAGAATGTCTTGCAACCATTTATAGTACTATTAAAACTGATTTAGTAAAAACATCTCAGGGCAATTGTTCATTAATAGCAATAGCAATAAGACTTATATACTGCTTCATAGTGCTTTACAGCCCTCTCTAAGTTTACAGAGTCAGCATATTGCCCCCAACAATCTGGGCCCTCATTTTACCAACCTTGGAAGGCTGAATCAACCTTGAGCCAGTGAGGATCGAACTCATGGCAGTGACCTGAATTAGCCTGCAATACTGCATTCTAACCACTGTGCCTCCACGGCTCCTTGGTATTTTAAATACATAAAATTATTGGAATTTTATCAATTACTAAGGATGTATAAAATAACCCATAAACAAATTGTCCCCAATACTACACTGAATTCTAAACATGTGCTCAATCCATGAAGAAGTGGAAGGGAGAATGCTTAAAGACCCAAGCATACCAATAACAGATGTGCGTGTGTAAATATTTTCTGTATTATTAATTAGCAGTGTTGATAATCATTGTTATATATCTATAATGAGGAAACAACATAGGGTTTACCCTACTTTCTTTGTAAGTGCTCATCTACCATCATGGCCAAAGAAGACTAATGGTTCTTTCCAACAATGATAGATGTTGGTGCACCATAATAATGGACTAGACCAGGGGTCCCCAACCTGTGGGCTGTGGCTTAGTTGCAACCAGGACGCATGAGTGACAGGCTGGTGCAGCCCGACTCACATGAGCAGTGAGCAGTCCCATTCACGCAAGCGCTGACTGATACTCATACAAATGAAGCTATGTGTGTGCACACACTTGCCTCTCACACAAAACCATCCCCCCCCCCCCCCCGTGCCCGGCCACCAACTCGAAAAGGTTGGGCAATGCTGAACTAGACAGAAAATAGAAACTGTATTTCAATCATTGACCAATAAAAATATATTCAATGAAATGAACAATAGCAAACTATACCGAACAACATGAATTATTGGCAACTATTTGTGAGTGAAGTTTATACATAATGTAATAAAAATTTACTGTTTACACTAATAAATATACCTTGATTGTTTAACATATAATAAAAACTATCAGAGACCTCAGAAATTTAAATAAAAGTAGGGTAATCAACTAGTGGCAAATGTCCCTGTAAAACTGGCAGTATAGAAGAAAATAAGCTGTGGTTTCTATAGTATCCATATCACATGGGCAGTGTCAAGTTTCACATGGGGTTTTCCTCTACTTTCCTTTCAAACCAGCTGTGGGAGGAATATTAAAGTAAACTAAAGATAAGACTCTCTTGAATTTGGGAATTATGAAATGATATAAATATGATGGACTAAATAGTGACTCCCAACCATGGATTAATGAATTAACATCAATATATTAACGTTAGTGCAACGGTCATACAGATACTCATAGCTAATTAGATACTCATAGCTAATTAGAATCAAAAGCACTAAGTTGCTAATAACACAATTAGCATATTTTAGCTGTGCTTTAACTTGTGGTCAAAGACATATTTTTTCTCGGATATCAATAGTTTACCTGGATACTGTTCCAGGACCTCTACCTGAGTCATTACAGAGTAGTAATAGTAATGCCCTGAACAGAGAACATATTAATTTTCCACATAAACATCACTGGTATTATGATGCATGTCTTCGTAGGAGGAAAAAAAACCCATAGGTCAGACACAGGTTATGGTTATGGACTAAAATTGTGATCATGTGACTGAGGAACACTGCAAAAGTCATAAAAAGGCTATTTATTTATTTATGCACTATTGTAACTTCACAAGTTGGTGATCTGTATTTTGTAGATGATATTGCCTTGAGAAAGATGAGACAAAACTATAACAAGTGACAACTGCCTCTGATGAAGAAATAACCAAATTGGCCTCAGGATAAGTGCCAAGAAATCGAAGGTCATAAATCTGAGCAGGGGAGCACAGATAAGAAGAATCACACTTGGATCATAGCAACTTGAGGAAGTAGAAAGTTTTACCTATTTGGGTAGTATAACTGTCTGAAATGAAGATGCACAGATAGGCATCAAGAGCCACATTGGAAAAGCAACAGCTATTTTCCAGAGTATGAATAAAAACTGGTCGTTGTCTATATCACTGTAACATAAATGCTGTTTGCTTGCCTCTATAGCAACCCTGACAGCCATTTATGCCAGTAAGACCCAGAAGGCGACAGCGAGTATAACAACAGACCTGATATCTTCCAACAAAGATGCCTTCATCAAATCCTAAAGATTTACTATTTTGACCATATTATTAACAAATTACATAACATTGTTGCATGCAGAAGATTCCAACTTGCAGGTTATATTCCCCATATGGAGAACAATTGAATCCCCAAGATGACAATGAGATGGACACTCCCTGCCCTGAAGCCAAATATCCAAGAGGATGCCCTCAAAATACATGGCAAAGAACATTCATGGAAGACTTAAAAGACTCTAAACATCACATGGGAAGATATTAAAGTACTCGCCCAAAATAAAAAAATGCTGGAGATCCCTTGCTGCCCAATATGCTACATAGCATGGAAGGATCTGATACTAATGCTAATGCAACTTCAAACAAATGGTCACTAAACAAATGGTCAATAAATGTACAAGTAATCCTCAACTTACAACCATTCATTTAGTGATTATTCAAAGTTACAACAGCACTGGAAAAATTTATGACTGTTTTTCACATTGCAGCATACCCATGGTCACATAATCAAAATTTGGGCAATTGGGAACTGCCATGTATTTTATCAGTTGCACTATCCCGGATCATATGATCACCATTTTTTAACATTCTTAGCCAGCTTCTGACAAGCAAAATCTATGGGGGGGAATCTAGATTCACTTAATGACCACGATTCACTTAATTGATCCGCTTATCAATAGCAGCAAAAAGGTTGTAAAATGAGGCACAACTCACTTAAAAACTACCTCACCTAGCAATGGGAATTTTGGGCTCAATTGTGGTTGTAAGTTCCTGTAATGGTATGTGGGAATGACTTTGGAACACCAGATAAAGAGATACTGCCTAGGAAATACTCAGATAAAAGGGAACACAGCCCACAGCTGCACAGCAGACAAAACAAGAGGCTAAGGAGGGACCTTTCTTAGGTTATCATGCTGTAAAAGCGATGGTGACAGAATTGTACTTTCAGATTTGCAAGATTCTGTAAATGTAGCTTTAGCATAAAGTAGAATTAACTTATTTGGTGGTCTTTCCTATTCCTATACAGGCTGACATCAATCTTGGAATCCGATAATATAATTCTCCTGCAATCACCTTTACAGCTTGATAAGTTAGGGTGTGTCCTTCTGAGCCACTTGCTCCATCCATTATGCAGTTATGGCAGGGGTCCCAATCCCTGGACCGCTACCAGTCCAGGGCTGTTGGGAACCAGGCTACGCAAGTGGTGGTGGGCAAAGCTTCATTTGTGCATGTGCAGAAGGTAGGTTGCATGTGCAAAACCATCCCTTCCCCCCACTGCTGCTGTTGGTCTATAGAGCAAAAAAGGTTGGGGGCTGCTAAGCTATGTGTTATGGTCCTCTTACTGATCATTCCCTAGGCAGCAGCATTTCTGTCTCTGGTTTCTCAAGGTCATTTCCACATACCATTATTGTAAGCGACAATGACCTGTAACTTAACTGTAAGATACAGCAGATTATAAAATTATCTGTAGTTAACTGTAGAACTTTCTCTAAAATTTGTCACATGGATTTTTAAGCAGATACTTAAAAGAATCATAGGGAATAAAAGAGCCCAAAACCATTTTAAAATTACACAAGTAATACAATAAGCCTGTAACAGAGAAACAATTAAGCATAATTTATTTACCTTGACATGAATTAGATTCATAAGCATAAATGATTAAATTTGAAATTTTAACATTTCTCACCTCCAATTGTACTTTCTTGGAACTCATGAAACTGGCCTTTAACAAAGCGAAGCACCAGACTTGATTTGCCAACTGCAGATTCACCAAGAAGAACTAACTTGAACTGACATATTTTATTCCCAGCATTGGGCCCATTGGGTCTAGTTGCTCCTCGGTTGGCCATGTCCAAACTAAAAAGGAGTCCCTTGTTTCAGATTCTTAAAAAAAAAGATTCCAGGATGCAAACCTCAATGTGCCTTCACCTCAAGGCAGCCTGTAATATAAAATAGCATTCACATTTTAGAAAAGATCATGGGCACAGTCATACTAAAACTTACAGTCATCAATGGGGTGCCCTGATTTTCAAAACACTATGCATATTTGACAGCAGGTTAACCAGCAATGAATTACAGCAAATCAAATTTATATATAGTATTTATATATATAACAGGTTCAGGGAAATACACTTGGACACTGAACTGTATTTCCACCAATATCTCCAAAGAATATTAAAGACCCAAAAGTACTATAATACACAATGCAAAATAATTTATCTCTGAATGGTAATGTTAATCATAATCTGTTTATACTAAAAGCTTTACAAAATGTGAATAAAGCAATGGTACAACTCAAAGAGCCAAATAAATATTTGCTTCAGAAATTACATCATTTTTTTTGATTAATACTTTTCTACTCTTATACAGAGGAAATACTTTGAGTCCCTCATTCACAATACTCTACTCTGAAGAGTTGTAAACTACTGGTATGTATTCATGCACATTTTTTTTAAACAAAAGGGAAAGATTAGTTGGCCATACTAATTTAACCTGATAAATTTTGTCATTACCAGGACCACATTTATTTTAAATCTGCTAGTCCAAGACAGGATTAGGCCTAGAACTGAAAACAATAGTGAAGAAATATGACTTTAGCTCTAGTTATTCAGATATCTCAGCAGTGCAGTGGCCAAAAGAGATGCCAGTAATATAGCCAATCTTCATTTAGCAACTACTTTAATTAGCAATTGTTTACAAATATGACAGTAATTAATAGTAGTAAAATATCATTATCTGACCAATGCATGCACCTACAACCAAATTTCTGCACCTAAAAACACACATTGGAGTGAAAGCAACTTGGGCATTGCTACCCAAGAGAATTAATTAATTAATTAATTAATTAATTAAACAAACTTGTGAGCTGTCCATCTAGCCAGAGGCAACTCTGGATGGCTTACAAGCATTCAAATGCACTATAAAACATTAAAACGCTAAGGATCATAAATTTAAAATTCAATTAAAAAAATTAAAAGGAGAAGAGCAAAGTGTGCACAGGAAGAAGGTGGTGTGTTATCTACTCCATTAGTCAGCTCCAAAGTGACACATTCCCATTGGGGCCCCAGGCTAGTTTCCGCAGCCATGTCTTCAAGGCCTTCCAGAAGGCCAAAAGGATGGTAGAAGACCTGATCCAGAGGGCAGTAGCCACGGCAGAAAAGATTCTTCTTCTAGACCTTGCCAGTCAAAAGTCCTTGGCTGACAGGGTCCGCAGCATGTCCCTACTAGTAGCATAGGGAGGGGGGGCAGGCTAATTCCATCAAGGTTGAATTGGTTTCTCAGATAAGCTGGGTCCATGCCATGCAGGGCTTTAAAGGTGAAAACCAACACCTTGCATTGGACCTGAAGCAAAATGGCAGCCAGTGCAGCTTATGGAACAATAGTGTAACTTGGGCCCCTCAGCCCCCCCCCACACACAGCTGCATTCTGCACTAGCTGAAGCTTATGGATAAGATAGCAACAACCAGAAATCTTTAGTCTCTCTCTCTCTCACACATTTGCTAAGCAACCATTTACTGGAATAGATTGCAGTAGCTAAACAAGAACTAGCTTTATTTACATTTGAAAGGAGGATTGGTTCACCTCTTTAATCCAGAACTAAAGTGCTCCTTATGTCTACTTAATTCAATACCTAAATAAAACCCATTTTTCCTCATTACTTTGTAGCTGAGAACACTATGAAGTAGATAATAGAATGATGAAGACAAATCCCACTTCTCACATTCTCCTTTCATGACTGACTGTCTCTAGTTTCCCTTTATATTACTCAAGACCTTTACTTTTTCCCATTTCTAATCATTATGTATGGTTGACACATAGTGAAATTGTTGTGAGCATCATACTAGAACACCGAATATTTTTACAAATAGCAATTTTTAATGTAATTAGAGTGGGAAAATTAGTAAATATCTTAACAGAGAATAATCATATTAACTATTCATCATTTCAATTAAATGTAACCCAAGATAAAATTTAGGCTTTATCTTGACTCTCACTACCCAGTATATAATTCAAAGGACAAGATGGCTCTCAGTCCACATTCACTGTCTTCCAATTCTCACTCAAATCTCTAATTTATAAAATATAGCCATCTAAATAAATTACAATTTATACAATTACATTACTTTAACACAATGCCACAAGCAGAACTGGAATTTACTAATTCTCAGAAAAAGAACCATGTTACAGCAAAACTTCAGTGCTGAGATTCTATAATTTTTAGAACATAGAAACAAAACTGAACTGGAAAACTATGAATGCCAAGCTCTTTTTTCTTTTCACACCCAAATGTGCAGTTCAATTGAACTTCCTAAGCAGCAACATTATAATTCATCAGTTGATTCAACAGTGCTGCCTCACTCAAGGTCTATTATTGTCACAAATACATGCTATCGGTAAATTGACTATAACGTTACTAAATCTGAATATTCTCCCAGTGTGGTTTATTGCTGAAGAAATATTGTGGTATGACTGATGGCAGAATAGTTCCTTTTTCCACAGCAGCTTCAAATCTGGAGCAGATATGGGTTATATGGATGTCTGTGGAAACGATTACAGCTGGGTAAGTAGGTATAGTATAGTACAAGATTCTGCATAATCTATTATTGATTGCATGGTTTCAATCAGTTAATCAAAACTAATAATTAAAATTGTAACATTTATAAATGAATATAATCAATCAATAAAGCTGAAATCAAATAAGTTTTCCTCTGAGAAGACTGCTGCTCCTATTCTACTCTTATTGGATGGATGGAAGGATAGTTAACTGGTAAAAGTTAAATAGTCTGCTACTGAACTTCTGTGGTATGGTGTCAGGTATGGGTACCGTGTTTTCCCAAAAGTAAGCCCTTCCCCGAAAGTAAGCCCCAGCTGCAGTAGGATTGTGGCCAGCTGACGTCGGGAGCATTGGGAAGCCTATTGGGGGGGGGGGGAAGATTTCTTCACACACACCCCATACCTTTTCTCTGAGCGATTGCCACATGGCTCTTAAAAAGACCGCAGAAGGGGCTAAAAGGGAAGAAAGTAAGTCTGTTCTTCCCTGGATCGATTTCAGAATCTGCCACTGCTGCTGCCTGGCCAGCACCAAGGCTGGGCCTGCTGCACCTGCTGCTGCTGGGGGCCGGTGGTGCCCAGGCCAGGCTGCTCTTCAGCCAGATTGACAGGCAATGGCAGGAACGGCTCCCTGCGCAGGCCATGTGGCTGCTGCACAACCTGCCACTGCCCTGCCTGACCTCGGCTCTGGTTGCAGCTTTGCTGCTGTTCTAGCAGTGCCTGTGGGCCAAGCTCTTGACACACCCCAGTCTCCACCCGCCCTGCCTGCTGGCCCTTCTGCTCCTGGGACACTTATCGGCCGTGGCGAGTGCCAAGTGGCCGCCCGTGCTGCTTCTGGCCTCGTGGAGGCTCTTTGTTCTCCTGGCAGCACTGCTCTTGGCTGCCCCCCCACTGTCAGCCTACCAGGACCCTTCGCCAGTGGCCACCGGTGGAACCGTGCTGCCCAGGCCTCCGCCTTTGAGCTGCTGAGCACCAGGCTATGGGCTGAACCTGGTGCTCTTCGGGCCCTGGCAGGCGCTGCAGCTCTCCTGCCAGCTATGCACTTTTGACTTCTACCGGCTGCTGCCACCATGAAGTGAGACGAAACAGGTGGAGCTGCTTCCCTCCGCCTGCCAGACACCTGACGAAGTCACGCAGGGCAAGATTGCCGCCCCCTCCAGCCCAGATGCCCTTGCCTCCCCCAAGTGTTTTTTTCACTAACCTGCCTTTCAGTTGCATTGCATTTCTCCATTCGCTTCTCAGCCTTCGCCGCATATTTGTGGGACTAAAAAAAAAAGTTCAATCAGACCTTCCAACTTCGTAAGATCTTTTTTTCGCAAGAAATTGGAAGGTCTGATTGAACTTTTTTTTTAGTCCCACAAACACACGGCGAAGGCTGAGAAATGAACGGAGAAATGCAACGGAGAGGGCGGGACTCCCATCGGCCCCCACGCTCTCCACCTCCTGTACGTGAAAATAATAAGCCCTATCCCGAAATTAAGGCCTAGTGCTTATTTCAGAGCCCAAAAGAAAGTAAGAAAAACAGCACTAACATTTTGTCTAGAACAGGCCCATACAGCATATGGTCTGTCAAGCAGTCTTGTACAACTCACTGTTAGTTTTTTAAAATTTAACAAATCTACCGCTACCAAATGTTACAACCTAGTTTTAGCAGCCACCAATACTCCAAAGAACACATTGGCAAGTGCCTCCAAGCTTCACCAATCTTGTCAGTTCCAATACTATCACCAGCTGATTGGTTTGACAACTGTTCCTTTGTGGCCCATAATTATTTTTAAGGTATCAATATACAAGCTGCTACAAGTTGTGAAGCCTAGTTGAGAGTATTTGGATTCCAATGAAGCTATGTAAGATCCAATACAGTTCACTTTTTCAGCATTTAGCATTTTGGTTATTACAAGACCTACTTAATTACAATAGATATTATATGCATTTTGTAACTAAAAGCCAAATCTATTATAGAGGAATAATAATAGAGTATCTTTCTAAATACAATGATTCACAATTTCTATCATTTATATTACATATGGTACTGATTTTGAGTGGACAAACTATATCTATTTTTAGGAAAAAGTTAGCTTTCATTTATCTCAAATTCCCATGATTATAATTTGTCACTTTATATCTCAATTTCCCCTATATATTTAAGGCAGTTAATGTCAGATCTCTTTGTTTTTATCCTTAGAAAAATTATAATGTTATCAATTGGCTTATAGCATAGCAAATGAAAGTCACCTGGTGAGTTTCCCTAGCTGAGGGTGGACTCAAAATTTCCTCTCCCTAGTTCTAGTCCAACACTTTAACTACTATACTATACTATACTATACTATACTATACTATACTATACTATACTATACTATACTATACTATACTATACTAAATCTTCATACTAGCCTCTTGGCAGCTATGAATATCAAACAAAGATACTCTAATCTGAAACTCAATCCTGTATTTTCTAATGTAACTTCCTAAATTACTCTAGTTTTCATTTTGTTTGACTTTCCCCAGACCTCCTTTCATTCATTCCATAATAGCAAGTAAGCAAAATGACTATAATCTGGATATGCTGGCTTCCTCTCTGCCAAAAGCTAGTATTGAGAAAAAATAAATAATTACAGACTAACTACAGACCAATCAGCCTGTCAATAATCAAACAACGGATCTGCAAACACCTAAAAACAAACAAAGCTACCACTAAAAGCCAATATGGTTTGTCAAACAAACTTTATTGCATTCTTTGATAAAAGTGTCTAAATTGGTGGATCAGCAAAATGCTATGGACATAGTATATTTAGAATTCAGTAAGACATTTGACAAAGTAGATCACAATCTACTTCTTTGTAAAATAGAAAAATGTGGAATAAACAGCTTCACTACCAGATGTATATATAATTGGCTGACCAAACACACTCAACATGTACTTCTTAATGGAACTACATTGACATGGGAGGAAAGTTCTGTCTTAGGCCCACTACTCCAACATCTTCATAAATGATTTAGATGAAGGGATAGAAAGGAAACTTATTAAATTTGTAGATGACACCAACCTAGGGTGAATAGCCAACAGTTTAGAACAGGACTTTTCAACTGGTGGTACGCGTACCCCACCCCTAGCCAAGTGTAGCGGGGGAGGGAACGAGCTAAAGTGGTGCTGCGAAGGCCTGGAGATCAGCTGGAGCTGCAGGACTCAGCAGAAGTGCCATGATCTGCACGCACGGCTGCATACCGATTGGAGAGAAAAGGAGGAGGAGGGCGGAGAGAGGAGAAGCTATAAAAGAGCAGGTTTTGGCGGGAGAGGGAGAGAAAAAAACACACGGAGTTTTTTGTTAACAAAGCGGTGAGTAAGCGATGGAGCAGCCTTTGCGAGCAACGTGAAAGAGCAAGAAAGTGGCTTTTGTGAGCAATGTGTGAGTGAGTGAAAGAGCGAGCGAGAGGCTTTTGCGAGTGAAGGATGAGAGAAAAAAGGAAGTGAGGGTGAGAAGGGAAAAAGAAAAGGCATTGACTTCTGATTTCTTCTGTTGCAGTAGAAGGAAGCATTAACGTTGAACCTCAACTTTTTACTTTTCCTTATTATAAACTAGCCATTTCTATAACAACAAATGAATCTAACCAGTAAAGAAAAAGAAAAAAAACCCATTTTTTAGTCAAGTTTTTGACACCTTGCTTAGCATTGGTGGTACTCGAATATTGTCATGTCCTAAAATGGTACAATCTGTGAAAAGGTTGAAAAGCCCTGGTTTAGAAGATAGGCTCAAGATCCAGGACACTGGACCCTATCCAACAGAATGTGATGAGAAAATTAATATTTTTACACTTCGGCAAGAAAAACTAAATGCAGAGTATAGAATTGGTGGTACCTGGCTCAATAGCATTAACTGTGAGAGGGATTTAGGGATCCTAGTGAACAATCATTTAAGTATAAGCCAGCAGTTGTACTGCAGCTGCCAAAAAAGCCAATGCAATCCTAGGCTGCTTCAACAGAGGAATAGTATCAAGATCACATGAAGTATTAGTACCACTATCTACTACTTTGGTAACACCACATATGGAATACTGTGTCCAGTTCTGGTCACAATACAAAAAAAGATGTTAAGATCCTAGAAAGAGTACAGAGAAGAATGATGAAGATTAAGGGACCGGAGGCTACACATATGATAAACAGTTGTGTTTATTAGGTATGCCTCATCTAACAAAGAGAAGGACTAGAGGTGGCATGATAGCAGTCTTCCAATATTTGAGTGACTGTCACAGAGAGAAGCAGTGGAGAGCAGGACAAGAAGTAATAAATGAAAGCATATCAAAGAGAGAGCCAACCTAGAATTAAGGAAAAATTTCTTGACAGTGAGCACAATTAATCAATGGAAGTTCTGGGTGCTCCATCACTGGAAGTTTTTAACATGATATTGAACAGCCATTTATCCAGAATGTGTAGGGTCTCCTGCTTAAGCAGGGAGTTGGATCAGAAGACCTCTAAAGTGTCTTCCAACTCTGTTATTTTGTAATTCTAATCACATACAACATGGGAATTTTTAACAACGGCAAGTTTTTAAAGAGAAATTCTACAGATTCATACATTGAAAACTATCTATTTTGGAAGAAGAAAGAAAAATTGTTTTCCCTTGGTATTAAGATTGAAAATATCTCTGGTTACTTTTAAGAACAGATATATTATCATGATCACATAGACCATTGTTTGGCACTAAGCCTCAATCAAAGCATACTTTAAAGATAAGATCATGGAATACTGTGGAATTTATTCCTTAGTAAACATGTATTGCAAATCCAGTTTAGCTGCTTAGTAGTCACACAATTTACTCAGAACTTCACTGGCTCATCAACTACTTCACGTCCTGTTATACATTAATCAGTTCTTACTCAGCTCAACATCATTCTCTGTATCCTAGTTAAAATGAAACTGATACCATACTGCAAGTATGGGGGTAACATGACTCTGGTTGCTTCCCCAATTACAGTAATGACATTTTGCAATTTACAAAGAATTACATTGTTTTCTGAATCTCAAGATTTTTCTATAAAGGGAAACCGGAATCCATAAATATCTGAACACACTAGATTGGTTATTCTTGCTATGTTAATATACATATACACTACTGTACAAAAGCTATTAAAATTAGCGTGGAAAGTTAAGGATCTCTTAAATTACTGAAAATAGACTACAAAAAGATAGTTCTTAGATTTGCTATTTATGCTTCTAAATTGGAATTAAGGCCTCTGATGATCTTACTATTTAAAAAGTGTTGGTTTATCAATTCCTTCTTTATAAATGTTAAAAACAGGAGAAATAGATAATAACTAAATTGGATGTTTTAGCCTCCTTTTTACATATTCTTCATAGGAATAATAGTAATGCTTAAAGCACAAGTATTAAGAAATAATATATTATTCTAATATAAATGAACTATATCCAGGTATCAACAAACAAAATGCATTTTTATTTTTTCATTGCAATTACAGAGTATTATGTCTTTTTGAATTATGCAAACACAGAACTTCTTTGCCTGAAAAAAGATTCTGATGCTTTTAAGACTCATCTTTTTAAAGCAATTTTTCAATGATCCCATGAAATCACATTTATTCAAGAAAAAAACACAGCTATTCTACAGACACACAAGTTGGATTTCTAATGGATAACTATAGCTAGGATTATATGGAATTATGTTTGCATATGTAAATTTTATTTGAAAACAAAAAATAAAAGCCAAAGTATAAATGAGAAAAATAGTTTTAAAATTTGTAATAACATTTTGTAAGATTACAAGCCGTTTAATCTAGATATAAAATACATTCATAAAGTTCTTCTTTAAAATTTAAAGAAGCACATTTGTACCATCATTAAATGCATACAAAAGGTTAACTCCATTGCTAGTAAGTGCCACACTTAAAACATATTAAGCTTATAGTTTCACTATCCTCTCCCCCCTCTCCCATCCCAAGAGCTACTTAGAACCAATTTCATTGGAACAGAACAAGCATGAACAATGGCCACTTTGGCCATTTTAATTCTTCATAGAAAGGAAAAAATTGAGACCTCTATACTGTCTTTTCATATTATTTTGTTTGGGATCCAGAAATAGAAGCAGGAACAGTGACAGAAGCAAGAATATGTATCTTGTCTTAGTAGTACCTTGGGAAAGAATTACATATTAATAAACTATTAGTCCTGTTTAAAAAACTAAATTTAGATTATAAAACCTTCATGGTAAAAAAAGCAGATTCTTATGAAATCAAAGTAAAATGGATCTGAAACAATAACTAATGAGCCACAAATTTTAAAGCAGAATTTAAATATTGCAGTATTTTAATTGTTTTAGGATACTGATATTTCATAAAAAATAAAATCTGAATTTTCAGATGTGCAGCATTTTTTATAACTAATTTCATATAATCTGAGGTTAGAACTCTAATAAAAGGGGTGACTGACACTTTAAATTGCAAAATGCCCAAAAGTCTTATACCTTATCAAAATAACTTTTCATGTTTATATACTATTAATTCAACATTCAGATATTGTTAAGCATTTAGCAATAATGATACATAGGCATTAGTTAACTAATATAACATATACTAAATCAACATAATATAAGGGGCTCTTCAATTACACCTATCAAATAAATTCTTATGTGAAAAATATAGTACATGAATTTATGTGAGAAAGGAATGCTCTAATTTTAAGATTTGCACGCAAATATCAACATTATATGGTTATTTTATGCATAAGCACATTTCATCAATTCATGTCTCTTATTTTATTTCAATGCATCCAAATCTATCTGAAGGACTAACAAAGCAAAATTTAAAATAAAGAGGGACTTTTATTTTTTTTTAATAGCTCCTATATCAGCCACTATATTGACACTAGCCATTCACCAAAAAGGAAAAATTAACTAAATATCACCTTATCTTTAGACAGCATTTTTTAATTCACTGGAAATTATTTTCATTAGCATTATTTATCTGTTTTTACTTAGGAACAAATTACACTGTGCCTAAAGTATCAGTAATCATTAATTTCAAATTGAATTTCTAACATCAAATATTTTATTCAGATGCAGTTATAAACTTGAATATAAGATTACTGCTTTAAAATGTTATAAAAATGGACTATGAGTATTTAACATTCATTTTACTGCTAAATAAATTTTCCAGATCATTTTACAAAATGTTAACTTACAATTATTACATCAATAGAAGAGAGGTGTCTTCTCCTGATATTACTCCATTCATACAAAAATAAAGAACAAGGTAAAAAGTAAAACCTACAAATTAATAATTAGGTAGGTAGTTATAAAAAGAATCTTAATACAGAATCAAAAAAAGTAATTTGCCAATTTTAAACAGAAATACAGCATCCTCTGAAATATAGGAATATAACCTGAAATCAATATTCTTACCTGAAATTATTTGGTAGAAGTTAAAATATTCACCTTCTACTCTACTACAGAAGTTAATACCAATGCACTAATAGAGATTTTATCAATGAAAGAAACAGTCCTTTTTTTAAAAAAAAGAATTAAATAAAACCTTCCCTTTTCTGTCGTTTAAATCTCACATCAGTTCCACAGGCCAAGTAATTTAAAAAATTCAAATGAACTCAAACGTCGAATCAGCGAGCAACATTCCTGTAGTAACTCTCTACTGGTGTATAATTCCATGTCACATTTAGTACATCCTTTCTGCAAAGGATGTAGGAAGCCCACGTCACGAATCTTCTCCTATACGGCATTTTGCATACCTACAACTCTTTTAACCTCCCTCATCAAAGAGAAATTACATTATAAGAGCCCCAAGATAAGTAGATGCCAGTAACTTTCCTTGGCTTCCGCATTTCATTCCCTCTTCGAAAAGATGCCCTCCCTGCATTCCAAAAATCCCTTCTGCCCCAAGACATCGCCTTTCCCCATGTTATTTCTCCTGCAGCCCTGCCCCAGGAATAAGAGGAAGTGGGAGAATTGGGGGCGCCATTTTGAGGGTTAAAGGGAAAACGGCTCAGTTCTCGGTCTTTGCCGCATCTCCTTCCACTTCCACGCCGATCTGAGGCATCGTGGACGACGCTCAAACCCCCCCCCCAAAAAAAGAGGGGGAGCGAGTGCATCGCAGGCGCCTATCCATTTTGTTCGGACCATGGGCGGTTCCCCTCCCCCATTAGATCCGGCTTTGATGTATCGTTACCTGGCTGTGACAGAAAGCCAGAGCCTCTTCCCCAGTTCCCCTTGAGAAAAAGAAAGGCTGCCGCCGAACGCCCGGCCCTGTGGCTGACGGCACAGGGGACAAGGAAACCGGGCTCTTCCGTGTCTCACGATGGGGTAAACGCGGCCTCCAACTTCCGTCTTTCCCTCCTCCTTCACTCCCGAACCAAAACACAAACACGTAACTTCCTCTAGCCGTGGCCACCTCCTCTTGCCACGTCACCGCTCCCCCCCACCGTCCTCATATCATTTCCGTTTGCACAATCACGTGCTAGTCGCGACGGTGTTACAGATCGAGACGGTAAAGAAGGGCGTTTTCTGTGAAGCAACCCGGCTCGCGCTGAGAATTGTGGGAGGCCAGAAGGCTTGTTAAAAGAGTGCTTGCGTCTTTTGTCAGATGTGGCCGACTGAGCTAGTGCAGAATTTTCACAAGGAGCCTTTCCGCGCGTCAACATTGATATTTCAGAGCTTGAAATAGTTATTGATTTGATTTATATGGCCACCCGCCTCAACTGTGTGAAATTATTGTAATTGATTGTTACGAGCCGCCCAGAGTCACTGGTGAGTTGGGCAGCATAGAAGTTTAATAAATAATAACCTGTCTGGACAATTTACAATAATCTAAACATACAAAAAAATTCAATAAAAATAAAATACATATAAACCAGTACAAATGAAATTAAGAAAATCCATAGCCAGGGTCGAAAAACAAATCCACATTCAACAGATCCACTAAGTGGGCTCTGCTTCCAGATCTTCACGCCTGGTGTCACAAACATGGAAAGGTATTGGGGTCATGAACAATCTAATCTGGGAGATGTATGAGGTTCCATAGGGCTTTTTAAAGGGTTCATATAAAATGGTTATCTTTGTGACCACTTACTACAACTCAGCCTGGAAGTAGACTAAGTCTACTGAGTGTATCCTTTTTGCAGATTTTGAAAGAGAATGGAATTGGTAATGATATTTTGGACTAGTTCCCTCAGAATAATCAAAAATAAAAAGGGATAGGAGAAGGGAAGGAGGGAGGAAAGGGTTGTTGCTCATTTGCTATTGATTGAGGCAAAACAACGCTGTTATAGGACAGAGGAGTCCATTGATGCAACTGATTTAAAACGAGAAACATGGATGAATACAAATCCCCTAGACTAGAGATTTGCATAATGAGTTGTATTAGTGCTCATGGAGATTCTACATATATCATACCAAGATTGTCGTTAGGATTGGTCAGGAATATATAGAATCGGATCCCATCAACTAATTCTCAATATGTTAGCAAAGATTTTTCACACCAGAAGAAAACCTTTTTTTACTAGATTCCTGGAAAACTCATGAACTACCACTATAAATACAGAATAAAAGAATAACAGAGGAATCTTGGAAGGGACCTTGGAGGTCAACTAGTCCAACCCCTTGCATAAGCAGGAGACCCTATACCATTTCAGACAAATGGCTGTCCAGTCTCTTCTTGAAAGCCTCCAGTGTTGGGGCACCCAAAACTTCTGAAGGCAAGCTATTCCACTGGTTGCTTGTAAATATTCATAAAAAACAAACAAATAACATAGGTTGTTATATAAATAAAGTAGAACGTGCATAAGCCTGAAGTCTGCCTATGCTGGTAATACCAAAACATAATGGACTGGAGAATTACTTATGCGCAAGTCAGAATATCCTTGCTTTCTTTTCTAAAACTGATCCTGTTGCTTTTGATCATGTACTTGAAAATATCTGTATTATATTTAAAGGAAGTTTAAATAGATGTAAAAGATTATTTGTGATTCAATACCCCTCCCCTTCAATGTAGTTCTTACTATAATTTATTTTAAAATACTTTACCTTTAAAGGCAACATTATCAGGAAGAGGAGAATCTATCACAAAATATATTTATGAATATGAGATATTCAGAAGCACATTTATGCTTCATTTTACAGTTTGCAGACAGTATACTATCCACGTTTTGTGGTATTTATTTAAAATTAATTTAACTTATATAACACTCTGAAGAGGAAAAGAGTTCAAATAGTCAACATCATTCTGTTAAGTACTTCCTGTAAATAATTAACAGTAATACAGTGACAAGTACTGTAGCTTCTGTGATAATAGACTGGCATCTTGTTCTATTTAACATCAGGAACAGTGATGTCATAATTGTTTGATTATATGCCATTAAGTCAGTGTCGGCTCTTAGTGACTACAGAGATAAACCTCCTCTAAGATGATCTCTCCCCAACCTGTCTCCTTAGATTTCTCCTCAATGCATCTTAATCTGAATTTCTGACTTTGATGTCTTCATAGATGTTGTAATATTGTTTCTTGTCTCTTCTAATAACTTTCTGAAATTCTTCGTTAAGATTTTCATATTATTTGCCTTTGGTTTCTTTTCTCAATAATATTCATGACTTGTTCTGGCATCCAGTTTGCTTATCTTCTGCCTTATAGAACTCAGTTCTCAAAACAGTCCCAGTAACCTTAGGAGACAATTCAAGAATTAATCTATCTGATTTCGATTGTAGAGCTGTGGACAATAGATGAAAACAAAGCGGTAGTGAAACCTCTAAGGTCTTTACTTTCGTAGCCCATTTTATAATCTTAAAGTTTACAAAGATAGAGCCTGAGGTTCATAATTCACACTAGACACTTCTACAATTAATTTGCAGGACTGCCATTATCTTCACTGTTTTAAAATGAAAGCAAGCCAGCTTCCCTTATTTCTTCCCCTTTTTCTTTGGTATCAATCTGTTTCTATCTCCAGAATAGAAACTGAATTATGGTACTGTTTAATTGAAAAGCAGAACTGGCAGCCTATTTAAATACCTGCAATAATAATAATAATAATAATAATAATAATAATAATAATAATAATAATAATAATAATAATAATAATAATAATAATAATAATAATAATAATAATAATAATAATAATAATAATAATAATAATAAAGTTGGAAGGGACCTTGCACTATTAATGGTTGATTCACATAGCTTTAATTATTGTTTACATTCTCAAGATTAGAATTTTGGCTGGAAAACTGCTGTCCCCACAAAATTCTTCTTATTGTGCTTTCTTTCTGAATGAGTTAAGTTAGGGCAGGAATTTCTCAACAGATGGCATGTTGGAAGGCTGAATAGAATAGACGGGGCCAGCAAAGTAGCTGTTGATTCCTCACTATATGGTTCCTTCATTTGTCAACCTCAAAAACTGAAATGATCCCTGGTGGAATTTGTTGGTCTCATTACTTGCTGTTGCTGCCCTTTGCTGTCTCTCATCTCTTAGTTATAGCACTTGGAGAGCAGCACAGCCTAGAACAGGGGTAGGCAACCTTGGCTCTTTTATGACTCGTGGACTTCAACTCCCAGAATTCCTGAGCCAGCATGGCTCAGCTTGGAAACCTCTCCCTTTCCCCTCAGCATGGCTGGCTCAGGAATTCTGGGAGTTGAAGTCCACGAGTCATAAAAGAGCCAAGGTTGCCTACCCCTGGCCTAGAATGTTCTGTGTTCTGGTGATGACATTACGTTTTGTGGATCAGGATAGCTATTTGGAGAGTGCTGTTGTTTGTGAGATCCTGCTGTTGCCTGTTGGCAAAGACTTTACCAGCAGTCAGAAGAGAAATGACCATTAAGGTATAGAGTCCTGTACTAAGATAGGAGAAAGCAGCAAGCAATACAGCTCTGCAGATCATTGTTCACCTAGTAGGTTTATTCCATTTTCAAATGGAAAACATAACTTCCTGACAGATTATGGCATTATTTAGTTGAATTATGGTATAATTCTCTGATTTGGCTATAGCTAATCAATAACAGGCCAAGATACAGAGCCTTTTGTAAAGACATGTCCCCAAGAAGTTTTAAGCTGTCATCTCAGTACTGGGATATGGAGGGTGTGTGGGTAAGTTCTTAAGACTAAATGGCTGATTTAATCACTATCAAGGAACGTGCTTAGAGGATATTGTGTTACATTATCAAGTTAAAAATCAGTAACTGCTTTTTTTAAAGGACAGTGGGCACAATCAAACTGGAAAAAAGTTGAAAGAGCGAGACTAGTTTGGTATATGCATTGCATTAGGCTATAAGATGGCTTGCTTAGTTTGCTTTATGAATCCAGGAATTAAAATATAGTATAAAGTTAGAATCATTTTGTGATAATGTTTTCTGTTAATGCACAATTTTTGCTTGATGGAGATTCTTTAATCATACACAAAGCAAAATGTATTAATTATGTTGCTTCTTTAGAATAATAGAATAAAATAATAACTTTATTGTCACTTTGAATGTACACTAATCGGCATACATTAAAATGAAATTTCATTGCATACAGCTCTCAAAGGGTCACCACCTCCGATATACATTTAAATGCAATGAACTTAATTTTGTAAAGGTAACATTATTCATAATATTAGATAATGATAAATCTTTATAGCAATAAACTAACAATCTTATTTTGCTGAATGAATGAATGATTTATATTTTATTGATTGTAGAGAAAACAGTAAAAACAGTAAATTTTGTATGGGAATTAGGCATATTTATTATATTGTGATACATGTAATTATGTATTTTAATTTCATATCATTTTCTGACACACCTTCAGAGGTGATAGTAAACTGGTTTGGTTAGTTTTCTACCCCAATCAAAGTGCACAACATTTTTACATTTTCTAACCCCTTTGTCTAGTTGTTCAATGGCAAGTCTACAGGATATGAGGCCATCTAGTGGTGAAAATAAAATCTACGCTTAAATATAGACCTGAGTTTGCTTCCTATTCACTGAACTACCTTTAGGTTTAGTACAATTAGTACTCAAACAATCAGTGTTTGAATGCATGTACTTGGATTACCTTTACCCATTTGCAGAATAGGCATGCAAATAGAAATAAAAATAACAAAGCAATTCAAAGCATTTCTGGAGATTGAGGCTTTTTTAAAAAAGTCAATATTCATTCACAATATTTATAACCTGCCTCAGCTAAGGAAACTGGCAGGAGTAGAACAAAGTACAAAGAAATTTACTAAAACTTGGCCTTTGGATAGCCTATTGGTCTTCAGAAAGGCTGCATAAACTTAAGTTTTTCTTCAGGCATTAGACTCTGGAAAATTGGAGCCTGGAGACAGATATGAATGGGAATCTTTAGTATCTATTAATGTATGATTGTATTTTAATATAAATTATTTATCTTGTTCTGTTCTTGTGCTGCCCAGAGTCACCATGTTCAAGATGGGTAGCTATTCAGTAAATAAATAAATCTACGAATAATGAAAAAAAACTAGACAATAATACATCAAGAGTGCCATTCAATGAATCTAAGAATCAAATGTCTATTGGTTCAACAATGCTTTTTTAATATCTGTAGAGTACTGGCCATCAGTACTTCCAGGGGAAGAATATTTCATTAAATGTGAGTCAATACTGAAAAAAAACCCCTACTGTATCCGGCCCACAGTTTATGAACTTCATGAGAGGGGGACCTGCAACAGTTCATCACTAGGAAATTGGGCAAATTCAGCAACTAGTAGAAAATTCCATTTAATAGAAAGCCTAAGTACATTATCTATCCATGTAAAATAATAAAAAACCATATAGTTTGCCAGTTGAGAAAGAATTCAAGATACGATTTGGTGTTGGTTTCTCAACTTTAGCAACTTTAAGATGTGTGAACTTCAAGTCTGAATAACAACTGATCCTAATTCATCTGGAAGTTCATTTCAAAAATTACAATCAACTATAATGTGATTTAGCATCATATATTGACTCAGTTATTATAGTTTGTATTTATCAATTAGCAGTAATGTGAATCCAGCCAGTGACTATTTACTTGCTCTGCTCTCAATATCTTGAATTAACCCTTGCATTTTAGGATGTAGTTGCTGCCCAATATTGCTTTTGGGAACCACAGGAGGTTGGATTACATGTGATATATATTGAGACTGGAAGACCTGGATTCAAATCCCTCTTCTGTCACCAGACACAAGAGGTGACACTCAAATTCTCAGTGTTATCTGCATCTCAGTGAGTTGTTTTTCGAGGTCAAAATCCGCAGATAGAGCAATCTACTTTAAATATTCCCATCGTTATTTGGACTGTAAGAATCCCGACAATTAGTAGATGGCAGCAAAGCCCAAAGGTTTGGAGGGAAAGTGGTACAGTACGTGCATTATAGTACATATAGTACATCCAGGACTCAAATCGGCGCGCACCCTGCAAATCGTTCAGGGTAGAAAAATACGTGCGTCCAGAACTTACCTATGGGGTAGAGGGAGCAGAGAGAGCGGAGCGGAAAGCTTTCCCGTCGCTAGGTTACCCGAGGAAACATCCTCCGCCATTGCCCAGCTGGTCAGGATGGTGGGCGGGCTGCCGGTTAAGGGGCTGCATGGGACCGTTAGGCAAGTGTATCAAGGGAAAATTATAGACCGGTTTCCTGAACTCCCCACAGTAAGTACTTATATGTTGTGTTCGTCTCTGCCGCCATCGCGGTCTTTCCACTTTGGAATTAGTTGCTGTCCCAACGCTTTCGCGTGTGACTCGTTGCCCAAAGGAAGACTTGCGGAGATTGACAAACACTGTTTTTCTAGATCGTTGTCATTTGCTAACATCTGAGGAACTTTTTTAAGCGAGAGCAGTGGGGAGAGTTGGTGCCAGACCAACCTAGACACCTTGTAAATTCTACAGTAACAAAAATCCGGGCGAATGTTAGATGGTCTTCTGGCATGGGACTCTCCAAACCGTACAAGAACCTAGTGAAAATAAAAATAAATGCTGTCTAATTCATATAAGGAAATTACCTTGCCTATATGGTTTTACTTGTTTACTTTTTGCAGGCTGGAAAGTTGATACCAATTGGAGAAACTGCTGCCACTTGTCTTACTGAAATCCTACCCAGAGTGAGTATCTTGATTCTTCAGTTTACCATCTTTCTATCTAACCATCTTTTGTGTGTGTGTGTGTGTGTGTTTGATACAGACACATCTGACTCTTACAGGTATCACAACCCAAGGTTCCAATAGAAGAGAATTCATGTAGGTCAGGGCTGAACTGTGGATTCTTGGTGTTCTTTAATCTTGGTTGTTTGCTTTTAGATGTTTTATTACCTAACCATGTAACATCATAATTGTGAGTGTGGAGTTTACTCTCTCTATATATATACAGTATCTTGCCCTGCCAGTATTGGTGGGAGTGTGGTTTTCTCCTTGGTAATTCCTTGATTAGGGTATTGTTTTTGTACTTGACTTTTTGCTGCTTATCTGGGTGTTGGCTGCTGGAAAGAATGTATTTTGGTCTTTTTGTTTCCTTCTTAGCTTTTTATTTTTTTTATTTTGAATGGTATGTAAATTTGGTTATTTCTATGTTTCAATTCATGGCTGACCAAAGGTTTTTAATCTGTCTATGTGTATTCCAAACACACATAGTTTACTTATATGTGTTTATTGATGCTGACCCAAAGGTTCCAGATATCTCAGACACCCAGACAACTGTGGAATCCTTGCTACTCTCTTGAGTTTGGCTATTATTGGTGCCAAATTGTAATTTTGTTGGTACTAAACTGTATTTTTTATTTGACAGTGGGGAAAATTGTTGAATATATCATGTTTTATCTCATTAACTATAATTATACTTCAAGATAAATTAAGCCAAATTAATTTTGATCTGGACTCTCCTAGTATTTTTAGGAAAAAGTTATTTATATATATATATATATATATATATATATATATATATATATATATATATATATATATATATATATATATATATATATATATATATATATATAGAGAGAGAGAGAGAGAGAGAGAGAGAGAGAGAGAGAGAGAGAGAGAGAGAGAGAGAGCATGCCATGTTGTTTGATGTAATGAAAGATTATGAAGATATACCTTCAGAACAATAAAGATGTGTAAGACATGGTAGCTTAAAAGATATTTCTGTTTTCACATTACTAGCAATCAAGATCCTGTGTAGGTCAGCAATCAGTGAGAATATTAATATTACAGACATTAATTCTGCTTAAAATGTTTTATCTGTAATTAGGCTGGCTGATGATTATGAGTTATAGCTTACATTCCTGGAGTATACCAATTTGGGGATGACTATTAAATGACCTTAATGTCATATCTGACTTTCTCTTTACCCTCATTTCCAATAAATATATCTTTTGATGAACTACATTGTAAAATTTGACAAATTGGTGATATTTTAGCAAATTCTAATAAAAGTATTATTCTGTTGTTGTTAGTTGCGAAGTCGTGTCCGACCCATCGCAACCCCATGGACAACGTTCCTCCAGGCCTTCCTGTCCTCTACCATCTTCTGGAGTCCATTTAAGCTCATGCCTACTGCTTTAGTGATTCCATCCAGCCACCTCATTCTCTGTCGTCCCCTTCTTCTATTGCTTCAATCTTTTCCAGCATTAGGCTCGTCTCCAGTGAGTCTTTCCTTCTCATTAGGTGGCCAAAGTATTTGAGTTTCAACTTCGCCTTCTAAAGAGCAGTCGGGGTTGATCTCTTCTAGGACTGACCAGTTTGAACGCCTTGTAGTCCAAGGGACTCGCAGGAGTCTTCTCCAGCACCATAGTTCAAAGGCCTCAATTCTTTGGCGCTCAGCCTTTCTTATGGTCCAACGTTCACAGCCATACATTGCAACTGGGAAAACCATGGCCTTTTGTTGGTAGGGTGATGTCTCTGCTTTTTAGTATGCTGTCTAGATTTGCCATAGCTTTCCTCCCCAGAGCAAGCGTCTTTTAATTTCTTGGCTGCAGTCCCCATCTGTGGTGATCTTGGAGCCCAGGAAGATAAAATCTGTCACTACCTCCATTTCTTCCCCATCTATTTGCTAGGAATTGAGAGGGCCGGATGCCATGATCTTGGTTTTCTTAATGTTGAGTTTCAACCCAACTTTTGCACTCTATTTCTTCACCCGCATCAAGAGGCTCTTGAGTTCCTCTTCACTTTCTGCCATTAGAGTGGTATCATCTGCATATCTTAGGTGTTGATATTTCTCCCGGCAATCTTAATTCCAACTTTTGATTCATCTAGCCCTGCCTTTCTCATGATGTGCTCTGCATATAAATTAAATAGGCAGGGCGACAGAATACAGCCGTGCCAGACTCCTTTCCCAATTTTGAACCAATCAGTGGTTCCGTGTCCAGTTCTCACTGTTGCTTCTTGACCTGCATATAGGTTTCTCAAGAGACAAATAAGATGGTCTGGTACTCCCATCTCTTTAAGAACTTGCCACAATTTGTTGTGATCCACACAATCAAAGTCTTTAGCATAGTCAATGAAGCAGAAATAGATGTTTTTCTGGAACTCCCTAGCTTTCTCCATGATCCAGCGTATGTTGGCAATTTGATCTCTAGTTCCTCTGCCTCTTCGAAATCCTGCCTGTACTTCTGGAAGTTCTCGATCCGCATACTGCTGGAGTCTAGCTTGTAGGATTTTAAGCATAACTTTACTTGCATGTGGAATGAGTGCAATGGTGCGATAGTTTGAACATTCTTTGGCTTTGCCTTTCTTTGGAATTGGAATGTAAACTGACCTTTTCCAATCCTATGGCCATTGTTGAGTTTTCCAAATTTGCTGGCAAATGGAGTGTAGCACTTTTACTGCATCGTCTTTTAAGATTTTGAATAGCTCAGCTGGAATACTGTCACCACCACTAGCTTTGTTGTTGCTCAGCTTTCCTAAGGCCCATTTAACTTCACATTCTAGGATGTCTGGCTCGAGGTCAGTGACCACCCTATCGTGGTTATCAGGGACGCTAAGCTCGTTCTTGTATAGTTCTTTTGTGTAATTTTGCCACCTCTTCTTAATCTCTTCTGCCTCTGTTAGGTCCCTGCCATTTTGGTCCTTTATCATGCCCACCTTTGCATGAAACGTTCCCTTCATATCTCCAATTTTCTTGAAGAGATCTCTGGTTCTCCCTATTCTATTGTTCTCTTCTATTTCTTTGCACTGTTCATTTAAGAGGGCATTCTTTCTCTTCTAGCTATTCTCTGGAATTCTGCATTCAATTGGGTGTATCTTTCTCTTTCTCCCTTGCCTTTCGCTTCCCTTCTTTCCTCAGCTATTTGCAAAGCTTCCTCAGACAGCCATTTTGCTTTCTTGCATTTCTTTTTCTTTGGGATGGTTTTAGTTGCTACCTCTTGTACAATGTTGCAACCTCCGTCCATAGTTCTTCAGGCACTCTGTCTATCAGATCTAATTCCTTAAATCTATTTGTCACCTCTACTGTATATTCATCAGGGATATGATTTAGTTCATACCGAGTGGCCTAGTGTTTTTTCCCTACTTTCTTCAATTTAAGCCTAAATTTTGCAATGAGAAGCTCATGATCTGAGCCACAGTCAGCTCCTGGTCTTGTTTTTACTGACTGTATAGAGCTTCTCCATCTTTGGCTGCAGAGCACATAGTCATCTGATTTCTGTGTTTGACCGTCTGGTGATGTCCATGTGTAAGAGCCGTCTCTTGGGTTTGTTGGAAAGAGTGTTTGCTATGACATCGTATTCTCTTGACAAAATTCTATCAGCCTGTGCCCTGCTTCATTTTGTACTCCAAGGCCAAACTTGCCTGTTATTCCGTTTATCTTTTGGCTTCCTACTTTAGCATTCCAATCCCCCATGATGATAAGGACATCATTTTTTGGTGTTGATTCTAGAAGGTGCTGTAGGGCTTCATAGAACCAGTCAATTTCATCCTCTTCAGCACCAGTGGTTGGGGCATAGACTTGGACTACTGTGATATTGAATGGTTTGCCTTGGATTTGCACTGAGATCATTCTGTCATTTTGGGGATTGTATCCCAGTATTGCTTTTCCTACTCTTTTATTGACTATGAAGGCTATTCCATTTCTTCTGAGGAATTCTTGCCGCAGTAGTATACCTGATGGTCATCTGAGTTAAATTCACCCATTCCTGTCCATTTTAGTTCGCTGATTCCTAAGATGTCGATGTTCAGTCTTGTCATCTCTTGTTTGACCACGTCCAGTTTGCCTTGATTCATGGATCTTACATTCCAGGTTCCTATGGAGAAAAGATCTTTACAGCATCGGACTTTCTTTTCACCACCAGATGCATCCACAGCTGAGCGTCCTTTCGGCTTTGGCCCAGTCGCTTTCTGGTGCTACTAGTACTAGCCTTCTGCTCTTCCCCAGTAGCATATTGGACATCTTCCGACCTGAGGGGCTCATCTTCCAGCGTCATATCTTTTTGCCTTTTGGTACTGTCCATGGGGTTTTCATGGCAAAGATACTGGAGTGGTTTGCCATTTCCTTCTCCAGTGGATCACATTTTGTCAGAACTCTCTGCTATGACCTGTCTGTCTTGGGTGGCCCTGCACGGCATAGCTCATAGCTTCATTGAGTTACACAAGCCCCTTCACCACAACAAGGCAGTAATCCATGAAGGGGTATTATTCTGTGGCTTTGGGTATATATTAATGAACTAATGAAGTTAATACATGTCTAATTTTTAAATAAAAGTATTTATAAGAATGTATACTTTAAAATGGCTTTCATGTTGTCTTATAGCCAGTTACACCATCTATTGTAAAAAAGTTTAGAAACACCAGCAGTCCTCCTACAGGTAAAGAAAGAGTATTTTATGGTCGAGCAAATGATCCTGATATTGCATCATATTTGACTCATGGAATAACAACCACCATTTCAGAGAATGTAAGAAAGTGTATATCTTTTCTTTTTTTTCTAAGCAAAGAAGTCATACTTAATTTTATTGATGTGAAACAATCTTAATTAGTTCTGAATAAGGAACACTTGGTGGACATGCTGAAATACGACTTTTTGTGTAAAATTATAGCTGGTATTTCTATAACTTATATCAGTCAAATCTCTGCAATATAAGCATGATAAATCAAAGAAATAGTCATACGTTGATTATTGAAATGATTTTCACTTTGTTGTTTAATGGAGCAATCAAGAAAAATAAGGTTAACAGGAAGAAGAGCAATAAGCTCTTCTTTAGAACCCTAAACTCATAAAATCGTAGAATTGGAAGAGACCACTTAGACCTTCACTTCTAAAATTTATTCTATTCATTAATGCAAATAAAAGCAGCCCCAACAAGTGACTGCCAATACTTCACTTGAATACATCAAGTAAACAAAGCCCATGATATCTTTTTACCAATTGGGTTCACTGCTTTTACTGTCAGAAAGTTTTCCCTAACATTCATTCGGAATTTACATTCCTGTAACTTAAATTATTCTGGGATGCCAAAGAAGGTTGTGACTTTGTTTTCACACTCCTTCAGGTACTTATATTAGTTTTCCTTATTTCTAACTGCCTTTTTAAAAATCTTAAGATACTCAGATAACTCGATTTAGTTTCCTATCCCCTAATCATTCTTATTAACCTTTTCTGCACCTGCTCCAATTTATGTAAATCATTTTTAATGAAGGATACTGTTAAAATAAAATTATCTACATATGTTTCATTCACTCAGTGTCTATGCGTGGAACACATAGATAAATATTTTTTTGTAAAAAAAATCACCTTTAAGGTTGCAGTATTCATAACACCTATACTATATATTCCTTGTCACCAGAGGCAATCTTTCAATCAGCCAGGGATTTACAGTAGCTTTTTGTAAAATGGAGTATGGTAGAATTATCCTCCCCCTTGCAGTGGTGGGATTCAGCTGGTTCGCACCAGTTCAGCAGATCCGGTAGCTAATTTTTGTTGCCCAGGCCCAGAATGGACTTCTGGAAGCGGCATCCATACAGAGAACTGGTTGTTCACATATTTGAATCCCACCACTTGAAAAACAAAGGATTAGTTACAGCTTTAATGATATTACATGATTTGTAATAGATATATTTTAATGGTAACCAGTGTGTCTATGAAATTTTGGTTGTTTTATTATATTTAAATATAAATGTTTTGAATAATGCATAACAAACATTGGAAGTGATGAACAACTAGAAGAAATTTCAAGATGTTAGTTTACCCAAAGATAACAGTATCTTCAAAAAACCACTCACATTTTTTTCCTGTTCTAAATCAAATTAGTAGTTGATACTGTGCCATTTTGTTAATAAAACTGATGTGATAGTATAACAGAAGGTACTTCAGAACTAATACATTTTATATGGCATAAAACTTCTTCAGGCATCATTATTAGCAAATCCACCTCCTAAAACATACTTCCAACAAAAAATTAAAGAAAAGAAAGAATCTGTCTACTTAAGTAGCTGTCAAGCTCCTCTTGGGAAATCTCATGATCAATCCCTGCGATTGCCTAAAGAATTGGATGTGAATAATACTCGATTTGGAACAACTGTCAAAAGAGGTAGGAAAATTAGTAAGAAAATACATTGTCACTTCATGCTATAATTTAACATGGAATTGAATAATTTATTTGTTTTATCTCACCTTTATTATTTTTTTATAAATAACTCAAGAAAGTGAATATATCTATTACTTCTTTCTCTTTCAATTTTCCCCACATCAACAACCCTGTGAAGTGACTGAGAAAGAGTGACTGACCCAAAGTCACCTAGCCAGCTTTCATGCCTAAGGCTAGAACTAGAACTCCTTTTAGCCTGATACTCTAATCACTAGACCAAAATGGCTCTCAAATTAGCTTGTTTAAAAACAGTATTCTGAGATAAACTCCGAACATCAAAAGCAATTGTTTAATTTGCTGCCGTTGGCTCCAGACATACTCACAATTAAGCTAGATTGATCTATTATGCTATCCCATAATTTATTAATTCTGATTTATTGAACAAGTCTTAGTGATGTAGTTCACACACAATGTTGAGTCATAAACAGTAATTTATAAATTACAATGGATAGTTAAACCAAGTTCAAGAAAGCATTTTATATTTAGCATATTCAGCAAACCTATCTTTAGAGCTGACTACTAAATGATACTCAGCCTTTCATGTGTTTCAAGTTGGTCCGATCCTGCTATATACACCAAATAGGAGAAAATCATATAGCAAGGCCTTCCTCTTGTAAATTGTGTTCCCTCCAGTCCCTAAAAGTTGCCTCTGAAATGTCTTTTGGCTTGATGAATCTTCCAAACTAAATTCCAGCAAGTTTCCTTTAAAGCCAGAATAATTTTTCAGCCTAATCCTTTCATATGTATTTGAATCAAAACTTCACAGTTATTGTGGCCAGTTCCCATTGGACCTGTTCTATTCAGGTAAAGAGGGTTTCAGTATCCTTGTTCCTTTTTCCTGATGGACTTGGGGAAAAATAACCATATTCTTTCTGATAAAAGAATAAATATATAAATATCTCTGTCAGTGGTCTACTAGATAGGAAATGTGGTGTTTTATGCATGTTTTATGCATGGCAGTTGCTTTTATCTGACCTAAATCTACTAAAGAACTTCAAACAAGAGCACTGATTTCAGATATATTTTTTATCAACTATCTTCAAAATATAATGAAAATAAACCAATAGAGAAAATAATTATACTGTATAAAGAAACCATTCAAATAGTGACATGAATAAATTTGAAAGCATGAATCAAGAAAAATTCTAGAAGGTGTTCTTGCCATAACATTTGTTGATGTCTGTGTTGATTAAAAGCACATCATCCTCATTTTCTTTCTCTCACTCTGTATTCAGGATTTTACTAAAATGTACTCTAAAACATTTTAATTTATAAAAACTAATGATTCATACAGACATATATTGCTGTTACTCAATGATAAATAAATATATTTCATTTATGCATGGCTACACAGTATGGTTTTCTATAGTTATATAAATAAAAAACTGTGGAACCAAATATGTGAATAAAGAATGTTGTATTTATAAATATTGATTTATATTAGATTGTTTCATTACATGTATTGATTTATTTTCAGAGATTTCTGCTGCAGACATTATAAATCCCAGAAAGACATTTGATGAAGTCCAAAAGGAAGCACAGGAAGGACATGAATTATATGTTTTGACACACAATGATTATTATGTTGGTGAGTAAAAGGACAAATAAATATCATGAAGAAGCTCTAGATGTAAATATGATCATAGTTTTATTTAGCAAAGACATGGTTATATTCCATTTTATAATAAGGGATAAAATTAACACTTCTCTTGCAATGTCTTTTGAATTAAAGATTTTGTTAAATTGATATTAATATATTTGATAAATGGAAATGAAATGGTAACAGGAATGCATAGCTCTGACACTTCGTTCAGAGGAAGATCAATTACAGGTAATCCTCAACTTATGACCATTTGTTCAGCAACCATTTAAAATTATGATGGATGCTGAAAAAAATGGACTTACCATCTTTGCCTGAAGTTATGGCTGCTGCAGTGTTCCTATAGTCACACGATCATGTTTGGCAACTCACCCACGCTTATGACTGCAAGGGTACTGTATCTTCTCCCCACTTGCCTATCTCCCCATTTGGCCACCATGCACAGAGGCATGTGGCAGCAGCAGTCCTGGGATTGGAGCTGAAGTAGTGTCCTGGGGTTTTTAACAGTGTCAGCCAGACCTCCAGGTCCTAATTCAGTCCCAGCAATGCCATTGCCACTGAGAAATACCACCTCGAACCATGCGCAAGCCCCTCACCACTAAACTTTATTATTTTGTGCCATTCTCCAACCTGTGTGTGTTCAATCTTTCCCCTAGGCTGTGTGTTCCATTCTTGTGACCTTCAGAAACCTTCCCAGGTCTTCTGAGAACAGGCATGCTATTTGTGGAACAGCAGGAGTCCCGTTCTGGTGTTGCTTTTTAAGACCTCATTCTCCAAATCATGTGCACTGTTCCTTCTCTAATTCATGTCTTGTGATACTAGGAAAGATAGATTTCCAAAGGATCATGAGAATCAATCTTGCCACTTGAAGAAGAAATGGGATGGGAAACAGTTGAGATGGCAAAAACCAGTAATGTGGGGCTTGAGGTAGCATTTCTCAATGGCAGTAGTCTTGCTGGGATTGAAGTAGAGGTCTGGATACAGTGGTAGCTGACTGAGACTGCTGAAGATGTAGAGAAAAGTAAATTTTTACACTTACACTTAGGCAAGAAAATCCAAATATACAAGTACAGATTAGGTGAAAAAAGCAGTAACTGTGAGAGGGATCTTGGAGTCCTAGTGGACTATCATTTAAATATGAACCAACAGTGTGCGGCAGCAGCCAAAAAAGCCAATGAAATTCTTGGTTGCATAAATGGAGGGATAGAGTTGAGATCACGTGAAGTATTAGTACCACTTTATAAAACCTTAGCAAGACCACATCTGGAATATTGCATCCAGTTTTGGTCACCACATTATAAAAAAGATGGTGAGACTTGGAAGAAGTGCAGAGAAGAGAAACTAAGACGATTAATGCCTGGAGATTAAAACATGAACAGTTGCAAGAATTGGATAAGATCAGTCTATAGAAAAGATATTTTATTCTAATTTATGTCTCATTGGTTTGTAATCTGGTAATGTGGCTCAGAAAACCTTGTCCCCTCTAGCTGTATTTAAAATGTTCTTGTTTTGCAAACAACAGAAAGATGAAAGCATTTTCTTCTTTTGACTTGTTCCTATAATTCTACTTGAAGATGGCATCCTTCTCATAGCATTTTTGAAAGACCCCAAAACATCCTTAAAATAATTTGGAACTAGTTTGGGCCAAAATATTTACAGTTATTTTTGTTAATAGAGTAACACACTTTCATGCAAAATAGCTGAAGCTGATGAGGTTGGAATCTCATGTCAGAAAACCCTAATTTGTAAACAAATAATAGATGGCAGAATCTTTCAAGGCTGGCTACATGGCTGTTAACTTAAAAAGATGGGAGGGAAGTTAAATTTAAGGGCTAATATTTAAAGGGTAGGATTCCAAAATGCACTGAAGCAGACAGTTTCCTTAGACTTATAGCTTCCTAATTCTCTGGAATAAACCTTTTGCATCTAAGCTTATGTTGCTTGAGAATGCTAAACAGGGAGAGGGCTTATTAACCTGGCAGCTTGAAAGCCTTGACAATAAATAATCATGTCCCATTTTCTCCAGGAGAGGCAGTGAATAGAAAATATAATCCATCCACATTCAACAGATTTAATCTTTATGGTAAAGAAACACCACATTTTAATGATGGCCGGAATATTGGGAGAACTTTACATTGGTTACATGATCTGCAGATGTAAGTTATGCTTTGAATTCATAACTTTTGTATTATCAATTAAATTATAGTGTCGGGTCCAAATGTTATTAATCATAAACCTGACTAATCCCCATGATTTTTTTTTCTCTTTTGGTCATATTAAAAGTATAGTTTGAAATGTGGAGGTCATAACAAAGACATTTTAGGTCTGGTGCTATTCTGGGGTCTTAAGTTGTGCATCTGCTTTAGAGAAATAGTTAAGTAATTTCTCTTGCTCTTTTTAATTTTCAGCCCTTTTATATGTTGTTTAAGAGATAAAAATGTATGCATTCAGAAATAATATGATTTTTGTATGACAATTGGTACCTCTCAGTCACTTGAATCTGGCTTGACAGTTTTTGTTCAAGAGATTCTGATTAATTGTGTTGGAGGCCCAGTGATTTAAAATGCTTTGACTTTCAAAATGCTATTTTAATCCTGTCACCCTTTTTGTTACACAACTTACTCATGTCTATCTTCTTTGCTTATATGTTTTGATAAATGAATAGTTAAGCTGGCAGGAGTTTAACACAACAAAATGAAACACATACTTCATAGTAGAGATTGTAGTTGAAAGCCAATACTTTATTCTCTAATTGACTTGATCCAGTTTGTTTACTGACTTTGTCTAACCCTGTTCCCTAATTACAATGTTACAAAAATGGCATTAAATCAATTATACTTGACTCTGTTAGTATAGCATTTGGTACTGCAAGATATTGAAAATTAATTCAAAATTTGAATACTACCTCTCATCTGGTTGTAGCATTACAAAACCTGTTGATAATGTAGTTTGAGAGAGATGTCAAAATTTATTCTTTTTTTCCCATAGGACTCATAAAAAAAATCCTTGTTCTTCTTTGCTATTGTGATGTAGCCATTTCTCCTCTATTCCTCTATTTTCCTTTTAATTTCTACAGGAAGAAATCAGCAAAAATTGTGTCTAAAATAAGTGATGATTTCAATGAAAAGTTTCAGCCTCAGGTTGGAAAAGTTCATGATCCGTAAGTCAACTAAGAGAATTCTGCATTAAGATTTTCTAGAAATAAATTGATTATTAATAAGAATTTATTTACAAGAATTTATTTACATATTGGTTCAATAACTGTTTGGAGCTAGATATATCTTGGCAAACTCAGATTGCTAGCATTCATAATCATGTAGCATAACACGCTACCTTATCTCAGCTTGGTTCTTATTCTGAGATTTTTTTTTTCAGATAGAGACTTTACTTTATCCTGTTCCTCTGTTGTTATGCATGCTTTACCCTGGTTCCATGATATCAATATCAATAATATGCTGCAGAGTATTAAAAATTTATGGTTTTTACTGCCTGCAGCAGTTAGGGAATAATAACAACAACCTGCTATACCTCATCTACTGCATTCTTTTGTAGACAATTTGCTTTCTCTTGGACAAACCATTTTACTTAACTCAGGAAAACGTTTCAAATTCTGGTTTTCCTATACCTTGCATAGGCTTGAAAAATAGTATCTTAGTGAACACCTTTTGCTTCATAAACACTGAAAATCTGTATGTACGTGTGGGGAGTGTTAGTAAAGAATCTTGCTATGTTTCTGCCAGCTCAGCTGCATTTTACTCAGCCTAATTCAATAAAAACAATACCAGCATTGTTGGTTTGCTGCACAATAAGGATTTTCCAGAATATGTACTACACAGAACTTGCCAAATAACATCATCTTTACAATTTGCTTCATGGTTCATTATAATCCTTCCATGAGTGTCTTGGATAGTACTCAACAGCTAGCAACAATGAAGCAGAGAAAGTGAGCACTGACTGACTGACATTCTCATAGCTCAGTTGTTAGCTAATTTTGGCTGTGCAGTGATTGATTGAACATACTCTCTGAAACTTTTAGAACCATTTTAATTAATATCTGGGATCTGCCTGTGAGGATGAAATGTGCATGGGGAATGAAATGGCCTTAAAGTGATAGTAATTATTCAAACTGTGTGGATATAATTCATAAGATGAGAGACCCCACAGTCATGTCTTACTATGAGCCTATCAGGATATTAAGGTTGACAAGATATGCCCAATTAAAAATGTGTGTGTGTGTGTGTGTGTGTAATGTATACATGTGTGTATTTACAAGCTCAGTGTCTTTAACCGCTGAGCCATCATGCCCCCTTAAATATATACAAATGTATGTATGTATGTATACATATAGTATATACATGTATATATTTAAGGGGGCGCGATGGCTCAACGATTAAAGGCGCTGAACTTGTCAGCTGGAAAGCTGACAGTGTGGTTTCAAAACCTGAGCACTGTACAACGTTTCTGCCCCAGCTTCTGCTCACCTAGCAGTTTAAAAGCATGCAGATGCAAGTAGATTAATAGGTACCACTTCGGTGGGAAGGTAACAGCGTCCCGTGCGCCTTTGGCATATAGTCATGCTGGCCACATGACCATGGAAAATGTCTTCAGACAATGTTGTCTCCCTCGGTCAAGAAATGAAGATAAGCACCATGCCCTAAAGTGGGACATGTGTGGACAGGGAAACCATTATCTTATATATATAAAGATATATATACATTATGCTATTCCTTGTTAGGGTTAACAACTTTATGCAAAATGCTAGTAAACAAAATAAATGTAGGCAATAAAAAGAAAGAAAGAAAATCAGACTAAAGTTTTGTTAGATTTATTTTTTCTCAGGGGATTGCAATCTTGGATCAGGGGCACATTTGAAAATTTGAGAGTACATTGTGGGTATGTTGCAAAATTATCACCATGTGAGAACTTGGGGGAAGGATGTTTTGTTTTGTTTTGTTTTTTTCAGGATAGCTGCTCCAACAGGCATATCCAATTATATGGATGTACCTATTGGATTATGTCCTGAAATCCTTCCAGTTCCTATCTCTCAGTATTATTTCTGGAAGAAAAACAATGAATGGACAGGCTAATCGATAACTTTCAATTAGTAAACCAAGGGTACATGATAAACCAATTAGGAAACCAAGGGTACCCATAATAAATATTACCTATATTTTATTCTGTATCTCAGTTGTCCAAGTGATCAAAGTACATTGTAGAATAAAATTTCACAATTCTACTGTGTTTCATTGGTTTATGGATGGCGAGAGTAGGCAAGGAAACCCAAGGCATGGTGGCTTCACCATGACCAATTTAGCCATATTTCATTAAAGATTTTTCTTTGACAAATAAAGAAAGCTTTTGTATTTAAAACAAAGATTACACTTCACTGAAAACTGAAAGCAGTTTTTTTCATTTTCAGCTTAGCAGATACACTTAATGTTCCTCCAGACCACACATTTGGAATACTTATTCAGCCTGAAGAATACGGCAAGCATAAAAATAGCTTCTCTTATGTTTTACACCCTTGAAATATTATGTTGGCTTTATTTTATTATCTCAAAATTAATGCTCTCTTCTTCCCTGTGATGAGGTTGGTACATCTATTCTAAAATGGCCAACTTTGTGTTTTCCGGGACTTCATCTTAATGTCTTCTGGCATTGGCCATGTTAGGTTAGAATTAATAAAGGAGCTGAAGTGGTTGTTTACCAAATTAAATGTTAAAGGAGATAATTCAAGGCTCACTTTCATAACCTCAAAATATTTTGTTTCGTGCCTTATCTGCGAGTCTAGAAATTGAAAGAGCAATGGAACATATTGTGCCGCTTAATTTGTTGTTCAGTTGCTCCTGAGCAGAGTTCCAAAGACTGATGTTTGCTCGTAAAGCTCTGAATTATTTGTGACCTGAGTAACTGGAGATACATCTGCCTCCATATATACTTGCTTGCATGTTACAATTATTCTCAGAGGCCTTTTTTGTGTGTGTTTAGTGTATGTTCCTTCTGAGATAAAATAGGAAGTAATCATCTAAAAATATATTTTTGTGGTGATGCCCTACCTATGGAGTTTTCTGTACAAGGAACTATGCTTGATATGATTTCGGTATAAGATGATCTTATTTTCTCAGCTTGTATTCACTAAGCATTTCAACTATATTCTTTGAATCTCAATGCCTGTATAACATCTTCTTTTTCTTTCTGCCTTGCTCTTCTGGCTTCCTGTCATTTCCTTAACTTTTTATTACATTTAACTCATTTACTTTGTTGTTATTGATGGACTCTTTTATGTTCCTTATACATTCATTGATGGAAGGATATGATTTAAAATAGAGACAAGAGATTTAAAGTAGAGACAAGAAAATAGCATCATAGTTATTGCCTACTGATAAAGCCAATCTGGATATATTTGTATTATTGTGCAATTCACTTTGAGAACAGCATTGTGGAAGTATCATAGAGCAGTTAAATATGGTCAAGAAAATTTTTGATAGAATATATCTCTTATTTAGGTGTTGGGGACCTTCTTCATAACCGGCTTCCGAGTGAATATCTTAAGACTAAAGACAGAGAACGTGCTGTCTTTACTGCAATTCGACAAAATTTAAAAAAGGCAAATTACCACAATTTTGATACTTTATTGCATGCATTTCAGCATTATGATAAGGTAACTGACTTTATATTAGCATAACAGCTTTTTTGGTGAATGATGTATGAAGCTTTAGACTCCCAGTATCCTAAATCCTGCAGCCAAAAATGAAATGCTTCAATTTATCACTCAGTTCATAAGGGATAGTTGCTGATAAGATGATAATCACTACCACCCTGTGGCAATGAGCTGAAATTCAAAAGAGGTAGCACAGCCTTCTGAGCTTTTCCTTTGACTTATGGTTTGCTCATAGACAATGGTGGGCTAACTACATGAAACATGAATATCACCACCTCCTTTGCTTGTGGGGATGGGGAGAAAGAGATTCCAACACTGGCACCTCCATCAGCCTCATCCACTACAACATTGCCTGGTGACATCACTGTTTCCTCAAGAGAAGTGGTCATGGTATGCTTCCTTGCAGGAAATATTCTTCCCCTGCCTTGACCAACAAAGCTTGGCATTGCCTTTCCATTGACTAGCTTTCTGATCAGTCCAGCTGTTCCAATCATGGCTTGTTCATGGAGGGCTTATAATGAGGGTCTATAGTTAGGAGAATATACATAGCTAACTCTAAACTGGGATAATAGTGGAAAGAAGCCTTAAAAGCAAAACTTTATTTAAACTAGAAAAAGAAACATCTCTAGTGGTGATGGATGTAGGTGTGGGTCTGTCTTTCTAGAAACAACAGTGCTATCAGTTTTAAACTCAAAAAGGGACTGAGTTGAAACTAAATGAATAAACAGATAAATTATTTTTTGTATCTCACTAAAACTACTACCCAGCCCATTACACTAAGTCAAAATTGGAAAAGATGTAGAAAGGCTCCCTCCATACTATGTGTTCCTTCAATGCCTGATACTTTACTCCAAAACTCCACTCAGATCATCACAACCAAGCCTAAGTGAATAACAATATGGACATGACTACTGTATTGGGCCAGAATTAAAAAGATCACTACTATTTGCAAGAAACAAAAACACTCAATTATAGCATCTAAAATAGAACTCACTTCTACCTGGAACAACTATATTTTGATCCATACCTAAAACAAAACAGATCCATTTTGGTTTGTGTCCAGAATAAAACATCTGAAATATATAGTTTAGTTTATAAATGGGCAATCCAAAATCAACATTTCATGCAGAGACATTTTCCATATCCCTATTAATTGAATACCAATTGCTGGGAGCAAACAGTGAGAGCCTTTTCCTTCACATAATGTTTGTGGACTTTCTGAAGCTATTTCCCTGAAATAAAGATACCTTTTGCTATTTATGCATCATAGAAGCAATCATTTGTTGAGCAAATGATTTTAATACAATTAATTTTAATCCATAAATCATGTCTAAGAAAACACATCATGGGTAAGTGCAATGTAAGAAGCCAGCCATGAGGCTTTATTCACTTCCATGTATCTTGTCTAGTTCTTTTCACTAAGATGAAGTTTACTGCATCTTCTGTCTATAGATAGGTAGAGAGAGGTTATTATACAAATTAATGAATCTTGGTATCTTACACATATCCCAGTGAGAGGATTTAAATTATATGTAATTGAGTGAAAGCAGTTAGATATATTTATGGTTATTATACTTAAACTTTTTGTGAACTAATTGGAGAACAACTATAGAAAATTTGGTAAACAAATTGGTGGTAAACAGCATATAAATCTGTTGTTACCCGAATGTTGTTGAACTATAGTACCTAGCATCATTCATGTTTCAGAATGATGGCTGGAGTCACAGATTTTTCAACCATGAGCAGATGGATTTCTCCTTATTTCATCTCAGTCATTGACTTGCTCAGTGACCTTGTCTAGGATTTGTAAGTGTGTGAAGAAATACCTGTCTCTGATAGTTTCTTTTCATCTTGTGTAATCAGCCAGAGTGGGTATGCACTGTTTTTTTGGCAATTAAACAATTTTTAATCGGATCCAGGAATTGAGCCTTCTGTGTGTGGGGCCTGCTCTATAGAAAAGCATTCCCTCCAGATAGCTGTATGGCTTCCCTATGACCTTGTTTAGAGAGTCTTTGAAAACCTGGCTTTTCCCCAGGCCTTGAGTTAGGATGCATGGGAACCTTCTTTCTGGATATATATGTGTACATCCAGTGGTGGGATTCAAATATGTGAACAACTGGTTCTGTGTGGATGCCGCTTCTGGAAGTCCATTCTGGGCCTTTGCAACAAAAAATTAGCTACCGGTTCTGCCGAACTGGTGCGAACTGGCTGAATCCTACCACTGTGTACATCCAAATATGTATATCCAATATATATATTTTGTATCATCCAAAAGAAAAAACATTCAAGCATTGTTCTTCCTTGTTTATTTAGATTCTTGTAATTTTTAATGATGGATGATATCAGAATCTGTATGGATCTATCTATCTATCTATCTATCTATCTATCTATCTATCTATCTATCTATCTATCTATCTATCTATCTATCTATCTATCTATCTATCTATCTATCTATCTATCTATCTATCTATCTATCGCTAGCTATAATTTAAATACACCAACCTGTTGGGTTGTGTGAGTCTGTGAGATAAAGAATGAAAAATAAATTATAGAAGCATTACTGAATTCCAGTGGTTTAGATGCTGATATGGTGATATACACACAGTTGGACGGGCAGCCTGATATTTTATGCTACAATGGAAAACAGCGTACAGATAGTCCTGGTGTTATGAAGCAATTTAAGCTTATTCTGTGAGTAATTCAAAAATGCCCCAGTGGGTGGCAGAACAGAGCTGAATCAGTTGATCCTGAAAAAGAAAGCAAAGAAATTAGGGCTGACAATTAAAAAAATATATCTTTTTGAAGGAGACTATGTAAAAAAAAAAAAAAGCAGGACATTAAACATACTGTAAATGTCGCAATTCTTTGTAAAAAAAAGTCTGTTCCTTTTTAATTAAAATGCTTTAAATATTTTATTAATTATTATATAGTAACATTCAAATATATTGCTTGTCTCTAAAAAGACATGCAGTTTTTAAAAGGTGTGAATGTATATTCATAGAATGTTCTTATAGCCCGTAACGTAAACAATGTTTTAAGCAGTCTCTGATTTTTATGGGGTCCAGGACTATAGGCTAGGCAAAGAAAAAAAGGAAAAAATTATCCCCAGAAGAAAGTAGTGACAAAGCACTTACTTAGTACTATCAAGAGAATTACACAGAAGTGGTCAAGTCAGAACTTGAGCTCAGCTTCAGTTAGTCTTTCAATATTATTTAATGTTGAAAGAATTCAATTTATCCAAGTAGAAAAACAAAGTCATTTGTAAGCACTAATCCTTCAAATAGTTTTAAATATATCAAACCTTAATTGTGTGCCTCAGTTTGAAAAAACATCTATGTCATCTATTGTATTCCTTCCTATTTTGTCATTAGTTCATTAGGTTTGTCATTAGTTCATCTAAAATATTATTTCAGTTGACCCTTTAATTCAATTTAATTTATGTTTGCACACTGTGTTTTAATTTATTATATTCAATCTCCACAGTATAATTTCTTATATTACTTAGCAAGTCTGTTAGGAAATTGGCACACAGAAATTTGTTTTTAAAATTCATATTATCATATTTAATCAGGATGGTGATCGAAAAATAAGCAGAGAAGATTTGAAAAAGACATGCTGTCAGCTTAACCTGGACTTGGATGATGAACTTTTGGATTCTTTATTTAACTACTGTGATTTGGATAAAGATGGTTTTATAGACTATTTGGAGTTTGTAAATTTTCTTAACTGGAAAGACAAAATGGCTATTCAAGAGTATGAAGAAAAAATAATAACAAAAGGTATGTGGCCAACATTAAATGATAATTTATATCATTCAATCTAATACCAATAAAGTGGACTTAAGTTTCTTGAATATTTCATAAAGTAAACTAAAGATTTGGAATTTGTAGTAATCAAGAATAACCATTTTTTCTTTTGGATTAAATTTGAGACTTACATGTGGACCTTGCATAGGATTACTTTTGGTTTTAGATAGTAGTGTGAAATAACTGGGCCTAAGTTTGGCATCCCCTGGCTATATGGACTTTGAACATTCCTCGGGGTGAAGAATGCTCAGAATTGTAGTTTGGACAACTGGAAAACTCTGAAGTTAGAGAAGATTTTTAAACCCCTTTCATTCTTTCTCCTCCTCTTCCATTAACTTCAGGTGACTAATGTCCTTCAGCAACAGATGAAAAAAAGATTGTTGCTGACAAGAACTATTGCTGATAGTTTAATTCCCCATGACTGAGGCCTGTAGAGGGCATTTATCATCATAAAATCAGCACATTTTTTCTCCTTATTTTTCTATTACTATTAAAGTAGACCATATTAGGGTAGAGTATATGTTATTTCTTGAAATAGTGAGAGGGAAGACAATAGTGGAGCTTCATTCAGCTACTTTGTCATCACTCAAGAAGAAACCTTGGCTGGTTCTACTTTTCCCTTCATATAGGAGGAGGGATTCCCTGATACTCTAGCATTCAGAGGGTACTACTACCTTTCTGGCAGTTAGGGGTGTTCCACTACCACCTCAGGAACTGACAAGAGATAGGTTTGACCTCCACCCCGGCCATATTCAAAATTGTTCTGAAAATCTGACCAAGTGTTGGGTTAATGTGGGTAGGATGTTTGATTGACTTTTAGTGGTTGCTTTCCTTCTGGTGTTTGGGTGAATTGTTCTTTTACTGTACAGTATGATCAATTTTATTGTAGGTCCCCTCCCCAAGTCATTATAACAGCCTTATAAATTTCTGAAATTATTTAAATTAATAATTAATAATTAATAAATTAAATTAATAAATAACAGGGCTACTTTTGTATCCATATGTGACTTCAGCATTTTTCTTCTTCTTTTGACATGGTTGAAGCTGGACCCTTACATTTAAGTGTTCATAACCCCATTACTTCTTCATTTTAAAAAAGTACTTTGTTTATGGCCTTAGAATTTATTTTAGAGCTTCCTAAAATTACTCTTTTTGTGCTAAAAATTTTGTAGTTTTTATGTCACTCCATAAAAGTAACCTTTAATTTTTTTCCTTTTCATTCATTGTTCACAGGGAAAAAACCAGCTCCGTTTGATCTTATTCCAGCAAATGATTCAGAAATTAAAGCTAATGAAAATGCTCTGTTAAAGCAGGATGATATTGTACCCATGGAACCAGGAAGTTTAGAAAAAACATCTAGAACGCTGTCAAGACCAACTGATCGTGTATTTTCTGATTATCGCACAACCTCTTCTCAATATAATGCAGTTGTAGGTGGCATTCCTTCATCATGTATGTAAAGTAGCTATATATTCTTTTACAACCAGGTTATAAATGTTTAAATATATCATTAACATACTTATTAATCAGTCTCCTAAAGATCTGTTGTTGCTCTTTTGCTTTCTTTAGTTGTTTTGAAAGAGAATATAGCATCTGTATAATAGTTATATTGTTATTTAAAAGTACATACTTCCTCAAACCAGGCTTGATTCCTGCTGATTTCATGAATAATTTTGTCCTGTTTTCTTGACAATAATATGTAAATGGTTTTGCACTGCCTTCTATCTGAGACAGTTTGTTAACTTTCCATTTTATAGCCTGGGATTTTTTGATGGTCTGCCATCCAAATAGCAGTATTTAATTGATCCTGACTCCCATAAGTCTAACATAACTTAAGAAAGATTTTTATCTCTCATCTCTAAAGATTTTTAAGAGAGCAATTGCTAATCTATTTATTGAGGCATCATGGTTTGTTACTGGGAATGCTGGAAACACTTCATCACATTGATTTCTCTGTAACATCTTCATAATGAAGTTTTGGTCCTATAGTCATCTCCATAAGCCCATTGTAGATTGAGATTGGGGTATCCCTGAGACACATAGTATGTTTGTAAGCAAGTATTGCATGTGTTTATCCTTAAAATATTAAAGTAAAATGTTCAAAAATTAGATACTACTGTAGTTAGGTCAAATATTTGAAATGCATATTTTCTGGAAAAAGACAGACTAATAGCATGAGTATGAGTTGGGGTAGGTTGCAAATATGGTCCATGATCCAGGCAAAATTTAAGAATGATGAAAATTCTGATTTCAGAGGGACATTAAGATAGTAGTTCTATGTCATCCTATGACCTCCTCTCTTTGGAGGAGGAAATCCAAAGGCCCAGATTTCAGATATAAGATATCCTTTCCATCAGTCAGCTATCCCCCTCCCCCATAAGCCTCTGAGGCTATCTGTGTCTGACATCTGGAATGGCAGGGATAAAGCAATAGGAATGATGGGAGAGATTTTAGATCTAAAACCTTCCTAATCGTCCACATCATTGCTGACCTAGATCAGCCTTTTGAACTGGTATAAATTACTTTGCTCACAGTGAGAAAATATTTTTAATGAAAAACAAAAATAGGAAGATCACTGATATTCCATCTTTCAAAGGGGCCTTGATAATATTGGAGGACTCTAACTAGGTAGTAGAGGTATTCTAGCTGCAAGATTTTGTTTCCTCCTACCAAGATCAATGTATTTTGAGAACTTTGTTTTTTCAGTGCTGCTTGTTTAGTTATGCCTCTAATTAGAGGCGTCTATAGTAGTGTAAAATTGTGGGTTTGACCCAGTGATTGAAGCACCACCTTTTTTTATGTGTAAAGTTGTTGTTCTTACATTTTGAAACCACTGACTGTCACTGACATTCCTATTGTAGATAGACATTGTATAACAGAAAATGTAAAATCATACAAAAATAAAAAGAGAAGCTATTTATATTATCTTCAATGGGTTTAAAAAAAAACTGGCATGAAAAAGGAGCTTTAAAAAGGATATGCTTGTTTGGTGTAATCTAGTTCTGTTATTCCTAACTGCACCATAATGCTTTTCTCCTCTCTTTTTAAAATATGTTTTCACACAGTTTACCCCCTATACGGTATTCCAACCATTCGTTCAGATATTCCGGCTCCTCGTTTTCGCCGTATCAGTGACATCACTAATTATGGGGATCAAGCGACTATGTATGCACTGTTATACCCCTCTGTCTATAGTAATAAAGGAGTTTATGAGAAAGACTTCTTCAGGATAAGATCAAAGGAAGAGGTAGTTATATCTCAAAGATATAGCATAGTTTATCTTATCAACAAGAATGTAGGTGACATTTCTGTTAAAAATGTATGATAATTGTCTTGTCTAGTACCAATCTTGAGTACAACTGTTTTAACAAAAAAGGTTTCACACTAAAAAAAGTCCTCAACTGCAGATTTAATGTATTAATCACAATGCAAATGGAAAAAGAATTGAAGAACTATCTGAAAGGTGCTTTTTCAAAAGGCAACTGGACTGTTTTTTTCTTGAGGAAGAAGAACAGAACGTTTCACTTTTCATCCAAGAAGCTTCATCAGTTCTGATGGCGGGGATGTAAGGATAAATACTAACAGTTAAATTGGATGGAGAGGGATAGAAGGATAGATTCTGACTGGATGGGCTTCTCAATCCAAAATGTGGATTTGGAAAGAGGGGTAAAAAAGAGGCCATTTATATTAACATTGAGCAGCCCTCTCTCAATAGAGGAGAGATAAGACATCACCTCTTTTCAATCTACAATGCAGCCCTTGCAGCAACTCCAGGAAGATTCCAGAACCCTTTGTACTCTGATTCAGGTGACCCTGAGGGCAAAGATAAACCCAAATGGCCTAAAGAGCTCTCGGGGAGAGTGCTAATGACCAGATAACTGCAAAGAAATACAATCCTTCCATTTCCCCCTCTCCACCATCCAGTCAGAATCTATCCTTCCATTCCCCCACCATCCAGTCTCAATTGTCAATACTTATTGTTCCATTCCCCCCCCCCATCACAACTGATGAAGCTTCTTGGATAAGAAGCAAAACATTTTGTTCTTCCTCCTCACAGAAAAAACAATCCAGTTGCTTTTTGAAAAAGCACATTTGAGACAACTATGATCCGGATGACTGAGAATCTCCACAGACAACTAAAGAACTAAAAAAAACCCTGATGGATAGGGCCAGATTTTTCTTCTTCTTATCCTAAATTTTCTTCCTTGGGTTTACCTATTTTTAGTTCTATAGGCCAGTATTTTTCAATCTTGTAAGTTTAACATAGCTGTCAATTCTGGGAGTTGAAATCCATATATCTTAAATTGCCAAGGTTGAGAAACATTGCTCTAGTTAATAACAGAAACTAGAAAATGCTTCTTTCTGATTAATCAGCAGGGGGGGCACCAAGTTCTTTTTCATAGAAGAGGGTAGAGATGAGGGAAATCTGACTATAATTACTCCTTCCTGGATGGTGTATGGAAGCTAGCTAATCTTACCTAATGTTTTTAATAGATTCTTGGAAATTGGGTTTTGTAATATTTTTTCCTTTGACATAAGATTCTGGGTTTTGGTATCGTAAGTGAAGTTTCATATTTATTTGATATATGAGTACTCCTTGACTTATAATGTTCACTTGGTAACCATTCAAAGATACGACTGATCTGAAAAAGGGGATTTATGACCCAGATTCAAAGTTCTTATTGTTGGGCTCTCTCAGCAGTCACATGACTAAATTTTGGATGCTCAGCAACAGAGCCACATTTACTGCCTATTGCAGTGCCCCACAGTCACATAACCATGCTTTATAACAGCCTATGACAGAACTTACTTTCAGATTTCAGCAAAACCATATCCATAAAAAGCCATTGGTTCACTTAATGACCATAATATTTGCTTAATGATCATAGTGGTTCACTGAATGACTATCACAAAAAGGTCATAAAATTGAATTGGTCATGTGACTGAACCATTTTATGACTGTTACGACATATGACCAAAATGGCCAGATCCCATTACATTTGTATGTTGAGGATTACTTGTATGCTGAGATAGTTTGACCTTTATATTTTTAATCTGATTTATGGATGACCAGTATATACACTATTTGGAGTCATTAGTATTTGAAGTGGCCAAATAACTAAGTAGATAAATAAATAAATTGAATGCATGATTTTGTTTTTTCTGACAGTTGGCATGTATAAACACTCAATTGCCCTTCGGCTTTCAGTGTAGAGTCTCAACTATTCCATGGCTATCAGCTTAGATATACTGTAAAATGATCCAAAAAAGCTCCAGTTTTTGTCTACTTTTGAGATAGTGTTGACTAGGACTAGAGAGACATATATGGGTGATTCTGTATATGTGCATGCATGTGAAAATTCCAAGGACTAACAATATTACATGTTATTTCACAGATTGCAGACATTTTGCGCAACATTGGTGTGAAACTTTCAGATGAAAGCTTTGATGAAATATGGAGGCAGGCCTGCCTGAAAGATCACAGAGGAAAAGTTAGTGTAGAATCCATCAGAAATGTACTAGATGAGATGCAGGCATTACACCTGACCAGCTGATAACTATTCTCCATTGAATTATGTGATATTTATGATTGAATATTTTCTTACTACATAAATTCTCCTGTTATGACATGGTTTTGAGAGTCTGTGTGTAGTGCATATGAAGACATTTATTTATGGAAAATATTAAATTGGGTTTCATATTCATTTCAAAATGTATTTTAAAAGAGTATTTAACATCCAAAAAGAAGAAATGTGTACTGTATATTATGATTCCCAAAATAGTACCCATTTATTTAAAAACATAAAATAACTAAAATAAGGTAGAAAATTTGTCAGAATAGTCATCAGGCAAAAATTGTTAATTTCAGAACTATTATAAATGTTCTATCTCACTCAACAAATATGCTGTTTTTAAGGATGATGGCTGCATGTATTCTTCTCCAGATGTTGGAAATAAACAAATACTTTGAGAGCCCAATGAATCTAGTTGCATTATTTTCCTGCTTTTCTCTCAAACATTGATAGACCTGTACACCAATCTAATGACATTTGTCATAATTGTTTTTATGTTATTCAATGCAGTGAACCTACTGTACATAAACTAACAATTTACTAGACTAGTCATGAATGGCAGTATTCTTGAGTACATTCTTCTTCCATGAAATTTCTGTCTTTTCTCTCTCTGTAATTTTTTTTTTGTGTGTATGTGTGTGTTATTTATATATATATATATATATGTATGTATATATATATATATATATGTGTGTATATGTGTGTATATATATATGTGTGTATATATATATATATATATGTGTGTGTATATATATATATATATATATATATATATATGTATGTATATATATATATATATGTATATATATATATATGTGTGTTTTCTGAGGTTTTCACGGGTGTTTGTATGTAGGTCTTTGGTAATTCGGGTTTTCTCCCGCGTAAAATTGAAAGTGTCTTGGCGACGTTTCGACGAAGTCTCATTCGTCATCTTCAGGCTGGTGTCTCTTCGGCCTCGTGCTTCTAGAAGCATGCACCGCCTGCCCCACCACATACATCGGACAAACCAACAGAAGAATAAGTGCACGCATTGAAGAACACAAGAACTCAGTCAGAAAAGAGGAACCAACTTCCTCCCTGGTCCAACACCTCAAAGCCACAGGACATAAAATTGACTTTAAAAATACCAGAACTATTGCCAAAACTGAACACTTTAACAACAGAATAATCAGAGAAGCCATCGAGATAGAAAAACGCCCACACAGCATGAATAAACGAGATGATACCTCCCGCCTACCAGCCATTTGGAAACCCAGCCTTATTGACAGACGAATCCCTAGCACAAGGAGCAACACTGGACCCACACTCACGAAGACCACACATGATGTCACCACCACACATCCACGCAAAAAGCAGACTCAAACCCGCACCGATGATGAGGCACGACCGCGGACCAGAAACCAGACCACAGCTGCATCATTGGCCATTTTAAACCCCTCCATTTCATACGTGAAGCAAACTGACACCCACCTTGAAGATGTGGCACGACCACGAACGCGAAGCCAAACAACAGCAATGCAGCTCTCCATCTCAAATCCCCCTGCAACTCAGACTAATCTGAGCACAACAGGGCCCCCACCCAAGCAGAGCACACCCCCCGCCAATCAGAGCACAGCCAACCCCCCATCCAATCAGAGCACAGCCAAGCCCTAACCAATCAGAACACACCTCCACCCAATCAGAACACAGCCAAGCTCCCATCCAATCAGTTCATACCTCCACTGGCAGTTAAAAGGAAGAAACAGCTGCGATCACACATTGCTTCTAGAAGCACGAGGCCGAAGAGACACCAGCCTGAAGATGACGAATGAGACTTCGTCGAAACGTCGCCAAGACACTTCCAATTTTACACGGGAGAAAACCCGAATTACCAAAGACCTACATACCAACACCCGTGAAAACCTCAGAAAACATATATATATATATATATATATATATATATATATATATATATATATATATATATATATATATATATATATATATATATATATATATATGTGTGTGTGTGTATGTAGGTCTTTGGTAATTCGGGTTTTCTCCCGCGTAAAATTGGAAGTGTCTTGGCGATGTTTCGACGAAGTCTCATTCGTCATCTTCAGGCTGGTGTCTCTTCGGCCTCGTGCTTCTAGGAGCAATGTGTGATCGCAGCTGTTTCTTCCTTTTAACTGCCAGTGGGGGTATGAACTGATTGGGTGGGAGCTTGGCTGTGTTCTGATTGGGTGGAGGTGTGTTCTGATTGGTTAGGGGCTTGGCTGTGCTCTGATTGGATGGGGGGTTGGCTGCTCTGATTGGCTGTTGTGGGGTGGGGGCTTTGTTGTGCTCGGATTAGTCTGAGTTGCAGCGGGATTTGAGATGGAGAGCTGCATTGCTGTTGTTTGGCTTCGCGTTCGTGGTCGTGCCATATCATCAAGGTGGGTGTCAGTTTGCTTCATGTATGGATTGGAGGGGTTTGAAATGGCTAATGATGCAGCTGTGGTCTGGTTTCTGGTTTGTGGTCGTGCCTCATCATCGGTGTGGGTTTGGGTTTGCTTTTTGCGTGGATGTGTGGTGGTGACATCCTGTGTGGTTTTCGTGAGTGTGGGTCTAGTGTCATTCTTTGTGTTAGGGACTCGTTTGTCAATAAGGGTGGGTTTCCAAATGGCTGGTAGGCGGGAGGTATCATCTCGTTTATTCATGCTGTGTGGGCGTTTTTCTATCTCGATGGCTTCTCTGATTATTCTGTTGTTAAAGTGTTCAGTTTTGGCGATAGTTCTGGTATTTTTAAAGTCAATTTTATGTCCTGTGGCTTTAAGGTGTTGGACCAGGGAGGAAGTTGGTTCCTCTTTTCTGACTGAGTTCTTGTGTTCTTCAATGCGTGCACTTATTCTTCTGTTGGTTTGTCCGATGTATGTGGTGGGGCAGGAGGTGCATGGGATTTCATATACTCAATTTTGTCTTTGGGGTTTCTTAGGATGGTGGATATTTTTCGGTTTGTGCAGAATGCTGTCTTGATGTTGTGTTTGTGGAAAGAAACCCCAAAGACAAAATTGAGTTAGAAAATCAAGGAGTATATGAAATCCCATGCATATATATTATAGAGAATATTTAATAAATTACTTTCCAAAATAATTGTATCTTTATTCTACCTTATCTTACTATTTATGTGTATGTATATATTATTGTTTTAAGAAAAGATCAGTTATTATGCAAATCACTGTATTTCCTGAGCTTATGGTAGCTTTATGGTAGCTATATTATAAAGTCCATAGAGATTTCCTTTATAATATAGCTACCATAAAACTCAGGAAATATAGTGTTTTGGGTGAGCATCTTCTCATATCTCCTTTTGGCTGATGCATAGATAGGGCAACTAGCCAAATAGTTTTCAGAAATCTCAAAACAAGGCCTGCGGGCTGGATGGGCCCATATCTGGCCCATGGGGCCACCCCAGAGATGGTGAGGGACCAGCCTCCACTGCCCTGGCCAACCTAGCTGGGTGCCCCACCAGGTATGTGCAGAGGAAGCAGCAAGCATGCGGGGATCTTGACTGGTGCACTTGGGTTGTGAGGTCTGCAAGCCTGTGCAGCATAAGTGAGTCCGAATGCTGCAACCGCCAACCCAGCCCTCCAAGCAGCAGGCAAAGGCAGAGGCATGTGATCCAGCCTGCCAGACACACTATGTGGTCACTCACCTACTTTGTCCCACCATCTGTTTTTGCTTGCTTGCGGCCGCGATGAATCACACAGCCACGTGTTGCATCCAGCGGGCCGGATCATGTGCCTCTCCTGTACCTCTGCCTCCACCTGCTGCTGTTGCTGTGAGGCAAGGCAAGGCAGGTAGTGGGGCAGGGTGGCACCACGCTTCAGCCTCTGTGCGCTTGGCCCCCACCGTCCAACCTCATCCTCCAGCTTTGTGACACACGCGAAATGAGCCTCCCGCCTGCTGTCCCACTTGCAATGGCCTTGGTGAATGGGAAGAATGGAGTCCCCCTATCCACAAGAGGCACCATTGGCCCCTGTGCGCTCACCTCCTCCTGTGCACATGCCTGGGGGGAGCCTGGCTGGGTTGGCCTGGTGCCAGGGCGGCAGGGCCGGTCCTGTGCTATCTCCGGGGCAACCCCGCAGACCAGATATGGGCCCATTGTGTGCCAGATCTGGCCCGCAGGCCTTGTGTTTGACATGTCTACATTAAATCAAGTGTTAATTGAAGAATTATGAGACAGGAATGGCAACAAAAATGTTGACAATTAAGAATGATGGTCCACACAAAAGCAACAAAAAATTGCAGGCACAAAAATTCAGAAAACATTTTTTATTTCACAAAAGTGCATTATGTACATCTGTTACATCACATGATGTATTGAATTATGAAACACATCCATTCGAGGCTTCCGGTTCTGTGCAGTTAGCGCGACAGCCGAGGGATCGAGACAATCTGATCCCTACGGCTGATTTCTCTCTGTTTGGGGACCCTAAATGGGCCCAAAGCCACCCCGGAGAGGTGGCAAGGAAGGAAGGAAGCCCCACCGATCCTGGGGAGACGGTGGTTGATCCGGACATCTGGAGAAAGCTCTCCAAAAACCGACAGAAGAAAGGTTAGCTTCATTCATGAATCTAGCCCAAGCTACATGCAGCCAAAGCCCAAAAGCACTAAACTAAGTGTGATGGTAAATAGCGTGACTGAACTGGGTAAGAATATTGATTTTCTCTCTTCTACCTGACTGATTTCCTGAGGAAAAAAAAAACCCAGAAGTAAAAATCCTCTGAAAGTGAGGGAGTGGCTTTGTTCCACCCTCCTCTAAATGGAAGCGGCGAATTAAGTTTACGGGGAAAAATACAGAAAATTGAAAGATGGACTGGTGCTGACATCTAGTGGTGGATGAAAATACTGCCCTAAATATACAGCCCAGAAAGAAAAGCCTGTTGTCTTGACCTTCAGGGCTTTGATTAAACAAAGAGCAACTGTAACAAAAGAAAAGAAAAGAAAACATTATGGACTATCTACAAAGTGAGAACTATAAAACTTAGAAAAAATTGAACTTCCTGGATTATAAATATTTTTTTAAATTGCGATTTTAAAGTGATTGGCAGAGAAAGGATTTTTGGTCATTATGGAGCATCAGAGATCTGCAGAAAGAACATACCAAGAAAAAATAAATACTTACCAGGAGAAAATGTATGTTCTGTTACAACAAATGCAAATGATATTAACTTCAAACCATAAGGAAATTAAAAATGAATTTGAAAATTTAAATGAATGCATTCTTAATTTAACGTCACAACAATCAAATGATCAGAAAACAAAAAAAGAAAGAGATCATGTAAAGCAGACAACTCAGTGGTGGGATTCAAATATGTGAACAACCGGTTCTCTGTGTGGATGCCGCTTCCAGAAGTCCATTCTGGGCCTGGGCAACAAAAAATTAGCTACCAGTTCTGCCGAAGTGGTGCGAACTGGCTGAATCCCACCACTGAGACAACTGAATATAAGCTAGTGGAGACTCAAGTGGAGAATGACTTACAAGAAACATTGAACATGGAAAAGATAACTTTTACTCTAAGACCACAAAGTAAATTTGAGGATAAGGAAAAAGATTTGACAAAATGGATTGCTGAGCTGTTGGGAGTACCAGAAGAAACGGGGAGACAAGGGATGATGAGAGAAATCTTTAATGAATATGAAGAGGCAAAATCTTTTTACAAAGACATGATGTTTGATATGTACAACAACATTTACAAGATTATGGAAAGACTCTTTGATGCAACGGAATATATTGATTGGGAAAGATGCTTGGTAAAAGAAGAGGGCTAAAGTGAGAATTGGGGAATTAGATGATGGGATCTATCAGAGGGAATATTTAAAAATTAAACACTTGTTTGAATATGGCTGAAGAAATAAAAAGATTTTAGTTTAAGAGGGATGAACCCTCCAAGTAAGACAGTATTTTTTCGTTTCTTTTTTTCTTTTGTTCTTTGATATGAGAATTATAAAAATGTGTGGGATGATCTACATAAAGGAAATGTTTTAGATATTTAAATGTAATTGATTTTAAGAAAATTCTAATGGATAACTAAAAATGGGAAAAAATGTTCTGAATAGAGTTAATAGATTAGATGATTGGATTTAATTATGGGTAAAGAGAACTAAAAAATTTGGAAATAAGTAAATACTAGTTCAAGAGGGATATGTATTTTAAGTAGTATATTATTTTCTTATTTTTTTCTCCTTTTTTCTCCTTTTTTTCTTTTTTCTTTTTTCTTTTTCTCTCTCACATCTTTTCTTTTTCTATGTCTTTCTTTTGTGTCTTTTTCTTACTTACTTTTAAGACATGAAAATAGATTTAAATACTTTAAGGTAATTAATTCTGGAAAAATTTTAACCAGCAGAAATGTTTTGAACATTGTAGGGAAAATAAATTTAAACAAGAATTGTAAACAGGATTTATGACGAGGCAACCAAGATGACCAGATAGAAAAGAAGCATGATATTGATATGATTATTATTGGTAGAAATTTTAGAAAAATCTTTATATTTAATTGTTACCTATCAAATTAATAAGAATTGTATTAATTTAAGGTTGCAAAGAGAATATTATTGGAAGAAGAGAAAATCAAGCAAAGCTATTATGTGGATTTTGGAATATAGAAACTAACTGTTAGTGATTACTTTGTAAATATAAACCCAGACAACACGCTGTTTACCAAATATCAAGGTGTTTATGTTAAAAAAATCAATAAAATATATTTTAAAAAAAGAATCACGTCCATTCATTATCAAGTGCGCATGTTATTCATATATTGTGTCTGTTCTCTGATTGGTCATTTGGCAGTAAGTCTCGAGTTCATCAGTTTATATAGGCTTTAACTCTCATCCAAAGATGTCTGCTAGGGCAGGGCTTTTCAACCTTTTCACCCATTGTACCACTTTTAGGATATGGCAATATCCGAGTACCACCAGTCGCCTAGCAATGTGTCAAAAACTTGATGACCAAAAAAAGGAAAAAAGTGATAAAGTACAGGTAGTCCTCGACTTACAACAGTTCGCTTAGTGACTGTTCAAAGTTACAATGGCACTGAAAAAAGTGCCCCCCAAGCCACAGCCGAGCAAGACACCTGCCTGCCCACCCGGCGGCGCTCTTCCTCCTGTCCGAGGTTTTCATTGTTGTGAGCATTTCTGTTGAGGATTGGCAGTGGGGGTTGGGTGGGGGGTGTTTGGTTTTTATTCCCCCCGTCTGCTGGGTGGTTGCAGCAGGTTTTGGTCACTTCACATGACTCTGGGACACTGTGACCATCATAAATATGAATCAGTTGCCAAGCATCTGAATGTAAATCACAAAATCCTGGAGATGCTGCAACATTCCAGCTGATTGGTGCTTCTTCAGGGCTCAGCAGAAGTGCCAGGATCAGCGCCGAGCTCCAGCTGGAGCCTGGCGCTGATCCTGGCGTTTCCACTGAGCCCTGACAATCCCGAAGAAGCGCCGATCAGCTGGAAAGCGGCACTGATTCTGGCGCTTCCGCTGAGCCCTGACAGCCCTGCAGCTCCAGCCATCTCTCACTCAGGCTTGTGCGGTGCTGCCACCGGTTCAGCTCATTCCCCTCCCCTGCTACCACTTTTCTAGGATGGTCATGTACCATCTGCCAGGTGCCAATGTACCACAGGTTGAAAAGCCCTGTGCTAGGGTATTTACAAATACTTAATTATAATTTATATTATCATTTATTTTAAGTATTAATGTTAATAATATTATTTATTTATATTTAATTATATATTAATATTATTATTTTATAATTCAATACTTCCATCATGTGTTGCAACGGACGTACTAAATGCTTCCGTCTGGCTGACGATCTTAACGGGTTTATTTTTGGGGTAGGGCTTATATTACGAGCATCCTGAAAAATCACACTAGGGCTTATTTTTCGGCTAGGTCTTATTTTCGGGGAAACACGGTATGTAGAATGATATGATAGGGAAAAGAAGAAATCAGAACTTGAGATACGGTTGCCATTCTGTGTTGAAGGATACATGTAACTCTCTCAGAATTTCTGTACCCCTATTTTAGCTGCTTAAATTGAACCTTATTGAATTAAAGCAAGAAGCTCAAAGGATGTACCTGAGAGACTGATATACTTAAGCGTATTAGATTTTTCAAAGGGCTGCTGTAATTTTGTGTAGCTTTAGAAAGCTTCCAATGTTGTACCCAAGAGGCTATTTGAATGATTTAGGAACTTTTGTGGCTATTCACAGCTTTCAAGCTTGAAATGTTACCAGAGATTCCTTCTTAAAGCAATCACTCCAGGAGGAACAGGAAAAAGGACCACTTTCATTATTCCTCTTGGGCATCATGTTACTGAATAAAAAAGAATATTGATTTAACACCTGCGATTTCACTTTTGCTTGAGGAAGTGTTGTCAGCATCTGTAAGACTAACCTAAATCCACTGATAGATGATTCTCATTAGATGGTCAGATTCATTTGTCCCTGCTGATATGGCCCCCTTAGTAGCTGCTGGTTGCTTGCAAAACACTTAGAAACCTCACAAGTCAGTCAGAAGCAGTTACTTTCACATGCAGGATACCATTTTAGTCCTTGTACAAAACCCCCACCATATCAATAATTGCTGAAAACTAACCTCTGTATATGATGGCACATGCTTGTGAAAACCCATCACACACAGCCTTTTCTCCATGGCTACTGTACTAATACAGATGAGTGATTCATGACAATATCCTTTAATGCAATGAATGTGTAATCATATTTCTGTTGAGCAGCATATACATCCACAAACAGATCATATGCTGGAAGAAGCAAATGTGGGCAGAACTAAAGTCATAAGTCAATATAATCACTGTTTCCTATTTTTGGGGCATCTTTTCCCTTCAATTGTTTTCCTTTCTCTAACAGAAAGGATTATTTTTTTTTCTTTTTGTGAGAAATTGTTTTGCTGGAATTTGTCACTTCTAAAAAGTTTTTGAAATTGATTCATGCAAATTTGGATAGGATTGCAGGTTCCCCATAATATACATCTTAGGATAGCAGTGGAATTATATGGGATTTGGTGTGTTTGAATATATGTTGCATAAAGTCTATGGGCAAATTTTATGCCTTCTCTGAAAAAGAAACACCTTGCAATATTCAAACCCTGAATGCCTTCCAGCCTTTAGTGGGTTCCCTGAAGGCTATGTGTCCAGTTATTCTAGGACAATTCAGTAATTTTTGTTTAAGTGATATTTGTATTTTGATCATAGGAGATTTTTATGTTTCTTATTCTAATTCAACAATGGCAAAGAATAGAAAGCTTTTTGGTTGAATTCAGCTACAGCTCCCTTGGGGTCACCATCATAAATACTGAAATTATCTATTTTGAGTTAATGAAAACAAATTGACTGATAGTGTAAGACTGGTAATTCTTCCTTTAGAGCTCTGTGCTGAAGATCAGAGCGAAACTTCTCCACAAGAGTTCTGTTCTTGTTATTGGTTCAGGGAGAATGTGACGACTGTTTTCCTATGAAACATTTTTACCTGCAGTGCTATGGATGATACAATATCAGGCACTAAATACCATTTGCTCCAAACAATTTACACATTGAGCCACTCCATGAAGTAATAATCTGATTCAAAACACAGAGGCCCAGCACTAATATGTTCTTCCCTCCATGTGGCAGCTGAATTGTTTGCAGTAAAACAAATAAATACTGGCAAAGGAAGGCATAAGGGAAGCACTTCCTTTTCACTGTATTTTTGCAATGTATTATAATGCATGCCTATTAAAAATAATACTTTGTTCAGTTGTTCATCCTCTCCAATGTTTTTGTTTAAGACTGCATTCATACATCATTCATAACATATTCTCATTATTTCAGCAGTGTAGCTCCAAATCATTTATGTAGTAATTAAATGTAAAAGATAAATAAAATAACTCAAAATTGGTGATTCTCAACCTAGCATATCCTTCCCTACTATTCTTAAAATTTCAGAATGTTTTGAAGAACCTATTGCATTACAAAAGGCAGGTTTGATGCCATTGAGTACCTCAAAATAAACAAATACTTCATATTTCTGTCCTGCCATAGGTAGCTCCTGCTGATATCAATGCAATTAACAGCTTTGGTGCTCTAAGTTTTGAATGACATGCAAAATATGTTCTATTTTGTACATTCAATGGCAGAATTATAAGCCATTTTATTTTTCTCCTATTCATTTGACCTTGTTGTTTTCTTTCTTTTTTCATCAGTTTTTTCTAATATAACCATATCTCTTTTCTTTCAAAGATATCACTGATTGTGTCTTAACAAATGTTGATAAGGAAGATGAAAAAAGTCTGGGTAGTGGACATTGCAATATCTGGAGAGAATAAAGGAAAAAGAATTAGAGAAAAACACAATACATAAAGACCTGCAAATAAACTATTCCATTCCATTCTATGACAATACACTTAACAATAATATCTGCCTATTTCAGCTCCTTGAGAAAAACTTAATATATTGGCAAAAGGGCCAAATCCAGTCTAAATATCTGAATTTGTGACCAGCTATAATAAAGTCTCTCTCTGTAGTTATCTACTTTTCCCCTTTCTTTCTGTGGGCTGTTTCTTTAAAAAAAGATTTACAATATACTTTTGCCCAGTTATCAGAGGCAAATACATGCCTGCTTATTTAAATGAAATATTAGTTGGAAAGATAAATCGTTTATTGGGATTCATTGATTTCCTAATATGTAATTCACATATTTAATTCATCATGAATGAAGCTTTGTAGCTTATTTTATTGCAAAATCACTTTGATTTTATTTGACCAGAAGAGGGCAGGCTGGTCTTTCAATATCAGGCAGAAAATAGTCTGCAAAAAATATAATAGAAGTTGGTTAGTAATAACTACAGCACATTGAGACTTGCAAATAAAATAAGAGCTTGATGGAAAAAGAAAATGTTTTCATAGCAATTGTCCAAGAGGAAAACATCAGACAGGGCAGTGAAGCATAATTTCAGCTAAGAATTCCATATAGCACCCCAAACCCCAATTACCATTACAAATCATATAAGCTAACATTTCTATATGAACAATAACAATAATTAGCTCTATGCCTTAAGATTGTGTTCCAAAAAGTGCTCCAGAACCTACAGGAACATGAATGAAATGCAGATATATATTTCTCTAGCGTTATCTATCAGGAACAATTCTGTTGTAACTATGCTTAATGTAGGGGTCCCCAATACCCTGGCCACAGCTCAATACTGACCCTTGAGCTATTTAGAACTGGGCCATGGAAGCGGTGGGATAGCTCATGCATGTGCATCTCTACTTGCACAAGCAAATGAGAGCGCAAATGGAGCTGCATGTGCATGCACTTGTCTGTGGTCACATGGAATCATCCCCTTCCCCCCCCCCACCAGTCTGCAAAGGCGGAACTGGGTTGGGGAACTCTGCTTCAATGGATACATTCACTTGTTCCCTTAACTATAGCCAAGGTTACTTCCTTATGGTGCAGGCTTCTTTTCATTTTGGCCCATATCTGAGGCTGTCAAAGCTTGAAATGTTGTGTTTTGGTGTAAAAATATTTTCCAGTTACTGTTGACACAAAGTCTATAGCAGTGCTTTATTGGGAACAGGGGTGATAATATGACAGAATTTGGAGGTAAACTCCCCCAGATCCTGAGCCAATGCCTGGTTTATTGAACTTTATTTGCTGCTTACCACACTGCTATCTTCTAGATCAGGGCTTTTCAACCTTTTCACCGATTGTACCACTTTTAGGATATGGCAATATTTGAATACCACCTAGCAAGGTGTTAAAAACTTGATGACCCCCCAAAAAACTGTTCAAAGTTGCAATTGTACTGAAATGACTTATGACCATTTTTCACACTTATGACCATTGCAGCATCCCCAGGGTCATGTGATTTATATTTGGATGCTTGGCAACTGATTCATATTTATGATAGTCACAGTGTCCCAGGGTCATGTGATCCCCTTTTGCAACCTTTTGACAAGCAAAGTCAATGGCAGGGCTGCTGGTGGCCAAGTGCTAAGGTGGGACTTCCTTCCCTACCTCCTTCCCTGCCTCCCTCTTTCTCATTCCCATCTCCTTCTGAAGGAAGAATTTGAAACCCCACCCCCATATTTTCCATCTTCCATATATTTATCAAACAAGGAAAATCCTCCAGAGACAGAAAAGACAAGTCGCTGAGTGAACTAGCTTAAAAAGGCACATTCCCCTTTAAGAATTAGCTACTGGCTAGAAAGGAAAGTTAAGGAGCCGGCAGCCGGCACTTAAGGAAGAAAAAAAAAATGTAGTAAGTACTGGCTGCCAGCTAAGGCAACCTCCCCAAATGGCTCCATTCATAAGTAAAGGAATGCTACAGGCAAAATCCATTCAGGAGAAAAATACTTCAAAACTTACAGCTAACAATAGCAGAGCAATAGAATCTAACACGAGACATCAGCCATCAACCAAATAGAAATTGCCAAACACTCCTTAAGAACACAAAGCCCACATTGCACAAATCTCAGAACTTCAAAGTCACAAAAGCACATAAGAATCCTTCCACTCTCCCGGTTTGTTGTTCAGCTGAAACAGCACTTTGCTTCTGCCATTAAACCCCTCCTCCCTCCCTCCTGCTCCTACATCCCTCTTTCTTATTGCCATCTCCCTCCCTCCCTCCGTGTGTCATCCCCAGCTGATGCTGCCTTTCTTCATTGCTGCCTTTCTTCATTCTTTGTGGAGGGTGACCCCTCCCCCGCTGTGTTTCTTGCCTGTTTATTGCTGCCAGCACAGATGGCTGCCACAGAAGTTGTAGATCGGCTCATGGCCGGCTTGCTTGATCTCTCCTCTCCTCCACCCTCCTCCTACTTTCCCTTCAGTGTAGCTACAGCTGACTCTGCCTCCTCCCAAGGCTGTGTCCTCTCTTCCTCTCCTGCCCAAACTGCCTCCTTTTATAGCCTCTCCTGTCTCCGCCCCTCCTCCTCCTTTCTCTTCTGGGTGAGCCAGAATGGCCGATCCTGGGGCCTTTGTCTCACCCCAGCCATTCTGCAGCTCCGGAGGACTCTCTTAAGGCAAGTCTGCACTGCTTTGGCTCATTCCCTCCCCACTACACTTGGCTGGGCAGGGCCGCGTACCACCTGCCACGTGCTAATGTATCACAGGTGGTACGCATACCACCGGTTGAAAAGTCCTGTTCTAGATGATGTTGAACTATAATTCCCAGTAGTCTTCATTATAACTGGGTTAATTGAAAATGTTGGTAATTGCAGCTTATCCATATGTGGAGAACCAAAGAAATCTCCCCTTGAATTTAAATTTTAAGATTTAAAGAGAAATGAACAAAATATCCCCATTTTTTCCAAAAGGCTTCCTTATTAGCTATAGAGCTTACGAAGAGAATATAAGTCAAATACTGGTAGAAAATTAAGAGGAAAGTCAGCCCCCTCTACCACAAAGATCCTGCAGGAGAAGGGCAGTGTGGACAACCGTGGGATCTGGCAGGGTGAGAGCTGTGAACCATAAACGCAAAGCTTTCGCTGTGTCCCTGCACAACAGATACAGTGCCCTTGCTGACCTTAATAGGGAAATTAAGGAGGCAGGTAAAAGTAATTGTGATGATAACTCAAATAAGCAGGGGATCGTGGTCCGAGATGAAGAACTTGTTTTTGACAGGGAGAAGTGTGAATCAGGTATTACACATCAGTCATGCAAGAACAGAAAGGCATCCAAAAAGAGAAGCCACCTTCTGGTAGGTGATTCAATTATAAGGGATGTAAATTTAGGAAAGGACACAGAGGTTTCAAAAGAGGTCAGGTGTCTTCCAGGTGCTACTGCCAGCAGGGACAAGAAGCGTATTTCTAAAATAATCAAGAATGCCAGCAAGGACTGTGATGTGGAGGCTATTGTACATCTTGGCACTAACGATCTGTCCCAAAAAGATGTACTCTCTGTGCAGAATGATTTCCAGAGCTTGGGGCAGTAACTTAGCAGAATAGGCTGTAGGCTTACTTTTTCAGAGGTTTTACCAGTGTATAAGGAGCAAAATGGAAAAGGCCAGCATATAGCAGAACTCAATATGTGGCTAAAGGAGTGGTGTAAAGGGGAAGGCTTTGGATATATTAGTCACGATGTCTGTAGCTGGTCTAATGAAAAAATGTACAAAAGAGATGGTTTGCATCCATCAAAGAAAGGGACTGAGTTACTCAGCTATAAATTCACAGATTTTCTGGAGGAATATTTAAACTAAACAGCGGGGACAGTGAGTTAATTGATACAGAACATCCCTGTCCCCGGCAATCTAAAAATTATAGGGCTATCAGTGCATGTAACATAGATGTGTGTGTGGACAAGAATATCAACCTTGCTGTCAAGCAAAATCAAGCTTCTAACAGCGAGTGCCACACAAAGTGCACTAACCAAATAGGTGGTAAGACAATAGGGGAACTCAGGCACCACACAGGTTACGTAGAAAGTAAACACAGGGTCAGTCATAAAGGACTCAAATGTCTATATACCAATGCACAGAGTATGAACAGCAAACAGGGTGAATTAGAAATTCAGGCTAATGAGGGCAGATATGATATTGTTGCCATTACGGAAACATGGTGGGATGAAACCCACAAATGGAACACACAGCTACAGGGATTTAAATTATTTAAAAGAAACAGACCAAATAAAAGAGGAGGTGGAGTTGCTCTATATGTAAGAAATAACTACATCTCTACAGAACTAGAGCACAACAATGATGAAAACTGTCTTGAATGCATTTGGGTCAATATAAAAGGGGGGGGGAATTGACATTGCCATAGGTGTATACTACAGGCCACCCAACCAAAAAGAGGAAATAGATGAACTTTTTGCTAGTCAGCTAACTAAGGTATGTAGGAAGCACATCACAATAGTAATGGGGGACTTTAACTACCCTGACATCAACTGGGAGACAAACTCTGCACCAAG